>OY754973.1:36042193-36497193 GCA_963576475.1 Molanna angustata | reverse complement strand
GTAGAAAGGTTTCTTAATGATAATGTGGCAAAATATTATTTATGATATCATTTTTTATCTTTTGAGACAATACGTTTGACAAACCCAGACCTTTTCAATCTTTTTCAAAAACTTTCGGTTTTTAAATCAAATTTACTGAATTTTTATCCACAAATTTTATTGTATGTATACATATTTATAGCTGGAGAACAGACCAATCAAGCAGCCGCTATTTCAGGATGTCTCAAAAATATAACATAAAAAATACATAGCATAAAAAATACATAAGAACGGATAGTAAAGTCAGAATATATAAGACATGTATTTGACCAATCAGGACACATGCGGTGGAGACAAGAGCCGACACGAACAGAACCTAAAACCTCCTACGAACATCGGAAATGATGGGCTATCACAGGAAAGATGCTTAGAGACAAAATTCGCAATGACGACATTAGGCGGACCTGTGAGACCGAGGACATCATACGATGGAGTAGAGCTAGGAGAAGATTCTGGAGGGACCATGTCAACTGGATGGACGCATCTCGAATCCCATCCATAGCGACAAACGAAATCACAACAGGGCATCGCCTTCCCGTAAGAACAGCGAAGTGATGACAGTAATAATTGTTCTCGTATGATAGTAAACGTTAGGAGGAACTGACAAGACATTTCAAGATATTTAATTGAGGATAAGAAATTTAGATGGTTCGACAAAATAATTCCAGGAAAAAATTAAGTTGGCACTTAATACTTTTACTCTCAAATCAATGAGGTTAATCCAAATCGTATGTATTGAATTATGGAGCAACAAGATGGAGCCCTATCTAACAATGGAGTTGAATAGCTCATGTCCGTCTCTATTGAGATGTTAAAAAGTTTGTCAATAAAAAAAGACAAAGAATGTGTAGTAAGAAATGTCGTATTTTTATTAATAACTTTTCGATGGACAATGCTTAGTGATACTCAGTGTCACTAAGCATTGTCCGTTGACAAATTCATAACTCATAGAAATTCACTAAAAAATATAATTTACATTGACCGGGATCAATTTACCAAAGGTCATCATTTAAACCGACACCTATTGGTAAATATTATTCACCACTAAAAGAAAAACATTATTATTGTATTTTATATCAGTGTTATTTTTAAATGGAAATATCTGTTATATTTACCTTATATTTGTTTCAAGTTCAATTGAGTTATTTGTAAATTTTTAAAAAATACCTACTTACTTAATTATTTAATTACAATATTGAGAAACACTGATTTTATATTATTTTATTAAATTGATAAAAAGTATTCAATGAAATACGTAAATATTTATATCTAATTCAAGATTTTTATCTAATTGAAGTACTTGGATGTTGTGATTTTGTGTGACCCAAATTCCTGAAAACATCATCAATAAAAAACAAATTCTTATGAACAATGAAATCCTTTCGGAGCCATTAGTTTACACCGATAACAATCTAGACGAAAATCGTGATTAAAAACTATTTAAATCAGTGTTTCAATAAACAAAATATAAACAATAAATGATTTTATCGACAAAATGTGAAATAGTTTTGATTTTATTCATATATTTTTATATTATTTTATTTTATATTGCTTCGAAGGTAACTAAGAGGTACTATGTCAAATATTAATTTAACCCGCACCCAATTAAAAGTTGCCACATTCTGGATACTAATCACAGGAGTTACATATTTAGATATGAACCACGAGGGCTGACTTATTTGGGAAAAAATACATATTGAACAAATAATATACCTATCTTTCGTAAGATCGTAATTTAGTAATTGGTGTTACTATTTTGGTTTTTATGTTTAGTAATTAAATTTGAATTTATATGTATATTTAAAAAAAACTGTCTGTAACCTTAAATAAATAAAATAAAATGATTATTATAAATCCTATACACATAATACGCAGAGACAACCGCTGCGGCATAGTGTTTAGTCGCGTAGTTTTCTGTCCTGGCGCCCTGCAGGCCAAGTCAGTAAAAAAGTCGATATCCGACAACGTATCGCCGCTCTTCTCGCCATGTTTACGCCCGTGACGACAATTCGTAGTCACTAAGCGCTATCGAGTTCGTAAATGCACTTATTAGTATTTGTCGCCGTTAGACTGACTTGCGGTACATTTTTGAATTATCATTTATGGCAATACACAATATTTTCCCCATGATTTGAATAAATGTCAAATTTGTTTACATAAATTTGTTAAATAAATATAATATGGTCATATTTTTAAGCACGAAAGCAAGTTATAATACGATTAAATTAACTTCTTTTGTGTTTATTGAATGTTTTGAGAGTAATTTTAAAAATTATTTTTAATAATATTTCGATCAATTTATCAAGTGTGATGATAGCAGCGTGTTATTTTTTTTACTAAAAACTACGCCGAATTTTCTTGTGTTAAGTGTTAAAATACATATGTGATAATATCGCTTACAAGAATGCTTTCTCAAAATCAAAAATTATTTCAAATCTATACCTACGGAAAACATTTACGGACGCATAGAATTATAATGTTATAATCTAAGTACGGACGCATATTTTCAATAAATATATAACCATATAAAACTTTTGTTACGCGGTAATTAGCAATAAATGAATTGCGCGGAATATTTAAAGGGTTTGAAGAATCTCTTAAACAGCGTCGTTCAACCCGTTTATATAATTATTCTCAAAATAAATATGAAATTCGGCATTGTTCGCGTAAAAAATGACATTTAATTCAACATGGCGGCGTTAGATCTTGCCTCTCGCCTCGATGTCGACCCAATCTCGCCGTCAAATAGGTGGGCGAGAACGATTCGACGCGTTATCTGCTTAGTGACTACCAAAACTGTCAAAATATCGACTAGTCGATATTTTGACAGTTAATCTCGACATTTATCGGTCGAGATCTACTTACAGACTTAGCCTGCATTTATAAATGGACTGCGGAGAGGATGAATATCAAAATATTACTAGGTATTTTAAAACCAAACGTTGTTTTTATGTTTCTGCATTGTATTTTTTCTTGTATCAGGACGACCTTTTTGGCTGATTAGGCCCTTATAGATCACGTAAATTCAATTTTAATTAATTTTATTTTTGTACATAATATAAACAAGAGTTAATTAATAATAATATAATTTATTATACTTTTTAACAGATTTTTAATTATCTCAATAGAGACGAAGTTGGAATTCCAACTTCGTCTCTATTGAGATAATTAAAAATCTGTTAAAAAATATCTTTGACTCCCGACAGGGAAAAAAATCCAATGTTTGCGCATATGCAATAATAAAAATATTCGAATTTATTATACCTTTTGCGTGTTTAGTCGCATACACGTTTCAAAATTCTGCTTTTGAACGATAAAATTACTGACAAGTATCAGAAATTACTGACAAATGTTACACGTTCATTTTGATATTTGAAAAATTAAAATAAAATACATAATAACATCCACATGAGCAGTACTCTAAGAATCATAATAATATAATAAAATTAAATATACAACTTGTGTGAAATTATTAACGAATAATTGGTTACGTCCTGAATAATGTTTAGTAAATAATTGTTGTTATTATGTTATTGTCGGTTGGATTGAATCACCGACATCAAATTTATGCGTTTAATATTGTACTGTGACAATTTGCAAACACACTAAATATTAACGACCTTCCCAAACAAATCGACAAAAACCTCCATGTATATATTATGTAATCTACATTATATTTATTCAGTTTTCGACATTTTTACCATTAAACCATAATTTTTCATTTCAAAACACGTTAAAACTAACACGCCATTCGCTTTTTGGAAAGGACAGAGAAAGCATATACTACTCATTTTAGTCAGCAAAAATTCACGTTCAATAACCATTTCAATGCTCGTCTGTAGCATAAAATTTGATTTATGATTCCTTCCCTAAGAATCTTGACCGCATAGTCATGCTAGTGTTTTCTTAGAAGACCTATTCTTCTCGTATCTTCTTTATCAAATTGATAAGTTAAAGATTATTGAAAAAAATATTCGTTCGCCAATTCGCCATCGATAATTCTAAACGAAAGGACAAATAATAAAGTTAATGGGACCTTTACTACAAAATCAAAAAACCTGGCAATTCACGAGTCGATTTCTCGTTGAAAAATCATAGTATAATTTAACGATTTTTTCTAGAGAAACTTTGTAAAATTTCATTAATATAAAAACAAATAATCTAAAACTCCAACATGGATGTAATATTTTAGGCTAACGCTCATCGTCAGTAACAACTTATTGATGTATTTCTTACTACTGTTACTGGTGTCGGCCTTAGTGGAACAGTTGGTAGGGTATCTGTCTGCTGATCCAAAGGTCCCGGGTTCGATTTCCGGTAGACACACAGTTTTTAATTGTGTTTTCAGTCTGGATATGTGAGACAATTAATATCGTAAGTCTCCAGAATGTGGCAACTCGTTATTAGGTGCGTGTTAAATTAATATTCGACATATTCCTGTTAGTTGCCCGAGAAGTAATATAAAATGACGGACGCAAGCTCGCTTTATAACAAAGTATGTTTTACGTTCATTTTAAAACTTGTATTCATTATTCTTTATATATTCACATAATTCTGTATATTTTATAACATCTACCTATGCTGGTGACATATTTCATCACAAATAACCCATCTTTTTTCATCGATTTTAACCACGTCATAACCGCGACAAAAGTACGAGTTAAAACACTTTTTTTAGACAATAAAAATGGCGAATTATAACACTTCCTGCTATCTGTCCCGACAGACAAATAACACTGAATAAATACGTGATCCGATTGACTCTGAAAATTAAAGTCAATGCGTTTAATTGGTAGGGTAGGTAGGTACCTGAATCATCATAATTTGCAGACGTTCGGTTTTGTCTTCAATTGCATAATAAAGATGGATATAGGTATAACAAGAAGATTTTGTGCGCATATTTCAGTTATATATATTATTAAATTTAGGTGGATTTTATTTGGATGATTCACACGATAAATCCTTTGCTAGTGATACACGAACATGGTATTAGTCTAAGATGAATGAGTATCAAAACATTATATTGCAGTAAATGAAACAAGAATTCGAATGAGTGTCAAAAGATTATATTGCGGAAAATGAAACAAGACATTTAATGAGTGTCAAAACATTATTTTTATTTTTTTCAAATTGAAGCTAACAATGTACAAAGAATAGTATATATGTATAAAAATGTCAAATATAACAATTATCATCTCCATCCATCAATTATTAGCTTACAATACTATCATAATTTATTACAAAATACAGTCATATATTCAAGATACAAAATCATATGTGTGTGTGAGGGTGTGTATGTGTGAGGGTGTGTATGTGTGATGGTGTGTGTGTGTGTAAGTGTATATGTGTATGTGCATACCTATTGCGGGAAATGAAACAAGATGAATGTGTCAATACATTATATTATTGCGGGAAATCAAATAAGAATTGGAATGAGTGTCAAAAGATTATATTGCGGGAAATGAAACAAGACATTTAATGAGTGTCAAAACATTATACCTATTGCGGGAAATGAAACAAGATGAATGTGTCAAAACATTTTACTCTTAACTCTCTTGTAAAATTTGCAAACGGGTTTGTTTTGGAACCTTTTCTGAACAAAGTATAATTATTTTCTGTTTATCAGTGTGTACGTGGGAGACTATTCCATGTATTTGGACATGCTACAGAAAATGTACGTACGTTCACTATTATAATATGATATTATAATTAATTTGATTCGAATCACTGATTTCTTATGATGCACCGGCTTATAATAGTGCTTCCACTATTTTCAATTTCGTTGTTTTCGGGTGTCCCGTAAGAGCCGAGTACTTGAAACTAAAACATAATATTCTTACTAAAAGTTCGTTTTTAAGCGCCTCCACATTTAAAAAATATATCAGACTTAAAATTTCATCCTCATAATCAAACTCAAGACTTAATATACTGCACACATTTATATATACAATCATTCATACAATATCTCACCATAATATGTAACTATTCCTAACTTACCTTAATATACTACAATAACTCCAGTGACAACCTGTAATTTACTTTAATATTACTCAAATCATATTTATTTTATATCATTTATTATACGCTGTATGTTGTCCTCTAAATAAATAAATAATAGCTTTTAGTGGCTTTTTTATTTTGTTGTTCAAACTAATGTTCAAAGTAGCCAATTGCAATTATTGTCTTAGTTATAAAGATAGGATGTGGGTGTACAGAAAAAAGAAATAGCATAGTTAAATATAGGAAGGTCTGATTAAATAGCATGGCTAATTATGTATGTAGGTACAAAAGTCTGATTATAATTTGTTTTATTGTGATTGTATGGACGAAGTCTGGATTTGACCGGTCATGTTGAAGTCCAACACCTCCGATATCGGGAATAAGTGGCTACCATCGGTCATTTTTGCCAACATGCTAGGTAGGTAAGGTACCTTTAGATGATGGTGATAATATCTTGAATACCAAATTCACATCACGTTTATAACATAAGTGCCCAACGACCATCAGCGATGACCGCGTTGCAGGAATATACAACATTTGGTGTAAAACTTACTAACAACTATACTCATCAATAGCAAGTCACTGAAGTGACATGAGATACTCAAGGGGCGGGAGGTACTGAAAATTATAATTATGCTGAAAGGACACAACCAATCCGTATAACTAGAACCGGCACTTCCCTAAAATGTATGAAAGTTTATTCTAAAAACTTCTTTTGGTCAACGAAATTATGAATATCGGGATCCACTCATTTTCGGGATCCACTCATTATGAATATCGGGATCCACTCATTTTCAAAATTCTTCCCGACTACATTAAATAATGAAATTCCTCAATAAAACAAAAAAAAATATCATGATTATGACAGGATTGCAAACATATTTTTTATTTATTTATTTATTTAATATTGCTTTTCGGGCAACTAACAGGTAACTAAAATGTCAAATATTAATTTGACACGCACCCAATAACAAGTTGCCACATTCTGGAGACTTACGGTATTTATCGTCTCACAGATCCAGACTGAAAACATAATTAAAAACTGTGTCTCCACCGGGAATCGAACCCAGGACCTTTGGCTCAGCAAATAAGAAAACATTATTGGTGAACGTTGCACAAGCGCATAATATGATCACGTAAAGTGGCCGATGACAGGTCGTACGCCCTGTAGGTGCCTTGAGTTCACCTGTATTGAGATGTTTAAAATTTGTCTTGAAAAAATAAACAATTCAAATGTTTTTTTCTCCTGCGCTAGGAGAATATAGAAGTCCTACTAGCACCATGTTCAATTAACAATTTTAAGGATATCGATATGCAGTTTTACAAGATAAGTGGTAGGTACATGACATTGAAAGAGCTGTAAGAACACAAGAACAAAGTCATGGACAGCAATATAAAAAAATACATAATATTTAGTTAGATTATTAGTATGTTAATATAGTGATTTAATATTTACTGGAAGGTTATTACTGTACAGTCTTACGTTCATGGATATAAACCTTTTGATACCTTGGTTAATATGTGCCCAGGAGAACGTATCAATTCTTTTGTTCTCGTGTAATCGACCATAGACGAAGCCCCTGGTATTGATAAACGTATAAATAAATTAGAATACCTACGATCTGTTTCTCACCTCCATCACCTCCGTTTTGCAGACGACATAGTAATAATAAGCGAAGAATTGTCGGAACTGGAAGCTATGGTAGCAGAATTATATGAAGCCTCTAGAAAAATCGGTCTGGAAATGAACATAGACAAAACCAAGATTTTAAGTCCAACTTCACACAGTATTTGCATTGGAAATAAGACTATTGGTGCTGTTGAAGAATACATATACCTTGGACATAAAATTAAATTGGGTAAAGAAAACCAGACCGCCGAACTTCCAAGACGTATAGGGCTGAGTTGGGCTGCTTTTGGAAAGTTGAGGTACATATTCGGTAACAGGGAAATTCCGAATAACCTAAAAGCCGAAGTGTACAATTCTTGTGTTTTGCCAGTGACAACATACGGTCTCGAAACCATGTCACTTACTGCCAGAAGCCTCCACAGACTTAAGTGTACTCAACGAGCAATGGAGAGACAAATGTTAGGCGTATCCTTGAGAGACCGAATAAGAATCGAGGAAATAAGACGCCGGTCAAAGGTCACCGACATTGCAGAAAGAGTGGGAAGGCTGAAGTGCCAATGGGCAGGTAATGTGGCAAGACAGAGAGATGATAGATGGACCCCCAAAATTCTGAATTGGAGACCCTATCAAAATAGAAGAGGTGTAGGGAGACCACAGAGGAGATGGACTGACGACATTGTCGAACTGGTGGGACATGGATGGAAACAGATCGCCCAGGATAGAGAGAAGTGGAAAACTCAGGAAGAGGCCTTTATCCAGCAGTGGAGTGAAAGGGGCTGAAGAAGAAGAAGAAGACGATCTGTTATGGTTGTCAACGCCTGAGTCAAGAACAACAATGTCCTCCGAGAGTCAATTACGGGCGGTAGATCTTAACGAGCAAGGTAAATGCGTCGATCGAATTCGCCACCAATTGACACAGCTCACACTGCGTCATCAGACAATATAACAGTTTGTACATTGATCGTCAGTCGTCATAAAGCCAATCATCGCATCACTTATGTAGCACCGATCATTTGATGACTGATGACTGCCGCAATTTCAGTTGTCATGTGGGATCTTTTCATCTCAAGGTGGCCGCTAAGCATTATATTGACAATGAGATGCATTCGATTTATTGATGATTACATAATTATGAAATTATTTCTCAAAAGCATTTTCTTTCAAATAAAGTTGTGAATACTTGGAATAAACAGCCCCAACATGTTTTGGATGCTGAAAATGTTAATATTTTAAGAATAGACTGGACTTTTTTTGGACACAGCAAAGTAGTTTCAACCAAATAATAAAATTCGACAATGGATATAGGCACATCAGCCTTGGCTGCCTGCTTATAAAAAAAATAATAATTGCTCTAAACAATGAAAGGAGGAATAGTTGAGTAAACATCACTGGAGGAGCAAGCCTCGTAAAACCAATGCAAAAGTCTACATAAAATGAAGTGATTTATTTTCCTTTATTTGCACATATATTTATTTATTTATTTGGGATATATTATTATATATTATTTACAATAACAAAAAAGTAACTATACTTATAAAAATACTTATTTCAATCATATTATGTACAATTGTTCCTATTTGGAATTTTACTGCTTTTTCAAGTTGGTCTAAGGTTACATGTTATTGAATGCAAAATAACAAAAACAGAAATAATCAAACATAAACAGAAAACTAAAATCATCAGGAAAATATACAGTGACGTCTCAGTTATTTGAAACCATACAATTGTAGTGGAAATGATGAATGGCATCAAACTTTGGTAGAGATTCTCAAGTTATGAAAAAAAAACAAGAACTTAACAATGTGGAGGATGGGTGTTATTTGGAAATGAAAAGACAAAATGAAACGACAAAGACGAAAAAAACATTAGGGAAAGTGTTCCGAGTTAAAAGAGAATCTGTAGCGCAATGAGCAAACGTCGAGCGCGAGCTAGTTGACATAGTTAAGATATGAAAGTTAACTTATTTGGGTCACGTTCTTTGAGGCATAAAGTAAAGGCTGCTTTAAATGATTATGAAGGGCAAAATTGAGGGGCCCCGAGGATTAGGAAGCCGTCAGATGTCATCGGTCCTCAACATTCGTGAGTGAACCGCCATCAGAGACGTCGGCGTTGTTAATTTTGTTCATTAAGTTGTTATTTTTTATCTATTTCTTAATGTTCAAGTTGGTATGTATGTTAAGATTAAGGCTTTGATAATATCTTCAGAATTAACTTTGTTATTGTGAAGGAATAAGCAATTGTTTTTATAATATTGTCACACAAAATGTCGTCAGGTAGGAAATGGTTTAAAATTTGATTGATTATTGATTATGAGCATTGTAAAGTTTGCCAACCCACTCCTTTGTATATTTAAATATATATGACTTTTAAATAACATATATTGTGCAAATAAATAGTCGCGTTGACTATTTACACATTTATTATTGAATACAGTAATTAGATAAGTATTTACTAGATAGAAGTACAATAATAAGTATAAAAATGAACCACAACGTGAGAGCAATATAAACGATCAATCCAGCCCCGGCCTTACCCCCGATACTTGCTTATATGGATCTCTCAACTCCCGAAGAATGCCGAACTCCTGATTCGTGCAAACTCGTTTAATGCCTATCAGCTATACAGAATGACTGTTGTAAGGCGCAACATCAATATATTACATATACCTATAGTGTTAACAAAATTTCTGCAAAATAGGACTATGGAGAGTAGTTTGAAATTTTATTGAATTTAAGTGTTGTAAAGAGTTAAGTTTTGACCACAACCCATTCGTTATTATATGTTGCCACCGAGTGTGCATAAAGTATTTGAAATTTTTGCTCAATTGAACTATGGGAAATGGTTTTAAATATGACTGATTATCAAGGTTGTAAAGACTTGAGTGTTGGTGCTGGTCTTATCTTTTTCATCAAAATCAAGTGTTAATACAAATTTTTAACATTTTTGGATGATGGGAAATGGTTTGAACGCACATGAATTGTATTTTTATAATCTATTATTTTTGCGGGAGACGTGAGACATATACGCACACACTAACACTATCGTTGCTTTATTACTTTAGATTTTTCAATTTTATTATTGTCTATCATAACTTGATAAAGGTGGTTTTTGGCAAATACATCTCTTTTATTATTACATGCTCATTTATGTATTTGAAAAAGTGCTATAGGCTTTTTTAGGTTGCGACTGTTAAAGTATCTTATTTATATCATTAACCTAAAATTGATATGAATTTCGTCATCATTATTTGATCATAAAATGTTCTATAAAAAGACACAATAAAGTTAGCAATAGATACCTTTTGTGTTTGAAAATATGATGGCCGATATAGGATTGGCTATTTGTAACATGAAAAACCTTAACAGCTCCAAATGAATACCGTAAGAATCCATAAAAATATATTGATTTTGGTTTAATGGTGAGGTTTCGATTACACTTTTCGCTATGGTCAATTTTTAGCAGCCAAACCCATGGATCGCGTGATGGTGCGCGAAAAAAATCAATGAAATGCTTTCGTTTTTCTTGGAAGGTGTAGCAAAATACGTACTTTCTTGGTCAGATTTCTAGCCAGTTTCGTAGTTATCAGCAAAAAGCCCTTCGAATTTTTCTTTCGAGTCTAGGCTAATTGAGCACTACTCGAATGTTATTGTTGCGTGCAAAAATAGCATGTTGAGCGGTTTATTGTGTTTCCGTTGATGTAAAATTAGTGGACTTTTAATAATCATATTTCATTTTTAACAACTGTAGGTATATTCACGTGTAATGAACTTGATATTGAATATATTTTCAAATAAACGAGCTGGTTATAAATAAATCAAATTTGCTCAAAATCTATTTTATCGAGAGATTTAACTTTCTTTCTCATTTGAAGCGCCTAGTTGCAAAACGCCTTAAAATGAGTTTTTGGTGATCAGAGATATTTAGAAATAATTAATATCGCCTAAAGTTATGGCTTAGAATTGATTGATAATTTCTATTTAAGATCTCAGTACCACGGGAAGTTATAATTTTAATAGTTATCATTTGTAATTATTACCAATTTGAAGTACCTAATCTCACGATAATCCATGTCTGTGAATGTTATTTTCACCGACTTTGATTGACATTTTTTTTGCATTATTGTGCCGAGACCACGAGTCTAGAGGAGCTTCTAGAGCTACTCTTAGTGCCATGCATTTTTTGTCTTTCTTACTAGCGCTCTGCGAAGGAGCCGTTTCAAGTCCCCACATGCGGAGCGGGTGGAGGTGGGCGTACTTATTGAATTTTCACAAACAAATTAATTTACGACTTTGATTTGTATTTAGTAACTTTGGTTACGAAATTCAATAATATCTACTTAATTGTACTCATAAATAAAACAATAGCGATAATAACCTAGTTTTGCGATAACTTGCGTATTGTTTATATCAATAATTGACTTATTAACATAGCTATTAATATGATCTGTAACGATAATAAAGGAATCTTTCATTATCATTATTGTGATATAGAGATAACTCTTTTAGTAAATACACCATGTGAAATAATTCAACAGAGCTACATGCGAGGCCTGATACTACTACTAACATGAGTGTAGTTATGCAGAAAGCAGCCAACCCACAAGTAGGTACAAAATGAGTTATGATGTGCAACAAACAGAGAACTGTCTAATCAATGATCTACAAAAATCAGCTTAACAACTTTTCATACAAAAAGATCCTTAAAAAACAGCAGATTGCAACTTGTATCAAATTATATTCTGCAGAAAACAAAGTGTTCCTGCTACACATTTGAATATAGTTCTGCAGGAAACAACCAGTCCACACTGAGATATAACCACTTTTTCTTATAAGGGAATTTTTAAATTTTCTTCTTCTTCAGCCCCTTTCACTCCACTGCTGGATAAAGGCCTCTTCCTGAGTTTTCCAGTTCTCTCTATCCTGGGCACTCTGCTTCCACCCATGTCCCACCAGTTCGACAATGTCGTCAGTCCATCTCCTCTGTGGTCTTCCTACACCTCTTCTATTATGATAAGGTCTCCAATTCAGAATTTTGGGGGTCCATCTATCATCTCTCTGTCTTGCCACATGACCTGCACATTGCCACTTCAGCCTTCCCATTCTTTCTGCAATGTCGGTGACCTTTGACCGGCGTCTTATTTCCTCGTTTCTTATTCGGTCTCTCAAGGATACGCCCATTGTCTTTCCATTGCTCGTTGAGTACACTTAAGTCTGTGGAGACTTCTGGCAGTAAGTGACATGGTTTCGAGACCGTATGTTGTCACAAAAACAGAAAAGATCAATATAAAAAGAGGTGTCATACAAGGAGATACCTTATCACCTAAACTATTTACATTGGTTTTGGAGGGCATATTTAAAACTTTGAACTGGGAAGACAAAGGAATAAAAATAAATGGAACAAACTTAAACCACCTCCGTTTTGCAGATGACATAGTGCTTGTAAGTGATGATCTGGAAGAACTTCATATTATGATAAAACAACTCCACGATGCTTCCCTAATGGTCGGCCTGGAAATTAATATTAACAAAACGAAAGTCCATCTAATAGCACTATCGCAATTTATAATAAAATAATTGAAGCTGTTGAAGAATATATATACCTTGGACACAAGATAAAATTAGGAAAGGATAACCAGGCAGCAGAAATACCCAGAAGGATCGGACTAGGTTGGGCAGCCTTTGGGAAACTTAAACATGTCCTAAAAAACAGAGATATTCCCACATGTCTGAAAAGAAAAGTGTTTGAAACATGTATCCTGCCTGTGCTTACGTATGGTCTGGAAACTATCACGCTAACTGCGAGGACCATACATAAGCTAAAATGCACTCAGAGATCCATGGAAAGGCAAACGATAGGCGTAAGTCTAAGAGACAAAATTAGAAATGAAGAAATCAGACGCCAGACAAAAGTTATTGATGTCATGGATCGAGTTGCAAAACTTAAATGGCAATGGGCAGGTCGTGTTGCCAGACAGGGTACGGACAGATGGGCACCCAGAATTCTAAATTGCGGATGGGTTCGAAAAGCCCAGAAAAAAGACGAGTGTAAGCTTTTAGAAGAGGCCTACATCAAGCAGTGGAGAGATGGCTGAGAAAGAAGAAGAAGAAGATGTTGTCACTAGCAAAACACAAGAATTGTACACTTTGGCTTTTAGGTTATTCGGAATTTCCCTGTTACCGAATATGTACCTCAACTTTCCAAAAGCAGCCCAACTCAGCCCTATACATCTTGGCAGTTCGGCGGTCTGGTTTTCTTTACCCAATTTAATTTTTAAATCTATTTAATTATATTCCATTGCTTCATGTATTGGATATGTGAAAAATAATTGCTATTTAACAAAATAAACAGATCTTTGATATAATATTTTCAAATTGGTTTCTGCAGAACACAAATACCCAAAATGTCATTATTGCAGATATAGGTTTTGCTATAAGATCTCTAATATATTTATATCAAAGTATTATTAATTTTTTGTCAAATATCAATCATTTTTCACATATCCAATAGATGAAATAGTGAAAATCGTTGGATATAATAAAATGGATTTACAAATTCACTTAGAAGAAAAAGTGGCTACTTATATCTTGGTTATTGTCTTTTGATGGTTGGCTGTTTTCTGCATAACTACACTCCATTGTAACACGAACTTTGTGCAGGCTTCAAAAATTGCGTGAGTTAGCAGACAGACTTGACATAGAATCATTGTATAAATATCTAGAATATTATTTTTTAAAAAATGAAAACGTTTAGATCATCGTACATTCCCTAAACTAAGCAGTGTCATGAGCACAAACTTAATACATAATTCAATCTTTATCTACATTGAATATTAAAAATTTGTTACGGTCATAGTTTTGAAAGAAATTCTCAAAAATGGTTAACTTCACACTATTTTTTTTCTGTATTTTAATGTATCAAAATTTCACTACGTAAGAATCTACCTCTCAAACCGTTTTTAAGTATGATCCCGTAGGAATAGGAAAATGAAATTTACAGGGTAGATACTAGATAAAATAAAGAAGTTTTTGAAAAATGTTTAGGAATTTTTTTTTACGTGACCTTCTATTTTTAAATAGGCCTCAAACATTTTGACTGATTTGACTATTTTTGAGATACAACATTTTTTTTAAGCTATGGTATCAAATATTACACCTAAAACGTACACTAATCAACGATTTTGAAAAAAAAAATAATGAAGGGTGTATCTCAATAAATAGCGTCTCTGTGACCAATTATGTCGTGAGAGTCGGAGTTTTTCGAAAAAAATCGAAAAAAAATTATAACTCGAAAACGACAAAAAATCGTAGAACATACATTGAGGTTTTTGGATAGCTCTAGGGGTCCTCTATCCCTGGTTTACCGATTATTATCAATACTTTTTGGGACACCCTGTATAAAGAATTCTTGTAGCAATCATGACTAGCAGTGAATACATCAGAATGTGGGATACTGCCCGAGAGATTGACATTATAGAAATGACATGCCCTTTTGATAAATTAGTTTTGATGTGAATTGGTGTTGCTTCGAGGGACGTAGAACAAGTTGGTTGATCTGCTATTTCACAACGGGGCATGGAAATTAATTTTATTTAATAAATCTGGACAGTCAACTTTAGAGTTAATAATTTTGAAAAGAAGCATCTGATCCGCGACCGCTCTCCTGTATACGATAATTTGAATAAAATAACATAATCTCTATGTTTCGATAATTTGAAAAAAAAAAACACAGATCGATATATTCATAATTTTTTCAAAGGTTTTTCACCTTGCAGAACTTAATTACTTAAATTAAAATTTGTTATCTTATGTATTGTTAACAGGTGAATGTTTTATTTGATTATTTTAATATCATTAATCTTACGTAAGCTATAATAATCTGAAACAATCAAAGGATTAATGCATCTGGTCTCGATCTAAATGATTTCCGTTGTACATAACAATAAAGATATATATTTTAATACGAGGAAATAGAGGCTTTGCTTTATACATTTTCATTCATAGTGATAGTGATATGATACTTTTAATTAAATAATTTTTCAATTCCTTGGGTTCAAAGCATTAATTTTGATTTTTGAGTTGAAAAATAATAAAAATATTTGTAGGATACCAAAACGGAATTTAAAAATGGATAAAAAATACAGATAAAACATTAATCCAACTGTCGATTCGTTCATGAGAATTCAATTCTCTGAATGAATCGACATTATTAAGCCAAGATGCGTGTACGAAGGAAAATTTTGTATGGCGTAGTGGACTTTTTGCATGCTAATAACACCAACTAGAGGCCTCGCAGCATATATGTTCCCATACATGGATTTACTCAGAATTCGGAGTAGAACATTTCATGTGAGTTTTGTGTGTGTGTGTGTGTGGGTGTGTGTGTCCGTCCCCTCCTTATAACTTTTGATCCGCTCAATTTACAGAGCCCAAATTTTCAGAATATATAGACAGTTATAGGCCTACAAAACTTTTATACTCAGAATTGTGAATTTTTGTTTCAGTCAGGGGTTATCAACTTTTGAACTTTTGATTTATTTTTCCATATTTCTCAGAAACCGTAAAAGCTAGAATGCTGAAAATTTGTACAAACATAGACAAATACAAAATCTCAAAATTTTTTTTTTTTAAATTCCAGGGTTTATCAAACATTTTTTATTATGAAAAAAATTTTTTTTATGATAAATTTATGAGTTTAACTGCCTATATTTCCAATTATTTTAAAAATGTCGAAAAAAGCCGAAACAACCCAACTAGAAAATTTAATTTTCTATAAAAAATATCAACATTGTATTACCACATCTCAATTTTTTTTGAACAATTTTTATAAAAATTGAATTTAGTGATTACATTGCTGCATACAAGTTGTATGGCAGTAGCCTACACACAATATCTAAGAAGACTTAATAGTTTCATACTAATCTCCAAACATACATACATACCATCATGCTGTTTTCATATTCTGGGTAGGATCAAAGTACTGACCTCCATACTATCCTATCTTGACATACATACCTAGGTACATGTGTTGTAAAGAAAACCAAATATCTTAAAATATTAAATAATTTGTATTTATGGGTTTATAGTTTGGTACTTATTCTTCAACTATACGTACTATCGCTATCGACAGTTGGATCTCATGTGTTACATGCAATTAGTTAATAAATAATTACTTTATGCAAACTTACAGTGACAGATACACACACGCTTATACACATAATCGCAATATACAAAATTTTATGAATTACGATCGAATTTAGATCGAATTTAGACCTTTGCGCGATCCATATTAGTTTCAAATGTGCCACATAATATACAGTAGACACTATGAAAAATAAAAGTAATTTTAACACGCAAATGTGCTAAAAAATAATGAAAATCAAAGCCAACGATAACACATTACTTCATGAAAAGCTTTCCAGGAGTCAGTACCACTTTTTTTTTACTTAAAAATGGATGTCCTTGTTAAACAATTACATAATATATATCTTCCTACACTCCAAAAATTAAGCATAAATGCATGTTCTATAGATGAACGAATTCTGTCGAGGCAGGATTCGAACTCGCGACCACTGGATTACTATCCCAGCGCGCTAACCGCTCTGCCATCAACCCATCTAGTACGTGAGTTTTATAAAAATTGACCATTTATTTTATAGAATGAACTCAGATTTTAAAAAATACCATTATTATTTCTAATGATAATATTCAGATTATTACAAACGAGGGCTCGATTGGCAGAGGGTGTCCTCAATGGAAGTATCTAGAACAGGTGTGCTACAATTTGAATTATACCTCCTATACAAAGGTGAAGAAGATCGCTGAAGACACAGCGGAGTGGAGGAAGATATGTATCAATTTGCAACCGATCAATGCCTAGGATAAAAACTGAAGACGAAGAATAAATTAGGAAAATATTATAAAATTATGTATGTATTGTAATACTTCATAGCGGTGCTAACGCAAACTTGAAAATGCAAGTAGCTGAACAATGGGTCTCTGAACTATGTAACTTTCCCAAGTTCAATGTCAGTCGTTTCGCGAGAAAATTTCCGTTTAATTATTTACACGGTGCGGAAGTCAATAGTTGAATTGAAATTCACGACATAAATTTATTTTTAAAACGACAAAAGGAAATTATATTTTACTCTCCGCTTCTATGAAATAGTAGTAATGGGATTCTATAAAGAATTGTATCCTCTAGCCGAACATATAAGTTCGATTGAATACATTTGAATAGGTACCTTATCATATGCAATGATTTTACGTCACCTCAATCCATACACATATTAACAGAAAAACAAAAAAAAAAGTCAAATATTTCCTGAATATTCCATCTACATCCTTCCATTCTTTTCCTCCTTTCTTCATTCTATGTGAAGTGGTATTTTTTTTACTTATTCCTATTTTATTTTCTATGGTACAAAATACTATTTAATTCGTAATTAAAATTACATATTATGTTTGCGATGCTCTTTGAGTAACACTATATTTTGAAAATAAAAAATATTTTATTTCATTTGGGACGCAATTCAAATCATGTAGTGGATAGATATCTTGAGCAATTTCGCCGAGACGGGGGGCGATTTGCACATATATCTAACGAAGCAAAAATACTCAAATTTGCGCTCTGCGCACCCGTAAGCCTGGTTCAAGATATTTGGCGGACATTAGGACCTGGTTGATCTGTTTTGTGTGAGATATTATACCTCCTATGATGTTTGTTGAGGTAGTGGTTGTGAGTGCAGAATACTGTGGTTGTGTGCATATTTAATATGGAACGGGAACCATCACCTGGTTCGTAATGGCATCAATTGTCACTAAAAATTAATAGGATTTCCTAGTTGGGCAACAGTAATCTACTTGTTATTTTAATGTGATAAAAATAAATAAATTAATTAATTTATTGGTTGGAAGAGCAATAAACCCGCCTTTGTACGATTGCTGTACATAAAATATACAAAATAATATATAAATAAATTATAAAGTATGTACTTTCAACGTGATACATGTTGTAAAATGACGTAAAAAACCTTTGAAAACAAATTATTACTCTCCACTATTTCTAGGTAGTGGAGAATAAAAATAATGAATTATATCATTAAATAGCAATATCAAATCACATTAAATTGTTGCTACCATTGGAATCTAACCCAAGATCTGTGACTAAACAGTCGAAACTTGTATCCACTGAGCCACCACGAAGGTCGCCTTGTTTAAACATAATAATAAAATTGTAATAATCCAACCAAATTAGGTACCTGGCTACCTTAGATAATGTTGTCAAGATCAAGTAAGATATAATGAAGTTAATAAAGATCCTAAGGGCAAAAATGAGGAACTTATTACGAATGCTTCACTTGTCATAACCTTGCTGTTATCATTATATTTGGTTTACTCAAGAATCAACCTGCCTGCATATAGTAGAGTCATTGTAAGAATAATTTATTAAAAGCGTACGGTGTTGCCATTATTTCTCACTAGAAAAATTGCAAGTGGCAATCAATATCAATTACTAATTATCGAAAGAGTTGCCCGAAATGGATAAAAAATATATATTAAGCGACTATTCCTGGAAATAATTGCAATCAGGTGAAATTGAAGAAATTGGGAGTATCGCAAGTTAACAGTGTGTTAGTGGGGTACCACACATATAGACCAAGAGCCAGCCACAGCCAAATTGACGTCACAGTATAAGTAAAAGGATATCACATCAGGTAACAACAATTGGATAATATTATGAACCATGAGAAGCGGTGGCGGAGATAACAGCCTTCAAAGTGTTGAAAATTCTTGAAAATATTAACACATCAGTGTGAAGCGTTATAGAATAAAGTGTGATTTTTTTTATATTTACTACGGAATTCAATTAGAAACTTCGACTTCACCTTCAAATACCTTTAAAGATTAATAAGTTGTTTTGTCTCTATGTCTGAGACACTTTTGAAAGCATCGATAAAAAATAATTTGTATGTTGTATAATTATTATATCTAAGTAATCAACTGGGAATCTAACCTAGGATAGGCGGTGAATACATAAAAACCTATAAGTGCCCGAGTTGAACGCTAAATATTAAGACAAACCCATAATGTCAAATGCGTTACTCTTAGAATAACTATATGATAGTTAGTAACAGTATAATAGCATGTAACAATAGTCATATTAGATAAATTGCATAGGTACATGGTTATTAATGAAGAAGGTAGAATATACCAACTAACATAATGTATGTATTTATATCTATATATAAACTGTAAATGGTTTAAGTACGAGTACCTACCTACTTACATACTTCTTCGTGCGTTTCCGCAAACTATCGGAAATGATCGTTTAAAGTCGACAATGTAAACACTGAGAAAGCAATAATATATTTATATATTTCTCAACAATCACTCGTAAAAAGCGGTGTACGGACAATCGTTCACCCGATGGAGAGATTTAAGAGAGCTTAAAATGTTCAATATAGTAAATAAAAAAAATATATATTAAAATTGCCTACTACACTATGAAGATACTACATATAATGTTAGTTAGGGTAACCATCGCAAGCGATAAAAAGGTTTTTAACTACCGGAGACCCAAAATTTGTCTATTATATTTTTTTAATATTAAGAACAAACTGTACATAGTATAAAAAAAGTTTAAAAGTCATTCGCTTTAACACTCTTTAGTAACATCAAAGAATTATTTCTCTATGACATATTATAGTTATGGAGTAACATTAAAAAAATGCTGAAAAAGGATATTTCCAATTAATTTTTAGGAAAATTATGCTGAATTTTAAAATTGTTTGACGAACACTCACTAGAGAAATGTTGAAAACAAGTTATGGTGTATTTTAAGAAACACACTGTTTAACATATTTGAGTATAATATGTTGATATAAGTGATGGTATAATGCAACAAGCGTCATAATGTGTGATTTGAAATTGTATAAAAATAGATAGATTTTGTATTAAAACACTGCAATAATTTATATTTAAAAAAATATATATCAATATATTTCAGTTTTAATAACAAAAGAAGCTATTATAACAGACGAACTTGTATGAGTCGATGCATAAATTATCGATGAGGCGATGGATACCTGTCAAGATAGAAAAATGTACCCTCAGTTTTCCCTCGAGGAACATGGCATGGAGAACGTACTGTTTGTATAAATCTATAAGAATTCATATAATATAGTAAATTTTTTTACCAGTTGTTTTTGTTACAATTTTACGTAGATTTTTACGCCATTGTTTGAAATATAAATTACTTGCGGATCTGCAGCGCTGGATTCAGCAAGCCAAAAAATACGCTGGATCCAGACAGATTGCTGTATGTGGAATCCAGCAATGGTAGTTCCTACACTCCAGAAACATCGCAATACCTCTTTACTTACATAGATAAGGCAGATATTTTTTCACCGGGATTTGTTTTCAGCAAATATTATGCTCAAATCAAATTATTTCCAAGGTAGGTTGTCAACGTTTTGTTTCTATGATACCAACAACAATAGAAGTAATCAGTATTTATCTATGAAGTTATTTCCGGCCGTCATTCACCGCGCATGCTCCATCCTTCTCGATTTTATTTATGATTTCAATGTCAACCAATGACAAAGCGGTTTTAATGATGATACGCTATTGGTCTGTGTCTATGATTATGATATTTTATCTATGGGAAAATCAAATTTTGCATTTGGTTTGGATAATATTTTTGCAGCGTAAGAATTAATCAAAGAAAACCATTCGCCGCAAATTCCTTCCCTGGCAAATATCCAGCTTATCACATCGAACATATGAAACATGACTGGGGAACATCGTTGGCAACACGACATACGAAACAAATAGATCTTAAGGAAGTCGAGGATTATGTAAAATAGAATCATACAGCAGAAGTTTCTGGAACGAATACGTGTCTAGAATAGCACTGTTAAAGTGTCCAAGGACAATATCCCCATCAGGAAATCCTCCGAGAGAAGGATGGAGACCTGGCGATTCACGTCTCAAGAATCGATTGAATTGAAGGACCGAATCACAACAGACAAAGAGGAGAGAAAGAAAATAAGAAGAATATTAAATTATTCATATCTTACTATAATACTATGATCAATAAAATATGTAGCTGCGCCACGTTTTCAAAGGTTATGGGTATTGAAATAAAACATACTATATTATAACATTCACCGTTCACCTGGAAATGTCTAGACAATATTATTCAAACTGTACGAGTAGTTGGTATCTACATATGCACCTACAAACTACAGGTATACGGATATAGAAATATGTGAATTCAACTAAATGGAGAAAGTAAAGTTCATGGTCGATACAATCACACAATAAACCACGTTTATTTGCTATAATATTCTTTTTCCACTCTTTTAGGCATGTTGGTATGTTTATGTCCTGCGTCAGCTTCTCTCCTGTGACGCGGACTGCCAGGTGTCCTTCTATCTCTTGGGAGGACATCCTGGATTTGTTATATTGTAATTTATTTGGTTCAAACAAATGATATTTCTTTATGAGAAATTAAATAAGGTTATCCATCTTATAAAACACACTCTCCTCAGTGTGCTGAGAAATTGTATTTGAGGGATAAGATAGGTGGGAGAGGATTTTTTTAAATTTATTGGATACAACAGCCATTTCTATTTTTCGTTATATTTATCTAGAGACCTGAATCATTCGCGTTATTTTTTTGAAAAAAAGGAGAGTAATTTTTTTATTGTTAACCGGATACGATCAAGCTACGCGAGATCATTTTAATAATATGAAGTGTTACCAAATTATAATTACCAAATTATGATAACCTACTTACTTATATAGTTACCAAATTATGATAACCTACTACTAAACAGTTGATTTCTTGTAACCAATTGTTTTGTGCACACAGCTAAAACGCACTGTTATAATAATTTAAACTACCAATATTATTTTTTTATTTAAATATCGGCGGCCAATCAGATTTTAAAGCTATCTTTTGAAAGTGTCGACAAATTTTTATCTTTTCACATGCCAATTGATCGTTTTCGACTGGCAACCATCCTCATCAATCAAATACTCAAAGTTGAATATAAACATATTTCGGTAAAGATCATTTGATGCCATAATGTCCATCGCAGTATTTGTGGTTTCTGTTATGTTGGTGTGGTCAAGAAAAGCTGATGGATAGCTGAGTTTATTGGTAGACAGAAGCACGTACAAGAATATCAAATTCAATTTTACTTTCACTTGACAGAAAGAAAAAGTGAAACAGCCGTTGACTCAATACTGATTTATAATATGAGCACACTACTTGTTTCTTCTTCTTCCTTAATATAACCATAATATTATGCATACATACCATCACGCCATGTCCCTCACGTGGTAGGCAGAGAGAACCGAATACCACATTTTTCTATCCTGACACACATTCATCGTTATGAGATCGTTAAGAAAAATTTGTTATAGAACGATGTATGACAGGTAAGTAATGAGGTAGTGAACAAATTGAGTTGGCTTGGTTACACGGGGAGAATGAATGAGGAACGCCTGATGAAGAAAATATACAGTACGGAAAGGAATGGAGTGAGAAGTCGGGGACGCCCAAGAAAGGGATGGCACGACCATGTGAACGATATTCTGAAAGACGAATATATAAGATGCGAAACAACAGAAGAACATGTATGAGATGATGAATGTGGACGAGGCAATGGATGCCTACCAGGATTGAAAAATGTAACGTTCGGTTCTCTGTGCCTGCCCCGCGAGAGACATGGCGTGATGGTCGTCAACATTCAAGAATCGTCTCATAAAAGTCGGCTTTGTATATTTTCATCGTCAGGCGTTCCTCACTCATTCTTCCCATGTGGCCAAGCCATCTCAATGTGTTAACTTTTATTTCATTCTTAGCGATTAGCGCATTATTCTTAGCGATCTCATTTCAACTGCATCTATTCTGCGTTCGTGCGACTATGGCCATCTCCAGGTTTCACTTGCATATCTCAAAGTTGGCAGTACAATTGCGTTATGAATGGCAACGTTGGCATTCTTTGATATGTTGCGATCAATCATTTCCAAAAAAAAATCCAAAAGTCCTTCTTTATTGTAAAAAAATTAAACCTAGACCGATTTCAGTAAATACATGAAAAGGCAACCCCTTCCGCTAGTCTTACAATCTTTATTTTTTATTTTATTTTCATAAAAGTTTTACATCATAATGATTAGGATCTCACTAGCCAACAGGCTATCAGTGAGTTTCCCATACAAAAAGGTCAAGTGCATATTACATTCCTTAAGTTACAGTATTTAAATTATAATATGGGATACATTTTTTTTAATCACCTGATTCAAAGCGCCCTAAAGGTAAAGTTATCACAGAAACGGCGATATATAAGTCATTCCAGTTTATTATTTATTTAATAAATAAATTTGGAATGGTAAAATAAAACCAAAGTTTTCAGATCTACTAATTTAATGACACTGACTAGTTTCGGTCATCCAGTGACCATTTTCAAAGTGTGAAAAAACAAGAGGTGGTTGGTGTTTATATAATATCTGGTTAAGGGGTTTGCAACATTTTTTTTTTTTGTTTATTTATTTATTTTTTTTTTCTCTTTTTCCGTCAGTTCAATTAGTGTTGCTAGAAAGAACTGACAAAGAAAACTAGCAAACAAAGCGGAGCGTACAAATACAAAAAGAAATTAAATAATTTATATTGCAAAATTATTGAATGCTGCTGGAACATGGCATGATGGTGTCTGTATCTATTATTGAAGTTCTGTGACCAATGGTTGAGAACAGCAATGTAAGGATTAACTGTGTACCTGTAACAAAATATATTGGGGCAGTAAAATTCAAAAGCATTGAGTTGTTTGTTTACATAATATATAATGATAAATGGTTGGAAATACCATTCCTTATTATTGATTACTTGGTATATGAATAATATATTTATAGATTAACTGTGTACCTGTAACAAAATATATTGGGGCAGTAAAATTCAAAAGCATTGAGTTGTTTGTTTACATAATATATATTGATAAATGGTTGGAAATACCATTCCTTATTATTGATTACTTGGTATATGAATAATATATTTATAGATTAACTGTGTACCTGTAACAAAATATATTGGGGCAGTAAAATTCAAAAGCATTGAGTTGTTTGTTTACATAATATATAATGATAAATGGTTGGAAATACCATTCCTTATTATTGATTACTTGGTATATGAATAATATATTTATAGATTAACTGTGTACCTGTAACAAAATATATTGGGGCAGTAAAATTCAAAAGCATTGAGTTGTTTGTTTACATAATATATAATGATAAATGGTAGGAAATACCATTCCTTATTATTGATTACTTGGTATATGAATAATATATTTATAAATATTTATAGCGGTTTAAGTAGAGGTGAAGTAGAGAAATCTGTTTGTAAATTAATAAGTGTCTTGTTCATATTATTTTTTACTCTATTAATTTCTAGTATCTCTAATCTGTCTAATTTTCTCCCTTTATTACATTTATGTAGAATTTGAACATTATTGTCTATTGTAAATTCATGTTGTAGTTCGTTTAAATGGGCAGCAAAATTAGAAGTATCTTGATTTAGTCTTTTACATCTTAAATGTTCAGTTATTCTTTGTTTAAATGTTCTACCAGTTTGACCAATGTATGAACCTGTGCACGTATTGCAATTCAACTCATAGACACCACTATTGTTGACTGGATCTATTTTGTCTTTATTATTTACTAATGCTTTACCTAATGTTTTTGGGTTGTAAAAAGCAATCTTCTTTTTGGCTATTTTCTTAATTATATTACCGGTTTTTATAGATGTTTTGCCAATGTAACTTAGTTTTACCCATTTATCTGAATTTTCTGGTTGAGATGTAAGTCCTGGAGCAACCGCAGTTAGGAAGAACTTCTTTTTCTTTTTTCTTATCATGTTATGTACTAGATTATCTTTGTAACCATTGTTTTTTGCTAAGTTTTGTATGATGCTGACTTCATTATTATAATCTGTTTGTGACAATGGAACGTTTAGCAATCTATGAATTAAGGAATGAAATGTTGATAGTTTATGGGAAATGTGGTGTCTCGAATTATTGTGTATTATATTGTCACTAAAGGTTGGTTTTCTGTAGATGTTGAATTTAATGTTTTCTTTTTCAATTTTAAGAGATAGGTCCAGAAAGTTTATACTATCTCCTCCAACTTCCATTGTAAATTGTATTGATTTATTGAGCGAGTTCAAGGAATTCAAAAAAAAATTTAATTGACGGTTTGTTCCAGTCCACAAACATAAAATGTCATCAACATATCTATAATAAAACACCAGTGTGTTAAAATTTATTTAAGTTATATAAACACCAACCACCTCTTGTTTTTTCACACTTTGAAAATGGTCACTGGATGACCGAAACTAGTCAGTGTCATTAAATTAGTAGAACTGAAAACTTTGGTTTTATTTTACCATTCCAAATTTATTTATTATTTGAAATGGAGTTCTACCAAGAATTGTCCGTAGAAAAGTTAAAAAAAGTGTTATTAATTTGTTTTTAAAATTCCAATTTTCTTCAATTATCTGTTTGGGCTGTGCTTGGATGAGTATTTTGTCAGTCTGTCAGGACACTACTTTATAGATATAGATAATTTCCATAATTATTTAACACATTTACGAAATATGTGACGTGATTTAGAACACTTATTTACGTCATAGTTCGTCATAGAATAAAAAACATTGCAACATAATAGTATGATAACAACAATAACTGATCTGTAATTGTTTCACTGTAATACTAAATTATCTTTTATCATCTGCTTAGCATCTGTAATTAATAATCAACTATTGATATTATTTGATTATATATTTATTTAATTAATTCATATTATGCTAGTTCCTCGATGTAATATCATACATATGGAGATGACGTCAAAAAAATTGAATGAAATGTTACTTCCCGTAACAAATTTTTTTTAATATGATATAAAAGAAAATAGATTGAAGATAAAGAAATCAACCAAGTGAAATTTGATGATCTCCACATTAAAATCATTTTCTTCCTTATTGTTAACTTGCAATAATTGTCTTGTATGTCTTGCAATTAATTGAAAGAAAGTTAGATAAATAATTAAGAAATATTTGCCATTTTCATATATGCACTTATTCCTTAACAAATGATTCGATTTCATCTTTAAGTTGACACCTCGCGCCAATTATTCAACACTTTACACATCCTATCTATACATACATACCATCTCGGCATATCCCAGTGTGGACTAACCAGCGACAGGTGTTTGGGTGTGTATAATCTTATAAAAATATGCACATTTTGTTTTGCCTGTTTTCTTTCGATAAGCCGGCTCTTACGGGACACACGTAAACAATGGTACTAGAAAAGAATGGAAGCACTATTCTGAGCCAGTGCCTCATGGGAAAAACCAGTAACTCGCAGGAAAATCTCACATCATACCTACATATTTTATGACTTTCATCCAAATACACCACATTTTTTTGACTTCTGAGGATTTTTTCACTAATATGTTTCACATACCACTTCTACAATGACAGCAAGCAAGCAGACTACTGCTGCCCAACTAGGGAACCCTATTCTAGGGCTAGCAGTTTACAATTTCGAAACGACAATACAATTTTGAACTTGATGACAGTTCCCGCTTCACACTATCAAACACATAATCGCAATACTACCCACAACCACTACTTCAACAAACATCACAGCAGATTAACAACATTTCTAAACATGTCATCGATGAACAGAGTCCTGAATAGATTCTCAGTATGTCGATGAAGCAAGTTCATAATATATCTTCTTCTTCTTTCCCCTTTGCGCTTTTGTCCCGTTTCTATCGGGGTACGCTTTAAACCATGATCCTTGAATTGGCGAGTCTGGTTATTACATTGAAGCGACTGACATCTGACCTTCGTAACCCTTAGAAGGGGAACCAGACAAATTGGATCATGGTTACACATAGCTAGTGATATAAATCCGCACATAGATTTTTTTAAAATCCTGAGGCGCGTGCCCCGCCCGGATTCGAACCGTCGACCTCACGCATGTGAGGCGACGACTTTACCGCTGGGCTTTCACTGCTCTTATAATAAATAATATATATTTTTCATTAATTTTTAAAAACAATTTTTTTTAAACCCAAAAGACACATTGTGTAAGTTGGTTAAAAAAGATATCAACTCTTATGGCTATGGACCATCTTTTGTATAGTTTTTTACACGTTTTTATTTAATTAAATAAATAAATTGAATTTACAGTTTCTAAACCTGTTGCTAGAGAAGCTCAGTCATACTGTTGAATTGAAGGTTTTACAGAATCTTTTACATGCTTTTTTATATAAATCTCGAGTCAGTAGCTAGTTCAGATGTCAAGCATATACATTAAATTCGTGAAGGCCGGTCAATGAACATACTACTTAGTTAGCTGTGGTATTTCAAGAAACAGTAAATTTTTTGCAACATTAAGCAAATAAATGTATAGTATTTTGGTCACTTAGTGTATGGTGTGCGTGATCAAACGTGTTTTAAAGAGCAAATGATATCGAAAGGTTGGTTGGCAAGAAAATTTATGGCTATTATGCTGTTGAAGTGCTATAATTTTTTGAAATGTGTAAAATTTAGTTGAAAAAAAAATAATTTTGATTTCCAAATTGTGTAAAAGGGGAGGTCATGAACCTTTCATAAATACAGAACGATTACTTAATACTTAAAACTGTACAAGTTATAAACAGAAACCTGAATTATTCGCGTTTGCGATAAACACGATTTTATTCGCGAATTTCATACATTTTTACTGCAGGGAGAAGGAAGTCCAACTATCCTTCCATCTCTTCGCAGGCGTTCCGGGTATTGGGTATTTCTGTCTTTTCATTTATTAAAATCCCGAAAACCCATGTGGACAGTGGAGATGGTTTTAATTTAGAAAGTATCTGGAGAGATAGATGGGCTATAGAAAATACTGAAAACAAACATTTAATAGTAGACCCTGCAACTCGAGTATCTGCATGGTTTCGACCTGCCAAGGAGGGTTTGGGTACAGCAAAACAGAGTGAGGACAGAACAGGGCTGCTGTAATTACTTACTCTGGAGGTGGGGAAAAAGAGATAATCCTGACTGTGAGTGTGGAGCTGAGCAGTCTGTGAAACACGTGGTCTAAGAGTGCCAGCTGAAGAAATTTAGCGGAAGCCTCCAAGATATACACGAGGCGAAACCAGAGGCGGTGGACTGGCTCTCTGCGCTGGAACCAAGACTATAATCTGTTACACGTAAGTCTACATATCTTTACAATTTTGACAATTCTATTGTCGTCCATGAGTTCCACGTGGGCTCTCTAGAAGCGAACACTGAAGTAAACTTTTTGATTTATTTAATATATTACAAAAGAATTCATAGAAAATGATCGACATAGGAATACGAGCATAAATTTCATGTGACTTTTTCTCTGGAGGGATGGAGGAGATGGGAGGAACTAAAGAGACCGAAGGTACTAAAAGAACTTGAGGTACTGAAAAGACGGGAGGTACTGAACGGTCTGAAAGTAATCTCTTTTTTATGAGGTAAGCAATTGTATCTATTTATTTGATAAAATATTTAACATCTTAAAAGTAAGTACGACAGAATAAGGAACGAGGATATAAGAGTTGAGTGTAACTTAGAGACAGATATTGTTAAAAAGATGAAAGTAAAAATACTCTGCTAGTTTTGTTACATGCAAACAATGATTGAAGAACGACTGATAAAGAAAATTTAAAGAACTGAAGGAGAAGGAACGAGAGTAAGGGGACATCCAAGAAAACATTGTCACGATCCGACCATATTAACAGTATTCTGTAAGAAGGAAACGTCAGAAGTATAAATAGCAAACGAGCATGTTTGAAAAGATTTATTAATGTAAGTGAAACGATTAATTTACGTAAAAGCAGAAGTGCATGGTGGTCAGTTATCTCGGAATACCCTAATAACATAGACAGGGCTTGATGATATGTACCTATGAATATATTAAAAGTAATTAGGAATAATCGTGATGACAAGTGATTCTCATAAAGTTATCAAACTGGATTTGTTTTAGAAAATACAAAGTTAAACGCTTTATTATAAAAAAATACAATATAACGCTGATATTTATCCGATGAATATGACTTAATTCGTGTAAGTAATCTTTAAATAGATGTTGGTACCCCTAGAAAAAATGGCTTGAACAAAAAAAGTTTTGCTCAGCAGCAGACACTTTCCTAACCCTTAGGAATATTCATTAACAAAACACGAGAAACTGAATAACAACGCAAATGTTCTTCCTAATCAGAGTTTAGAAGCCAAAAATTTTATGGCAGTTTATTATTTTTTCTCCACAATATGAGTCAAATTTTGTGTACATGACTCGTATCAGCTTTTGTTGATTATACATAAGAACGTATACACAACTAATCAATAAATAAATAATATTGTTCTTTTGAAATCGGGACAGTTAAAATAGTAACCAGTGGGACCTAGTGGTATATACATATTTATGACATGTTAGTGATATTACTGTTTTATAAACAGGTTTAAAGGCAATATTTACAATGGCAAGATGAATAAACAATATAATCAGAATTTTATTCCAGTAGAACAGGTTCATTTGGGGCAAGCGATGACACAGTATCAAAACAAAAGGTCAAAAAAATTTCGGACATTTTTCTTTCCTCGTGAAATACCCTACTGCGCAACATTATGCCTCTTCGATCAGCCTAACATAATTTGTGACACTGTATGTTTCCTAGATTAAATGTCAATTTAGTGAAGGTTTTAAAACACACAAAAGATCACAGCTCTCCTTGTCAAGTACAATTACATAATTACACCTATGTGGATATTTACAAATAATATTGGAAATAACTTTGATTCCCAATACAAGAGAAAAATATTCAAATTATTTCTAAGTAAATATTGCTTCTCACAAGTGCAAACAAGGACAATTCGAAGAAATTGTCATTTTGGCAACAACTTGTGACTTGTAGATTGTTCATTATGCATGGAAGTGTTTACTAATGTGACAGAAAAATACAATATTAGTGAGAAATTCAACCGTTGCATTGGTTGGTTGAAAATAGGGATTGTAATCCGGCATCTAGCCGGATTCCCATCGATACGTTCGTATACGACTGGATTGATCACATCAAAATCATTTTTTTCTGGTCCAAAATCAAAAATTTTAAAGATGACCGAGTGTACGAGGCATGCCTTTTAAGTTTTTTCGTTGAAAATAACACTACTATCTTATAGTGTCTTTTATTGTTTTTCAAAGTATTCACCAAGTAGTTTAATACACTTTTCCATTCACTCGAACCAGTTATTAAAACATTTATTTCACTCCAAAGAAGGGGCCTTCAATATGGCTGTCTTGAAAGCGTCGACTGCTTCTTCACTGGACTAGAACCTTTGACCGCGAAGATTTTTCTTAATTTATGGAAATGTAAAGAAATTGTTAGGGCTTAGGTCAGGACTGTATGGAGGATGGTCAAGAATTTCTACGTTTTCCTGCTTCAAATACTTAATAGTTTGACGAGCGCTGTGTGAGCTTGCGTTATCATGGTGTAGGATGATGCGTCGCTTTGGGTTTGATTTCCGAAGTTCGACGATGACTTGTGGTAAACAAACTGTCGTATACCAGCTGATACTTACCCAGTTTTTTGTATGGCCGAAAAAGACTTAGCATTGGATTAAACTCGTATTTTAAATAGTAAGTAAGGCCCAATATGTTTAATTACTTATGTAGAGCTGAGAAATTCTATGTTTTATATTGGAGAAATTCTATTATTAAGATTGGAGAAATTCTATGATTTAGACTGGAGAAATTCTATGATGTGACACGTTTAAAATATCAATCGATTGTTTACTATCTCAATTTTTAATTTCGATTCATCATATTATAGAATTAATTAATCATGTTTTGAATCATCTCATTAAGAAATTATGATGCGTTCAAGTTTGGTTTTGAAAAAACCTTGAATATAACAATGAAATTTGCTATGTGACTTGTAATGCAATATCATAACAATTTTAGCATAAATGTACATACATTTAACAGTCAACGAATCACATGTCACGGATATTTTCATGTATGGCGGATGCATTTTTGTATACATCAACTAACTTAATATCAAAGATAGAGAATCTCAATTTTTTGCCTAAATACAATTTGATTTTTTAATCATTAAGTACCAGCAATGATCTTTATAACGAAGTAAATGAACAAGCAACCAAGGCTGTTGAAGTGGCTGGATGCCTGAGAAGTGCTGTGTGGAGAAATAGGGATACGCTGAGGGAGAGTAAAGTCAGGATCTACAAGACTTGCATAAGACCAATCATGACATACGCCATAGAGACAAGAGCTGACACCACCCGCACAAAAAGTCTCCTTAGAACCACGGAGATGAAGACTCTACGGCCCATCGCAGGAGTAACCCTCCGAGAACAAATGAGGAGCTCCGAAATAAGGAAAATTTGTGATGTTGAGGACGTGGTGCGATGGGGTAGAACAAGAAGACGTTTCTGGAGAGATCACGTGGGGAGAGCAAGCTTAGACCGAGTAGTGAGGATATCAGCTGATGAACATCCTACAGGTAGCAGACCTCCAGGAAGACCGGCCAAACGATGGAGGAACAGCTGGACGTCCTCCTCCCAGGAGCAGGTGCCGAGAACTACTGGACATAGTCCTAGCTGACGAAGAAGAATAAGAAGAAGTACCAATAATCATTTTTATGGCTGACCCGTTCCAAGGTGATATAGAATTAATTATAATCAAACCTTTTTTATATATTTTTTACTCCTCACTACCCCAAGGGGATATAGTGGGGAGTTATTTTTTTTTTTTATTATTGAAACCAAACAAAATATAACAATATACAAAAAATAAAAATATTACAAAAAAGTACAATTTAAAAAGGTTATATGAAACATTTTTTTATAGTATTATTTGGTATACACCACCTCACTAGGCTGAGCCTGTACCGAGGTGGCAGAATTTTTTTTTTTTTTGCGTTATATCTGACAGAAAAATATTAAACTTGTATTTAACTAAAACTTGTTATAAAATATACCTATTATAAAAATAAAAATATAAACTATTGTAGCTTGATCATGTTTCCGCAGTATATAATGCCCTTGTTTCTAATCCATGTTTCTATTGTTTTCTTGTGTTTCAAATTATTCATCAACTGTATGTCCGTTATTTCACTTTTTATCTTATTAAAAAATTTTGGAGCTAAATAATAGTAATGTCTTTGTCCGAATGTCGTGTTTGTCTTTGGAGTCATGAGAAAATTCCTGCGTGTCGTCTCGTAATTGTGTTGCGGTGTAATGTGAATTGTTTTATCTTTATGAAAATGTATAGAAATAATTTTGATATATAACTGTGGAATGTTGGAAACTGGAAAATCATTAAATAATTATGAATTCTCAATTTATTAGGTAATTAAATTTTTATTGCAGATTATAAACTAGTATCATGCTGAAAATGTATTCTGAATGTTTCATCACAATGTATCTCAGTGCTGTATACTATATATGCTATGTAAGACTTGTTTCTACTTAATCGATTATAGACCAGAGTACTCATTCTATTCTTTTCAAATTTTATAAATTTGTATGTCTAATAGTCGCTTAGACCCCGTTAGATTTTGAAGGATATATAATTAGTGTTTCTCAATTTTTTAACTGGCAAATATTTCAAAGTGACCCCGAGATTAAGAAATATACAATTTGATACATTATTTTCAAATTGTTAAAAAGGCAAATTGCAATAGATAAAATAGCATTGAGTTTTCATAATAAAATATTTAAATCAAAAATAATTCAACACACTCATTTCCTAAAAATTCTGAAAACAACCATAATTTTTTTTAATAACTTATTAGTGAGGAGTATAACGATGGCCACAAACTTCTATTTTTTTTTGTTGTAACAATTTTTTTAATGTTTGTTAAGATGAAATTCGAAATAAATCAAATGATTCATTCTCAAGTGTGTGAGGCAGAAGACATTTGAAGATTTAGTACACTCCAGTATATCTAATATTGAAAGCCAAACGGAACTCGTCCTTAGGAAAACCTTCCAAAAGATGGAAAGACAGCTGAAAATCCACACCACTAAACAGCGATCCTCTTTTCAAACAAATTTTAATTTCATAAAATTAAACATTTGAAGAAAGAATATTCAACTAATTCAACTTCATCGAATTTGAGTATTTTTGTCATGATCAAACTAATAGAACTAATAATTTTGAACTCACATAAAAACACTCTTATGTAATATATTTTGTATTATTATTTTTATTATTTCATGTCTTGTGTATGCAGACAAGTAATGAGTAATGACTTATAACAATTTCACAGAATACAAATTTGGGAGGATTATTTTGTCTTCAGTATGAATGTTAGTATTCTATTCGTATGTATCATAATGATACTATGTCAATGGCCTCTTTGAATAGAAAAGTCGTAGGCTGTAATCAAGATTCTGTCCTGAATGTGCCATAATATTCAATTGTAAATATTTTAGTCATTTTTGGATGACACGTAGTGTTATTTCATCTTGATTTTCATATTAAGATATTGCCATATAATTTATTTATTCGTTGTTTAGTAATAACGATACACGGTGAACATACACATATGTAAAACTGCGCTAAGTATCTATAGTCGCTGTCTCTTAATCTAGTATCATGACAAAGTCAAACGATGAACGTTAAAATTCTAGGATCAATACAACATACCAAATTGAAAGCACACAATTAGTACCTACTTTTTCCTGCCGTGGCCATTTCGATACAAAGAGAGATTTTTTTAGAGTTGTTGTTGTTCATATATTTAAGAATAAACTGATCACTGAACGATGTCATAATGATGTCGGAGAAAAAAACATTTGAACAATAATAATATGAATCCCGCATGACATTTTTTTTTACCTATACGACGCATAAATGTATGTGGTCATGCGCAAAAAATAGACTTGTGGATGTTTTGAGATTTAAATCAAGTACACGGACGACAAAACATCGGATAGGTATATCTGATTACCTACAACTTAAAATTTCTATTGAATTATTTCCTAAACAAAATATTAATTTTTACCTGTATTCATTCGTTCAAATCATCACAGTATACCTGGCAAGACAATGCGTGTGCGTGCGATATTTTCTTTTGTTGTAATTGTTTAAAATAAATAAAATATTATTCATAAAAATTAATTAAGCTTTGGGGTGATCCCAGTGACGAAAAAGATAATGGAATCAAGATCGGAATGGCATGTCCATGTGATGAGGCATAAAGATCATGCAGTGCATACTGCACTAGAAATATGGGAAGGCAGGAGAGATAGAGGTCGACCCAAAGCCACATAGAGAAGGAATTACTAAGGGCACGACTGAACGAAATGAAGGTGCAAGATAGAGAGAGGCATGGAGGACAAAAATAAGGAGAGCCGACCCCAAAATAAATATGGGATAAGGATGAGAATTAATTGGTACCAACCTAAAATCTTTATTTACTCAACATCGCAGCATCAGACCTTTAGGATTGGCTGCGAACACTATGTACACACCAAACAGTCGTTTGCTTTAACTACATTGTAAATTGTTCAGCATTCCTCTACGGAAACTGCAGAAATGGGTATGCTGAGATAGACAGCTAGGTCCGAATGCAGAGTCCTACCTAAACACTTGTGGCAGACCACATCTCGAAATTTCCTTCGAGCGCGCGCCTAGCGACCGCAAGTATATTTGTTTGTCGCTAGGCCGAGTTCATCGCGCGCAACGTCAAACAAGTGACAATACTCCTCAACTGGGTATGACAGTTCAATGAAATAAGTCTAGAAAGTTCGAGGACATTGAACTTGCTACCCCCAGCGCAGCACTATTTAAGGGAGTCTACACCTGTATACGTCGTCACTTCATTTCCGTATTTCCGTCACTTCGATTCGTTACTTCACGCCGCCGTTACGACCACGCGACCACTGGTCGCTTCTCGACCACGCCGACACTTCATATCTCGACCGCCGGTCATCTCTCGACCCGCGAGCACGATGGTTCTTCACCATACGAATAATCAGACACTTCGACACACTCGCTCGTTATACCTACTCATCGTGAGAAAGTTCCTTTGTAAGTTATTTCATCAATTGTAAATTTACCTTTAAGCAAACTATTAATTGTGATCAATATACTCATTGTAAATTTGGACCTATTCTTTCTTCTTCTCTCTAAACCACTGTCCTTGTGTTCTTATTTCAAATCATATCCACTTAATTGGGATATAGTAAATTCTCTTTATTGGTAACCCCTCTGGTTACCACATATATTTATTAGTAACCCCTCTGGTTACTAACTACTTTTGATTAGTAACCCATCTAGTTACTAATTAGTTAATACTAAATTCTAAATACTAACCATGTTTTAATTGCACAGTCGCTCACTTAAGTTAAAAATCACGTGGCTTCCTAACTGGAGGATGCTACGACGTTTTTCTATGAGAATTGCATTGCAGAGACATAATATAATATCTAAATACTTAGCGCATGCTCATCGGCGTAAACTAACATTTGCAAACTGTCAAAAAGTAAGGTTGGTCGCGAGGAACCTTACGAGTGGTTTAATACTAAAATACGAGATGTTTTCGATGGATCATGATTAAATCATATAGACTTCGGCAAATATGATTTTGGTATTTTTTTCAAATCAAATACCAAACAGAGTATTCAGCGATCTATACGAGATGCCGAAAATTTGCTGGAATTTCAGAAAAATCGTGATATCGAGCTGTCAGTATGAAGTGTGAAGTTGGTTACATATTATGTTTGTGTTGTTATAGCAAAAAAAGATTTTAAACGTCAAACGTCAGAAAAGAGATAGATAGCTTTCTAACCCAATAATGTGAAATTCTACGCCATCGACCTTAAGTTTGGTGTAGTATTTTTAGTATTAAGTATTTTTATTTTTAGTATTTAGTATGTAGTATTTAAGTATTTAGTATTTGATGTCTCTGCAACGCAATTGCTAACTTAGAATACTAAATACTCCAGTGAGGTTAGGAGTTAGTATCTAGGTACCTAGGACTTTGTATTCGGGTAAGATTCGGGTCATAGACTCCAAAGTATTTGAAGCTGTCCATATTTTCTATGTATATGTTTTACGCATATTTAATATTACGCAAAACCAAAGTACTGTCTCAGAACAGACTCATCTAGGGAGACAGTTAATTTCCAAATAGGAACAAAATTATACATAATATTATGTTGATTATAAGTTTTTTTATACAGTTATTTTGTTTTGTATTGTTATTTTAACGTGTAAATAATGCTAATAAATAATTTTATTTCATGTTTAAACATTGAATATGTTTTGTTAACTCGGTTCCATCTCATTTTATTTACCCTAAAATCGTAGCTTATGTCAGTTCTGTATATAATTTACTCTGTGAACTGTATGCATTTAAAGTATTCAAATAAAACAAGCATAAAATTACCTACATATGTAAATAGTTGTTTGTGTTACAATAGTTATATGTAATTTGTTTCATACACATAATAATAATATATAGTTTGAATATATAAACATTGGTTGGTTGACCTTCGTTTTAATATGCAGAAACATCAACCGATTGCTATTTCCGTAACATTAACTATCTATTTAAGTAATGATCTTTTTTAAAACTAAAATAGGTATGTAACTACTCTGTCAACTTACAAACAACTCAGTTTATTGTTTCTGATTGTCGAGTAATGTTGCGAATTATGCAAATACATACACTGCTGTGGGTATACGATTTCAATTCAGACCAGTCCTATGTCCCTAAAGAACAGAATTTACCTATTTTAGGATACCATTAACAAGACTTCCTGTAAGTTTTTTACTCCTCATTGTCCCAAGGGGATATATTGAGGACCTATGAATTCGGAATTTATAAGGTTATTTTTTTATTACAGATGATCAACTAGTATCACGCTGAGATTGTATTCTGAAAGATTCATTACAATGTGTCTGTGTGTGTCCTGTGTACTGTGTGTTTATCTTACTTTTTCGATTATAGATTAAAGTACTTATTCGATTGTTTTCTTATGCTCGCTTAGGCCTCATTTGATTTTGAAGGATATCTAATAAGTGCTTCTCAATTTTTTTGAGCCAAGACCAGAAAACTTAAAATTTGATGTTATATTCAAAATTGTTAAAAAGGCACATCACTTAAAATGGCATTGAATAATTATCAAGTTTTCATGACAAAATATTTAAATCAATATTATTTAACAAACTAATTTCAAGAAAATGTTGAATATTTCAATATAAAATTAGAATAGTTTGTGGGGTGACTTGGTAGTGAGGAGTTAGTATAGAATTGGCCACAACCCACTCTTTGTTCTTAGTTGTACAAGGGTACACTTTTATTCTGCTAATGATATCTTTCTTTGTCTTACATTATATCATACTTACATTATTCCTTCTCCTGTTATTTATGGCGTTATTACATTTTATTTCAAGCTATCTTGTTCCTTCTTCTTCTTCTTCTTCTTTGTCCAAACCTTTGTCACGTTTACTTGGGGTCGGCTCTCCTAGTCCTCATCTTCCAAGCCCTTCTGTCTTACGCGTCTCTATCTCTTTTCATCTACATTAATTCAGCTTTCATACATCTTTTGTCATAATCAAGTTTCACCCACATGCGTCAAGTTTGCATCTATGTATAATCGTGAACAAAAATGAAATAAACGTGAATGAAATGTTGGGGTTTTCAGGAAATAATTAAGTTTGGGTATTGAATTGGGCTGTTCATATTATATCGCGTTTTCAAAATATACACAAGTAAATATTCAAATGCTGACCAATGTGGTAAAGTTGAAATCGAACCCCAGTCCATCACATAATTTATTATTGGGTTTGCTATCTGAACTCGACCATATTTTATAATGATTTTTTTAAATATTTTGTCTATTAATATTTTTTTTTAATATTTTTTGTTTTGTGTCTGTATCATATTTCGTTGTTTTACGTATTTTCTTTTTAATTTGATTGGTAACAATGCGATAAAATAATATTAAGAATGTGAACAAAATAATTTATATACCTACTCACATACGCGTGAAATTATGAAGTAATTTATTGTATCAAAAGATAAAAACAAACGCAGACAGTAATATTGTGTTGTATTTACATTGTGTTTTTGTCAAAATAGAAAACCCATACCGTACCTATTGATATTTACTTAACAGTTATCATCACGTCATGAGCTATTATTTGAATAAGAAGTCATTTTCAATAAAATATTTTTATCTTCACAAAGATAGACATTTTCAATATTTTTTTTTTAACAAAGATAAAAATATTTTCAATACAATATTTATTTTCATACAAAGACAAAGAATAATACTGGAGCAAAAAACTCATAAGTCAAACATAATTAATGAAAAAATAGTGTGTTCGAACAGAATCTTTTATTACAAGTTATAATACCAGTTATTATACCAGTTAAATTCGATCATATTTCTCATTATCGTAATCTTCTTCATTGGCCCAAGATACGACAACCACGTAATATACATCATATCTTGTCATTACTTTACAATGTCCTTTTTAATCCAAATTTACCTCAGTATCTCAAAGGTAAATTTTTTACTTATCTTTCACGAGCCACGGGCGTCCACTTCGATCTGCTAAACGTACTTTACTATCTATCCCTATTCATAGTTCTGAATTTTTTAGCTCTAAATTTGAAGTACATTCAGTTAGACTATGGAATAGCCTAAGTCCTGATATTACGTCGTCTATCTCACTAAACATCTTCAAGAAAAGGCTAAAGCAAAAATATTTATTTGACAACACTTGATTACATCTTCCTCTCCTCTTCCTTTCCTTATCATTTAGTTTTCCTATCATTGCTATAAATTGTTCTTATATGCTATTCTCTTTGTTTTTTTTCTTTTCTTCTGATATCTTTATTTATTTTGTAATGTGATTAATTTATTGCCATAGTACACATTTTTTTTATATTTAACATTTACTCTGGTTGGTTGGAAGAAATTCCTATTAGGCAATAAGCCCGCCAGTGTACTAATCATATCTACAATAAGTTTCAAAATAAAATAAATAAATAATTCTAAATTTAGGATTTAAACCAAGAAAAAACATAAAGTATTTATAAAAAATAAAGTTTAAAAGAAAAAAACACTTACCGAATTCAGAGACGACATCTGTTGTCTCTTCGATGACAACAGATATCTGATATGGTAAATACTCCAGTTTTTTTCCTTCTATGTGTATTATTTGTAACCAATTTGTTTTTCACGTTAACATCTACGTTACACAATACACACAAAAATATTTAAAATCTTGAAAGAAGATCACATGCACTTGATGAAATAGATAGGAACAAATCAAAACACTCAAAATCTATTACCCAAACATATTTACAAAATTTAAACGAACACACCTAAAAATGATGAACATGTTTTAATGAAATTGATTAATTTTAAAGAATCGTTTCTATGGGGGTTAGGTAATTTTATTTTATTTAATATTTGAAATATTTATGCCCAATAATATTAAAGGGCTCCGCATGATAACTTAACAAAATCAAAATAAAATATAGATTAAAAAAAATGGTTTTATATTAACTGCTATATGAAGGCGAACGTCCTTATTAATCTCAATAAAATGACTTATCCGTATAAATCTCAATAAAATGACTTATCCGTATAAATCTCAATAAAATGACTTATTCGTATAAATCTCAATAAAATGACTTATTCGTATAAATCTCAATAAAATGACTTATCCGTATAAATCTCAATAAAATGCTTTATCCGTATAAATCTCAATAAAATGACTTATTCGTATAAATCTCAATACAAGGGCTTATCCGTATAAATCTCAATAAAATACCGCATGACTGAAACATAATTTAGATTTAACTAACTCAAGATACACTTAACATTCTACTCCAAATTCTGAGTTATATAACATATACTCATGCTGCGAAGCCTCTTAACTGGTGTTTTTTGACTGTGAGTTGAAAAACCATGAAAAATATAGACTTGGCCATATAAAATTACGCTGATCTTAGCCTGAAACGTTGTCAATCTGTTAAGAGAAATAAATTCTCTTGAACAAATTGAGGGTTGGATTAGAAGTCATGTATGAATGCAACAAACAATTTTTACTTGTATGAATATAAGTTATAGACTAAAAATAAAAAAATACATTGAAGGAAGAATTACAGAAGATAACAGAGTGAATAACGCAAGCAAAAATTCCAGTAGCTGGTCCAAATCATCATCACAAGAAATGAAACTTGTCATTGTGAATGAAGAAAACTACAAGAAGTCTAGAAAATGTGTGTTAAAAATGGTCCAACTACATTGGCTCGTTGTAATTTAGGGCTTGGAAGCAAAATATAAGATATGAATGAATATGGAAGACGCTTATTGTAAGAGTTGTAAAGAAAATGATAAATAAGGATTATTTAGCAAAGAATAAGAAAATTGAAAATCATATTTTAATGCTAATAATAGGCCGTTTTTTGAATTTTTGAGTTTCCTACTCTTGTTTGATAGGAGTTGAGCCGCTAAACCGAATAATAATAGTTTGATGGGTGATGGTGTCAGCAAAAAGAATTTGATACAACTGGACATATTGGAAATGGAAAGGAATGAATTTCCAATGACCATAATACCTACCATATAGCATAATAATATATGTAAAGCTGTCCTTTTCCTAAACAAAATCTGTTTTTTAAGTGTAAAAATCATTTGCATCTACATATCTTTCAAAATGATCTGATGAAAAATACTATTGATATACCGTAGTTGTTTATGGGTGCTGCTATTGTTTTGAGTTTTAAAAAATGTTTATTTTTGGTGAAAACTAATTTTTCTGTGAAAATTCAATGTCAATGCCATACAAAATAATTGACTTACCATATTAATTACGCAGAAACATCTAAACGAAATTAATTATTTTCATTCTTACATACATTATATTATTATCTAGTCAACAATTGATATAATATCTATATAGGAACAGACAAATAGACAACATTAATAAACGTAAGTACCTATTGTTTGCAAATACCAAGGAAATAATACATATTAAAATCATTACGACTTGTGGTTATGACATAAATAAATCTTCGATGCAAATGCATATAAAATTATACTATAATTGTAACAACTAAATCTGTAAAAAAAATAATGTCATCAACGTTGATTTTGTATTAGTCATAAAACTGAGGTTATATGTGACTAAAACGGTTACCACAGACAGACACATGGAATAAAATCGGAAGTTGATATGAATTTCAAAAATACTGCTACCGAGAGTAAATAAAATAAAAATGAACGCAATTTCTACAGAGAGTTTGTTCACAATTAAATTAACAATGTTTTGTTCCGGTGTTGAGTTGTTACTAACAATTGCAGATTAATAAGTTACTGTAACGGCATATGTTCTAAATAGCACGAGTATCAGTACGATAAATCACATATTATGGTGTTCAATTCAGCGGCAATGCATATTTATGTTACAGATAAGCGATGCCATATAACGAATATTCTGAATGATTTGCTCTCGTCAAAGTATCCGAAGCGATTCCATAAACAAAGTGTGTGTACATATCTGTGTATGTCTCCCTGTAATATTTACTCCGCTTGATGCACAGAGCCTGGAATTTCAGAAAATACTTGGCCGTGTTCAATGCTTTGATCAACCTAGCATCACAATACAATCATGATCTGTCAGAGAAAGGAACTAACTTATGTCTTCTGCAACAACTCCCTATTATAGGAGGTGGATAATCTATAAAGCTATTAACATTGATCGATTCTTTAATGTGATAATTTCCACATATTAAGGATGCTCAAATTAAGTACGTTCCAGCTAAAATAGGTACGTTCCTATTCCACTTAGTGCTAGTTGATATTCTATAGCTGAAATAGAAACGTTCCTAAATAAAAAAAGTTCTTACTCCAAGTAAGTCACGAATTAGTTCCCTATTCTATAACCACATTTTAGTCGAATCGATTGAAAAAACGTTTCGTATTTTAGATCACACCTAATTGGAAGCGTACTAGTTATTTTCACATCATTCCGGGATATTTTTGAAAAAAATCAATTGTGAATTTATGGAAAAAAATAAAAATGGATGATTTACACATGTTGTGTTATGTTGAAAATGAAAAAAAAAACATATAAGTACAGATTAATTGAAATGCCAGGTTAGGCAACATCACGGCGACATGACATAAATAAACATAGCAGAACAGTGCGCAGTACGCATGCGTAGTCTGCGCCATAGACAATTTAAGATCAAATTACTATCTACGGTGCACTAATTTTGTAGATTTTAAAAATACGGTGCACTAATCGAAGATTTTAGTTTTAAGAACAACGTCAGTTACAGGATACGAAATTTAGTTCAAATGACCTTTATTCCAAAATTTTAGAACGTTCCTATTTTAATTCAAAAAGTTGATACATGAGAGTTTCTTAATTTTGAAGGAACAATTTGATTTAACGTTTTTTTATTAGCATATTCTTTGGACAATTTTGTTACTTTAACAGTCCATGCTGTACCATGACTCAAAAAGTATTGAATTTTCGTTTGTTTGATGAAGTATTTTTTATGTCAAATCATTGTTCTTGTCCTTTCTATCTATGTTTGGCCATTCAACTTCGCTATTGTACATCGTTCTAACATAATCTATTTTCTGGTAAGTTTTTAATTTACATAGGTACCTACTAAGTGTCATTTTAGTTTCAACTTACTCGATCATTTATCATTTTGTAAAACGATGTCGTTTAAATATTAATGAAGAACATAAAATTGCAGAAAAGTAATAAACTTACATATAAATTGATGGATTGTGGCCAACCCTCTAATCCTCAGAACCAAGTCACAAAGTATTTAAATTTTATGTAGAAAATTTTCAACATTTTCATGAAATGAGTTTCTTTAATTGGAAAATAAAAAAATATCAAATTATAAGTTTCCTGGAGCTTGGGGTCACTTTGAAATATTTGACAGTTAAAAAAATTGAGAACCACTGATCAGATATCCTTCAAAATCTATTGGAGTCTAATCGAGTATTAGGTTTACAATTTGGCAAAATCAAAAAAGAATCGTATTTATTTATTTAATGTTGCTTCTCGGGCAACTGACAGGTAGGTACAATGTCAAATATTAATTTAACACGCACCCAATAATAAGTTGCAACATTCTGGAGACTTAAGATATTAATCGTCTCACAGATCCAGGCTGAAAACAATTAAAAACAGTGTCTCCACCGGGAATCGAATCCAGCACCTTTGGTTCAGCAGTCAGATACCCAACCGATTGAGCCATGATGAAGTTTTCAGCTTATTTTCAAACGAACAGATATAGGGAACACAATAAGAAGGCATAATTGGTGAACGTTGAAAATGATCTCGTAAAGCAGCCAATGACAGGTTGTAATTCCTATAGCTGCTTTAAGTTCCTAGTTCTCCTACAATATTCCAACATCGTCTCTATTGAGATGCTAAAAAATTGTCATGAAAAGATCTGTTTGAGAAGAAAACATTTCATAAATCTGGTTTTATAAGTTTTTGCCCGACAACAACATGATGAGTATGTCAATAATGACGATGTAACATCATAACAACATAATTGGTCTATTATACAGACAGACATACACATATACATACATACAAACGTACAATGTTATCATTTTGTTTGCTTATGAACTTCGGTAAATGTAAACAATTGTCTCACGAACTGCGGACATTCGAACGTATCGACTTGTTACTACTGCCTTCATATTTTTATCATAAATAGTTTAATATTCTCACGCGAAACTCAACTTGACCTTCGATGGGAATAATACGACCATAATTCATGTTGATGTAAGAGAAAAAATATTGAAAATTTACCAATGCTTCTGTGTACTAACACCATCCAAATTTACAATAATTACACCAACATAGTTAACTAGTCTCTTTCTATGGCTCTGAAATAAAAATCGCGTCAGAGATTGGATTTTGTGACAGGTATTATGACGGACATTGGGATTTGGTTGATCTGTTTTGTGTGAGCCTATATGTTTGTTGTGGTAATTATTGTGATTGCAGAAAGTTGAGATTGTATACGTATTTAGTGTGGAACGGGAAAAATCACCTGCATATAACTGTCAATATAAATTGTAAACTGCTACCCCTAGAACAGGATTTCCTAGTTGGGTAGCATTAATCTACTTATTGTTGTCATTATAAATATGGTGTGTTAAATAAAATAAAATAAATAAATACTATTAGTTTTTGATTTCAGATTGAATTTGCACCGCGTTTGAGAATCTATGTTTCAAAATATGACAATTCGTCAATTGCATGTCAGAATAAAAGATTTTATGAAAAAATTAAGTTCAAAACCGCGATTCCTTGGCGCTGACTACAATGGGACAAAAAGCTGAAACCTCGGGACAGCATCATGTTTATTATGTGGTGTCGAGGACAAGACAAGATGGGAACGTAAAAGAAAACGATTTTAATGATGGAAAATAATAAGAAAAAAGAATATCATCGAAGAGATGGAAGGACAGCTGTCTGAGAAGAAAGGTCAAATTATGAAGAAAAAGAAAAAGGATTCCTTCGTAACTCTTTATCAAAACGAGTGGATTGTGGCCAACGCTAAACTCTTCACTCACAAGTCATTCTATAAAGTTTTCAAATTTTGTATGGAAAATATTTAGCATTTTCATGAAATGTTTTCATGAGTTTGTTAAATTTTTTTTTATTTAAATATATATTATGAAAACTTGATAAATTTTAATGCCATTTTCTGAAAGTGAAGTGCCTTTTTACCAATTTGAAAATAAAAATTTTAAATTTTAAATATCCTGAGCTTGGGGTCACTTTGAAATATTTGAGAGTTGAGAAGTACTATTCAGATATCATTCAAAATCTAATGGGGTCTAAGCGAGTATTAGATATACATATCTGCAAAATTTGAAATGAATCGAATGAGTACTTTAGTCTATAATCGATAAAGTAAAATAAACATGCCGTACATAGCACACAGCACATACCATACACACACAGATACATTGTGATGAAATCTTCAGAATACAATCTCAGCAAGATACTAGTTGATAATCTGCAATAAAAAAATGTCGTTAAAAATTGCGAAATCATAACTCCCCACTATATCCCCTTGGGTTAGTGAGGAGTAAAAATAATATTTGCCAATTGACCAGAATGACAATAAGACTATACAACGCGTAAAATCTTATCAATTTTAAAATATATAAAAAAATCACAACGAAGATGATAAATATATTATTTATTCATAAGCGACGATTGATTTTATGTACTATTGGTTTTATCTAAATCCTTTAATAGGCTTTCAGATGTTTATGGCAAAACACACATAAATCATTACAACAACCGTTACTAGGTATACATATTAATATTTATCTATCAATTAACTCAATCAATCTGTGCTATATAATTATCCAATGTGATATTAGCCTATTAAAGTCGCACGTAGCACTTTACATGTTATTTCAATAATATTATATCGTATTTAAAGCTATAAAAATAGAAAAAAATCATTTATATAACTTATATAATGAGGTAACGAGAAAAATATAATACTTAATTCTACTAAAGTAAGACAAATAACATCATGATAATTAGTTCTCGTGCATAACAAATCTTGATTGACGCCATAATATAGATTTAATGACCTACATGAAACTACAATGATGAGCTCTACAACTTATATATATATATATATATATGACGCTAGAATGATGAGCTTTACAACTTATATATGATTCTAAAGTTTTTGTAACAGAGAGGAAATCCATTTTAAAATTAATGGACAAATATATACCAAAGTATATATTTGTTCTAAATATGATGTGACACTAAAATGATGAGCTATATAACTTATGTATATGACACTATAATGATGAGGTCTACAACTTAAGTATATGAAGCTACAATGAGGAGGTATACGACTTATTTATGATTCTAATTTTTTTGTGTTAACAAAGTAGAAATCCATTTTAAAATTAATGGACAAATATATAAGTACAAAGAATATATTATTTCAATGTACCTATATATTTGTTCTAAATATTATGTGACACTAAAATGATGAGCTCTGCAAATTATGTATATGACGCTTCAATAATGAGGTCTACAACTTATGTACAATGATGAGCTCTACAAATTGTATAACGCTACAATGATGAGTTCTACGACTTATATGACGCTACAATGATGAGTTCTACGACTTATATGACGCTACAATGATGAGCTCTACAATTTATATGACGACACAATGATGAGCTCTACGACTTATGTGACGCTACAATGATAATGCGCTATTGAGCTATGTAATTTATCTATAATATGACACTACAGTTAATAAATTAGATGCTACGATTATGAATCACAATTTATTTTCTAGCCAACAACCATGGGCTATCAATTGTTTGTATCGTGCTACTATGATAACCTTAATAACTTGTATGAAGTTTAAATAAAAATTGGCAACCTTAAGAAAGACATACGAAGTGAAGAGTTTTGTAACTTGTATTACACTATTATTAAACTTAATATTATAATAATTTAATAAAAATGATCTCCAGAACTTATATGACGCTACAATAATATGCAATATACATATTGCGATACTACGACAATAAACTCTATAAATTATGTTTATGACACTACAATAATAAATTATATAATATCATAAGTCACAAAAATATCCCTGTAACTTCTAAGATATGACTATGAGCTCTATATCTTAAAATGACGCTACAATAATGAAATGTGCATATGTATATTTAGATATTACAACAATGAACTTATGTTGCAGTAATTAGCTATGTATACTTAGATTATATATGATATATGTATATTATAACAAATTAGAAGTAGCAAAAAAATAGCTCTATATGACGATATAAAAATGAGCTCAATAACTCATTTATTAAAATAAACACATAAAACGAATAAAATATAAAGACAGTTAGGATCAGCATAAAAATAAAATTCCCCAATTACAGGCATTTACAGGTGTATTTATTGTATTTTGTTTTTGATGTCTATAATTAAAAGTAAACCTTTATAATGGAATTCTACAAAATAAAAACTTCGTCGATCATTATTTTGTATTAAATTGTGTTTTATAATTGATTATTAATATTATTATGTTTGTTGTACTTATATTTTAAATTTGAAGTTTAAATCTTGTAAATTTATAATTGATAATTAATATTATTATGTTTGTTGTACTTATATTGTAAATTTGAAGTTTTAATCTTATTAATTTGTGATTGATAATTATTTTTATTATGTTTGTTGTACTTCTATTTTAAATTTGAAGTTTTAATCTTATAAATTTATAATTGATAATTATTTTATTATGTTTGTTGTACTTCTATTTAAAATTTGAAGTTTTAATCTTATACATTTGTACTTAATTCATAATTAATTTTATTATGTTTGTTGTACTTCTATTTGAATTTTGTTGTACTTCTATTTGAATTGTACTTCTATTTGAATTTGAATTTTTAATCTCTTAAATATATAAATGATAATTAATATTATTATTTGTACATTTTTTGTTTGTTGTACATTTATTTTAAATTTGAAGTTTTTAACTTTTGTATACTTGTTTGTTTTTTTTAATAGGCTTTCAAGCCGTAAATGTGAAATAAATAAATAAAATAAATAAATATGTTAAAAAGTAAATTATAATTGATTAAAATAGCCTTGTAATAAAAATTGAATATGGAAACTAAAGCCTTCACAGTGAAGTGTATTGTTAAAAACCTGCTTCAGACAAACTATTATAAAGAAACAATCCACTATGTATGTAGAAGGGAAAATATCTCACAATAACGTCGCACATGTCTATATTTATTTTTCGTATATTTTCATTAATCCTCCATTGAAAAGAGGTGTATTTAGAGTAAGTTACGTACAAATAATAATTAATATAACATTATAATCCACTTCAAGGTTATATGGTAAAACGTGAAGAAGATAAACGAGGCAAATGATAATATTGTACCTACATAATACCTATCTTCACTAACTGCATAAAGGTAACTAGTAGATACATATGTATATACATACATACACACTTTAAAGGTATATTATATCAAAAAGATAAATACGTACTAATGTACAACAGGCAATATTGCATTTCACTGTTAATTGAAGTTAATGCCAACGTCACACTGTTATAGCCACTTACGATCGAAATAATTATGATCGTAAAAAAAACTGCATGGTATATAGCTCACTTTAGTCTTTAAAAGATAATTCTCCATCATTGGCTCCACAGCCCAAGATGGGCCTTGGTCTCCTTAAGGAATCGTCTCCATCGCACCCCTCGACTCCATCCATCAATCGTAGTTTAGGTCTTCCCACACTTCTCCTTTGAAGCGTTGTAATCGTCCATACGATGCACATGTCCTAATCAGTGGAACCTCCCTATTTTTATTATTTGAAAAATATTTGGTTTCTTGAAATAGTTCTCATTTCATGTTTGTGTCTGATTCTCCATGTGCCTTAACCGCAGAGGAGACCAATTTTTTTTCTCTCTAGAAAACAAGCAGCGCATCCATATCCTTTTTAGCGTAAACCCAAAACTCAGAACTATGTCTAATACAGGTCGTAAAAGTGTTTTGATGATGAGTGTTTTAGTGTTTCTTGACTGTACTCGTGATCTAAAGTGCCTCTGTTGCCCAAAGTAACACTTGTTTTAGTGTTTCTTGACAGTACTCGTGATCTAAAGTGCCTCTGTAGTTCAAATTAAAACTTGCTTTAGTGTTTCTTGATATTACTTGTGATCTAAAATGCCTCTGTAGTCTAAAGTAGCACTTGTTTTAATGTTTCTTGACAGTACTCGTGATCTAAAGTGCCTCTGTAGTCCAAAGTAACACTTGTTTTAGTGTTTATTGGCCGTACACGTGATCTAAAGGGCCTCTGTAGTCCCAAGTAATACTTGTTTTAGTGTTTATTGACAGTACTCGTGATCTAAAGTGCCTCTGATGTCCAAAGTAACACTTGATAATCGTGGGAAGTATTTTTTTGATCACAACACTATTAACTTATTTTGTAAAAAGTACACACATATAAAGGGTTGGTAGTTAGAAATTGTTAATTTAAATAATGAGACTTAATCCGCAGGTGTTTTTATATAATGTACAAAAAGATAAATAAATTTATATATAATTAAAATAATTTTATTTATAATATTCAAATTAGAAGAGTAACAAATAATTTGTATGGTTCTATTTATTTATTTATTTATATATTCAATATTGCTTCTTGGGCAACTAACAGGTACTATGACATATATGTATTTAACACGCACTCAATAACAAGTTGTCACATTCTGGAGACTTACGATATAAATCGTCTCACAATAATCAATAGTATAATAATAATGATAAGCAAATATAGACGGGTCGATGGAAGAGCGGTTAGCGCATTGGGCTAGTAATCCAGAGTTCGAATCCTGCCTCGACCGATTTCGTTCACCCATAGCACAAGCATTTAAGCTGAGATAAGAATGCTGAGATGGGCGAGGGGCGTGACTATAATGGACAAAAGGCGGAATGTCTACCCAAGGAAGCTTTGGCGTGACCTTTGAAGTTGCCCGAGGGCAGATTGAGATGGTATGAACACGTCATAAGGCGACCAGGTGACAATATGATTCGCAGAGCGATGGACATCCACGTGCAGACCAGAAGACCAGGCAGACCGCCGACAACCAGGAACTCCACCATCAGAAGAGAGTTGAGGAGGAGGGCCGACTTTACATAATGGGAATAAATGGCCAGGGTGAAGAAGAAATTTATCTTTTACACATATTAAGTAAATTGGCGCTATATATGTTATTATTATATCGATTATTTTGCAATTTTGCGAGAGGCTAACACAAAAAAAAGGAATCATTGTATTCGTTCATTCATACCATCACGGCAATCCCACAATGTGGCGTAACCAGCGACAGGTGTACATTGCCTTATAAAACGGTGCACAACACGTGCGTGTATTAACCATACACCAGTCTCGTCTCACCTCAAAAGGCACTATATTCAGAATGGGTGGTGAACCTCATTTATTTATTTAATAAATAAATTTGGAATGGTAAAATAAAACCAAAGTTTTCAGTTCTACTAATTTAATGACACTGACTAGTTTCGGTCATCCAGTGACCATTTTCAAAGTGTGAAAAAACAAGAGGTGGTTGGTGTTTATATAATATCTGGTTAAGGGGTTTGCAACATTTTTTTTTTTTTTTTATTTTTTTTTTTTGTTTATTTATTTATTTATTTATTTATTTATTTATTTTTTTTTTCTTTTTTTTTTTTTTTTTTTTTTTCTATTTTTTTCCGTCAGTTCAATTAGTGTTGCTAGAAAGAACTGACAAAGAAAACTAGCAAACAAAGCGGAGCGTACAAATACAAAAAGAAATTAAATAATTCATATTGCAAAATTATTGAATGCTGCTGGAACATGGCATGATGGTGTCTGTATCTATTATTGAAGTTCTGTGACCAATGGTTGAGAACAGCAATGTAAGGATTAACTGTGTACCTGTAACAAAATATATTGGGGCAGTAAAATTCAAAAGCATTGAGTTGTTTGTTTACATAATATATAATGATAAATGGTTGGAAATACCATTCCTTATTATTGATTACTTGGTATATGAATAATATATTTATAAATATTTATAGCGGTTTAAGTAGAGGTGAAGTAGAGAAATCTGTTTGTAAATTAATAAGTGTCTTGTTCATATTATTTTTTACTCTATTAATTTCTAGTATCTCTAATCTGTCTAATTTTCTCCCTTTATTACATTTATGTAGAATTTGAACATTATTGTCTATTGTAAATTCATGTTGTAGATCGTTTAAATGGGCAGCAAAATTAGAAGTATCTTGATTTAGTCTTTTACATCTTAAATGTTCAGTTATTCTTTGTTTAAATGTTCTACCAGTTTGACCAATGTATGAACCCGTGCACGTATTGCAATTCAACTCATAGACACCACTATTGTTGACTGGATCTATTTTGTCTTTATTATTTACTAATGCTTTACCTAATGTTTTTGGGTTGTAAAAAGCAATCTTCTTTTTGGCTATTTTCTTAATTATATTACCGGTTTTTATAGATGTTTTGCCAATGTAACTTAGTTTTACCCATTTATCTGAATTTTCTGGTTGAGATGTAAGTCCTGGAGCAACCGCAGTTAGGAAGAACTTCTTTTTCTTTTTTCTTATCATGTTATGTACTAGATTATCTTTGTAACCATTGTTTTTTGCTAAGTTTTGTATGATGCTGACTTCATTATTATAATCTGTTTGTGACAATGGAACGTTTAGCAATCTATGAATTAAGGAATGAAATGTTGATAGTTTATGGGAAATGTGGTGTCTCGAATTATTGTGTATTATATTGTCACTAAAGGTTGGTTTTCTGTAGATGTTGAATTTAATGTTTTCTTTTTCAATTTTAAGAGATAGGTCCAGAAAGTTTATACTATCTCCTCCAACTTCCATTGTAAATTGTATTGATTTATTGAGCGAGTTCAAGGAATTCAAAAAAATTTTTAATTGACGGTTTGTTCCAGTCCACAAACATAATATGTCATCAACATATCTATAATAAAACACCAGTTTGTTAAAATTTGATAATTCACTGATTTTACATTCCAAATAATCCATAAAAAAATCCGCTAATATGGGAGACATAGGGCTACCCATGGCTAACCCATTCGTCTGTAAATAGAATTTGTCATTGAATTTGAAATAGTTTTGACTAATACATATATTGACTAGATCGAAAAATTCATTCAGTAATACCGGATTTAAATTTGTTTTTGATAAATAATCGTTCAAAGCTGGTTTTAATTCATGTTTTGCTGCCCATTTAAACGATCTACAACATGAATTTACAATAGACAATAATGTTCAAATTCTACATGAATGTAATAAAGGGAGAAAATTAGACAGATTAGAGATACTAGAAATTAATAGAGTAAAAAATAATATGAACAAGACACTTATTAATTTACAAACAGATTTCTCTACTTCACCTCTACTTAAACCGCTATAAATATTTATAAATATATTATTCATATACCAAGTAATCAATAATAAGGAATGGTATTTCCAACCATTTATCATTATATATTATGTAAACAAACAACTCAATGCTTTTGAATTTTACTGCCCCAATATATTTTGTTACAGGTACACAGTTAATCCTTACATTGCTGTTCTCAACCATTGGTCACAGAACTTCAATAATAGATACAGACACCATCATGCCATGTTCCAGCAGCATTCAATAATTTTGCAATATGAATTATTTAATTTCTTTTTGTATTTGTACGCTCCGCTTTGTTTGCTAGTTTTCTTTGTCAGTTCTTTCTAGCAACACTAATTGAACTGACGGAAAAAAATAGAAAAAAAAAAAAAAAAAAAAAGAAAAAAAAAAATAAATAAATAAATAAAAAAATAAAAAAAAAAAAAAAATGTTGCAAACCCCTTAACCAGATATTATATAAACACCAACCACCTCTTGTTTTTTCACACTTTGAAAATGGTCACTGGATGACCGAAACTAGTCAGTGTCATTAAATTAGTAGAACTGAAAACTTTGGTTTTATTTTACCATTCCAAATTTATTTATTATTTGAAATGGAGTTCTACCAAGAATTGTCCGTAGAAAAGTTAAAAAAAAAAAAAAAAAAAAAAAAAAAAAAAAAAAAAAAAAAAAAAAAAAAAAAATGATTTATTTGTTTATTTGGTAACGATACATAGGCCCGGTATTAAGGTCAGCCCACAACTCATTGAGTTTGTTAAACTCAAGTTTGATGTTAAGGGGAGATTGAATCCATTTCCGTATTACAGTGCAATATGACATGTCAGTTACTAAATCTTCAATTATAGACATATTTTACTTTTCTGTGGTTATTATCTGTCAAATTTTAAATAACCTCAAATAGTACAAACTACAAAACGGGACGCTACGACTTGAAATACTATTGTTTTATTATCCAAAATGGTAAATTTAATTTTCTTCACCAAAATAATGCTATTAAATGCCCATGTTCGTTTCAATATGGCTGTCAGTTTGTTTTGTTGTGTGGTGCCACCGTCGATACAACTAACTCCTCTAGTGATAGGTAGAACAATGAAACTACACTCGTTGCCTAACGCCTCTAGTGTTAGAAACTGAAACTACACGCGTTGCCTAGCAAATGACAGTTGACTCACCGTTAAGTACTTAATCCGACAGAAACGTTGAGTTAAATATTTGTCGTTTTAGTGACGTATTTGAGGGAAGATTAGGCCTCAACGGACATTGTAATACGCTATATTTTTTTGTAAAACTTGAGTTTAGCTCTTAAACTGAGACTGTAATACCGGCCCATAGTTACATTATATATAATACAGCGTTAAGTACCTACAACAACAAAATAATTTCTAGATTACAGTGATAGTATATCCTAAATTTAAAGCTAGGTTGCAATTAAAGGTTTAAAGTAAGCTGGTACTAGCAAAAGTGCTCCAGGAGGATACATAATTATAATGTGAACATAAAATTGTGTATTATTTTTATATTGTCTCACTGGACGTCCAACTATGAACTCCAACTATATATAATTGCTGAACTATGTGAGATGTTATTGTTGCCTGTTGTATTTTCGATAAGCCGGCTCTTACAGGACACTCGAAAAACATAATAGAAAAAAGTGGAAGCACTATTCTAAGCCGGTGTAATGTACAAATAAATGATCGTTGTAAATGAAGCATACCTATGACTAAAAAGAAGAATATAATAATTGTATCTTGTAATCTAGTTTAATTCTTATAATATACCTCCGTAATTTGCTATGCACGATTTTATAATTATAAGCACTGGAATAATTAATAGCACTATTATACTAATCATGATAATTAAACAATTCTTTGTAAGTCCATTAATTGTTGGTCCAACTATATACCTACATGTTATTATGGAGGACAGGTTATTTTCGATTGTCTCAAGAAGGATTCTATCAAACACATAACTCTTTATTAATATAAATGTTTCAATATAAAAACCCTAATTACTTTGATCCTATGACAGTATGGCTTAAAACTGAATCATTGTGAATATTGTAGTAGGTACTCCGAATATCAACATGAAGTTAGTTGTTAATTACAGACAGGAATATAATTTTGAAAATAGAACATTATGGATATGTTATAATATTTAGTATTATTTTGAGCCAGAATCTATGTACCTTTGTATATCTAATACTCGCTTAGACCCCATAAGATTTTGAAGGATATCTAATCAGCCAAGAAAATATAAATCAATGTATGGAAGTGACAGATGCCAGACACGTGACTGGCAACTGTCACTTCCATACATCGAGTTATCTTTTCTTGTTTCTTTTCTTGAGCTAAATGACACGTTGTCTAGGGGGGCAGTGCTTCTTTTAATTTTTTTTAAAGTAACCTCAAGCTCAGGAAAATTAATATTTAATATTTTTAAATTCAAACTTCTAAAAAGGCACATCACTTATATAAAAAATGGCATTGAAGAATTATAAAGTTTTCATAATAAAATATTTAAAAGAAAAATAATTGTTTTTCTACACAAAATTTAAATACTTTATGTAGTGACTTTAATAATATTAAAAGCGAGACCTTTCCACAAAAAGACTAAGTATTCGAAATTAATGTGAATTTAATGAAAAATTTAACACGATATACTTTTGAAATTTATCTATCTAAAAAAATATAGAATTAGCTATTATTTGATTAATTGAAACAATGAAATTTCATGTATGCTTTTATAATTGATGATAGATTCGAGTATTTGAACTTGAACTTTTGTTAGCGAATTAAAAAACACGTTACAACTTCATTAACACGCACTGAAAAGTACACCATTTATTACAGTTGACATATTATTGGTACGCGTAAGGATATTCAAAAGATTCAAAATTATTGTATAATAATGGTAATTAATAAGTCGAAGCTATACTATGTTAACGGTTTTTACCTACGTACGTATAAATAGAACGACAAATAGGTACCTATTCAAATTTGAAAATCGAATGTCAATCATTACTTTATATTTGTTTCACTGACAGCGGCTCAGATTTTAAAAAAAAACTTACTTTATAAAGACACATTTAATTCACCACGACGCGGGTTACATTTGAAAATCGAATTCGAATCGAATGGGTGGGTTACGATCGAATAAGAAACGACAGATATTCAAATTTGAAAATAAAAAACCGCAAAAAATGGTATATTTCTGTTTCACTGACAGCGACACAAATTTAAAAAAAAACGAATCAGTTCACCCAAAATGCGGTTGAATTTTTATAATCTAACTTTAGGTACCTACCTACTTTAGGTACGTTCGGTTTCAAAATGACAGATATTTGTATTAAAAAGAAACAATTATTTGCGTTATTTTTGTTTCACTGACAGAGACACAAATTTTAAATGTGAATTCATACACGATAGATGCGACTGGATTTTAAAAATCGAATTTTACGTTCGAACTAGTAACGACAGATAATCATAATTATTAAAACAATATGTTGGACTTTTTTTTCACTGACAGTGGCTCAAATTTGAAAAACGAACACGATATTTATGCACTTATTTCACCACGATATAGATGAAATTCAAAATTTAATTTGATCGGTGGTTTAGCAAAAATTTAAATATAAAAATCAAATTTTATTTTGGTTTCACTAACGTCGGCTCAAATTTGAAAAAACTTAACTTATAACGTACTACACATTCAATTTACCACGATGCGGATAAAAGTTGAAAATAAAATTTATGGTTGGTTTACGTTATCAATAACGATAAAGATTTAAATTAAAAATTGATTATAATTTACTTTATTTTATTTCACTGACAGCGGTTCAAATTTGAAAAAGGAACTTGACATTCATTTACACACTCGATTCACCAACGACGCGGTTCAATTTTCGAAAATCGAATGGATACAACATTACGTTCGTTTTGTTCGACGGCGGAGGTTTTGAATTTGAAAAATAGAACCCGACTCGAAGGAGCGTTTGCGCCAAAGCGTCCGGGAAAGCGCGGGCTTTTCACGCTAGTACATACCACACTGTGTTAGAATTTTCCGTACGGCGAGTCGCAGGATTAGCAGTAGTTGTGAAGTATGACGCGTCAGGTATGAGGTAGGCCAGGTGATGGCCTGAGCTGGGCGCGGGGGGCGAGGATGGTGGGCGGGGTGCAGATGAGGCGGGTATTTATATCAACCACGTGAATTCAGAAGTATTGTTGATACAAACGCTTCAGTGCGCCGCTAACCGGTCTTAGCTTACATGTACGTGTCTGTGTATGCAAGTATCATAATTTTTTTTACGTAATTTAAGTAATCATTTGTAATGCAAACAATATATGATATTGAGATACTCGAGCGCCATTCGACGCATCAATATTGTATTTTTTTATAAATATTATTCTTGTATGATTGTTTTTTTTTTACTCTCCACTCCACTTTGTACTATAGTATAGAGAATAATAATGATTTTAAAATCTATAAACGTATATTTATTTCTATATTTTTAGCATGTATCATGCAGAGACTGCATGCTATGACTTTCGTCACGCTGTTTATATTTTTGTATGGTGTAGGTAGGTACTATGAGTTTTTTGCTTTTCATGTAAAGATATATAACTTTAACTATTATGTCAATACATGTTTAATCGAATTCATATTATTTTTATTTTTACTCCTCAATATCCCAAGATGATAAGGTGGTGAGTTAAATCGCAATTTTTAAGGATATTTTTATTGCAGATTATCAACTAGTATCATGCTGAGTTTGTAGAATGGTTTCATCACAATATATCTGCGAATATACTTTATCAATTATAGACTAAAGTACACATACGATTTTCTTCAAATATTGCAAATTTACTTTGCACTAGCTCACACGGTATTACAAAACGGTATTATTGTATGGGGAGGTTCGTATAAGTCATCATTATTGCCACTTGAAACAATACAGAGAATTTTAATAAAAATTATACTAAAAAAACCGTATGACTTCCCAACTAATAATGTGTTCAAACTTTTTCCAGTCCCGCCACTCTCAAAAATAAACAACAAAATCGCATTGCTACAAATACATAAAGAAATCAGCAACAATATACACACAGACACAAATATTAGTACTAGAAATACCACCATAGGAGGTCTTACGACACCTTTATTTCGAACTACTACAGCACAACATCATTATATATATAAAGGCATTAAATTATTTAACAACCTACCAATAAATATTAGAACAGAAACAAATTACAAATTATTTAAAGATAAACTCAAGACACTTTGAAACACTCTCCCTCATATTCCATTCTATAAAATTGCTATTTTTGTGGTTAATTTTTATTTTTCTATGTACCTGTTGTAATTTTAATGTTGGTGTTTTTTTGATTTTGGATGTATTTTCTTTTTTTTTGTTCTTTATATATTTTGTTCTAAAATTGTGTCCTTTTTTATATATAATTGTTAATTGATTTGTTTTATATATTTTATAAGATTTATTTTATGTATTTTTTGAAGTATTCATATAATGTAAGCAAAGAGCTGCTGCTTTCCTAAACACAAGCTTCTAGCTTAAATTAGGAAAGGAAATATAAATATGTTGATATATGTAACCAAATATTTGTAAACGTATGTTTTGTCTAATAAAAAATAAAAAAAAAAAAATAAAAAAAAAAAAAAATGTATATAATACTCACTTGACATTAGATTTTAAAGGGATATCTGATGTGTTTCGTAATTTTTTTAACTGTCAAATAATTCAAAGTGACCCCAACTGGAATCTTAAAGCACTAGCACACACACACACACACAGATACATTGTGATCAAACTTTCAGAATACAATTTCGACACGATACTAGTTGATAATCTGCAATAAAAAATAGCCTAATAAATTGCGAAATCATAACTCCCCACATATTCCCTTGGGTTAGTGGGGAGTAAAAGGAAAATTAATTTAAAATAAGAAGAAATAATTATGCGTTATGACCGCATCTTACTACTAGCTGATAAAAATTGTGGCTTCCAGAACTATAGTCAAATCATATATTGAAATCAATTTTGAAGTAGACACTATGTTTTGAGATGTACATAATCGAAGGTTTAATGCTGCTCGTAAACTGCTCTTTTATGAAATGTTATCGATTTTCACAGAACTCTCTTGCGTTCGTTCTTTTTCGTCATAACTACATAAGTTATGAAATAGTTTTCTCATGAAATTGTTTCTTTATCGTCAATAGCTTTTGTTATAGAAAAACAAATTAATACCAATTTACTAAAACGGGGATTGTTCATCCACAAACCACTCGTTTTTTGTTATCACAATTAAAAGTATTTACTGGATTTTTAGCTTTTATTTTATGTATGTGCGCAATTATTTATACACATTATTATGCACATTATTATTGTTAAACTCTTTATTTATTTAATATGACACACATATCTAGAATTATTATAATTCCTTGTCATGTTGCATACCAGAATTTTCCTGTTATTTCATGTTCGTGTGTCTCCCACACAACATTTCATATACTGTATTTCATTTTATTTTATTTTACAAAGAGCCGCACACAGTAGGTACATGCATACAATTATTAAAAGTAAATAAGCAAAAATATGTACCTTTTACGTATTATAAAGCCAGTAAAAAAGTGAATTAGTGTGGGTGCGCGTATGAGAGAGAGTAACAATATGTATGTGTGTGTGAAAGAGATATCTAGAAAGATTGTGAGTGTGTGGATGGGTGGGTGTTTATGTGTGTGCGTGTGTGTGAGGGTGGGTGTGCATGTGTGTGTAGATGATTGACGAACATATATTGACAGTTTCATAAGTTGAGAAGAAAAAGAAGATATATTGGTGAGGGTGGTTGAGAAAAAATAATCAAATAGAGTCGTGAATTGACTACCTCAACTAACAATAATTGAAAGCTGAATAATAATTACAATATTCAGGATCTATAGAGTACTATTATATGATTCAGGACTTGTGGTAAGAAAAAATCTTGTAGTTCTGGTAAGTAAGACCAGGAGAGCATGAGCAAGAGTCTTTCAAAGCATCATTCTGCGTTGTTTCACTGATTTAATTTATGAAGTTCGGTCGTAATGAAATTTTATTGTTAATTTTTAAAAATGGACTTCCACTCAATTATTTTTTTTATTTTATTTATTTATTTGGGAAACATACAGCTTTATAATCTTAAACAAAAGGAAATTATTTTACACTTATGCCAAGATTGTTCCCTCGAATTAACAAACCTAATCAACAAACGAATATAAAACCTAATTAACAAACATTGCCTAATTATTAAAAAAAAAACGTACACACAAAAAAAACAAGATATAGAATCGAATATATTTTTATTATTGCATATGCGCAAAATAAAAATATATTCGTTTACAAAAAAAGAAAAACCAATTCTCTCAATAGATGGCGTAACAACAAAAATAAATCAAAAATAATAATATTGTTGTTCATAATTTCACCCATAGATGGCTGTAGTAAAAATTCCTTATTTTCAAGCGAAAAGAATTTCAGTATTACAATATATAGAAGTTTCAAAATTAAATTGATAGAGATCTCATTAAAAAGGCATAATTGGTGAACGTTGCGCAAGCGCATAAAGTGATCACGTAAACCAGCCGATGACAGGTCGTAAGCCCTGTAGGTGCCTTGATTTCCCGGTTCTCCTACAATAAATATTCCAACTTCGTCTCTATTGAGATAATTAAAAATCTGTTAAAAAAGATAAAGAATGTTTTGAGAAAGAAAAAATAAAAATATTACACAATAAGATAGTTATAAAAATACAGCATTAAGCATTAAATTAAATCATTAAGAAAAAAAAACAAAATTCAGCATTAAATAAGAAAAAAAAAATTACAAAATAAAGCTGTAACAAAAGACAAACACAACATAAAGCGTGAAGGAAAAAAAGTAACTTAGGGAAGAAAGGAAAAGGATAAAAAAAATGTGGATTGGTATAAGGAGTTTGTCACAGAGTTCGCCTACCCATATTTGCCCCGTATCGATTTTTTATTAAAAGATTCATTTGGAATGGGTTGAATTATTTAAAAGATTCATTTGGAATGAGTTCCATTTTACAAAGTAAATAAATTCAATAGAACAGAACAATATACCTATGTAAGTGGATATACCGAAAAAAAATATACCGAGAAAAAAAAATCTGATCTTCCTACAGATCAAATAGGAAAACATTCATCTATAATATCAGTCTACGATTACCCCAAATAAAAATGCTGACAGTAAATAATCTTACTCTAATCTTACAATCTTACAAATTTTCATCAAAAATTAACTGCCAAAAAATAATACTAAGACTTTGTTTTAAAAGGATTATAGTGTGAAAACACAAAAAAATGTCCAGCAAAATCCTAGCAATTCAACAATCTCATTTAAGCAATTCGCAAAAGGGAGAGATTGAAACATCACATAAGAAAAAGTGTTAAAGTGCCAGATGAAAGCATAAATATTTTCTCAACTCACATAACAACATTAAAATTACGAAGACCACGCTCTTTCTTTTTTTAAAAGGATATTATTCGCTGATCCTCCGTTCCTCCGCGATGAATTCCAGGTGAAGAATTGTGTTCTTCCTTCTCCGAAAAGATGACGAAGAATAGTCCCGGTGAAAATGAAGTAGGTAGACAGCAAACTGGAATGGCGGACGGCGAACTTATTTAAACAAAATCAATGTTTATTTAAACAAAAAATAAGCATTGATGTTTTTATTTCACTTTTCATTGACTTGTAAAAGATTTTTGCTGTTAAAGTTTCAAGACTTGCAAAGACAAGACTAAGTCTACACGAATCAATCATGTATGCAATAATTGGATTACTTTATATCGATTGGCAAATCTATCTTGCGAGAATTATTAATCCTTTATTATTTCCTTCAATCAAATATTATATAAGTCGGTACATACAACCTGAATATTAATTTCTCGCATGATCAACTATTATAGTTTTAATTGTGTTTATAAAAATCTCGATTATAATAGACCTTTAATAACAAACGATAAAATTTTACTGTGGAGTTGTACTTGGTACAAATACACAAATATATTGCAAATAGTACTTATATTCAATATACATACATATATTATCATTCTATTATAAACCAAACTAAAGGAAAACTAGTGGGATGTGACCAACAACAAACTCCCCAAAAAGGTTTTGTAAGATCACATATTTTCTTGAAAGATTGACCCCTGAATGAATTTTTATTATGCTCTTTTTATTTTTGAAACATAAATTAAGACTCTCAATTTTCCAGAACGTGAAGGTAGTTTGAAAGTTTTGACAGAAGAAATAGAGATGAAATAGAAATAAATAAATAAATGATGTCTATGGAAAACTTTTCAGCTCTAAGTTAATGCACCTCACACATATTCTGATACCAGTCTGAAGTCGAACGAGCATTCAGAGGCTGGGCTATAAAGTTTACAAAATTTCATAGTATTCCATATGTTTTTTTGCCATATACCTAAAAAATACAAAAATCTCATAGTTTGTACTCCATTCGTTGAAAAATCGATGCTAAATAGTAAATTTACTATGATGCTAAATAGTATATATGTTTATGAATTCGTGAATCGACAACTTCGGACCCCTTTTTCAAAGCAAACGGTGCGCTCGGAGGAGTGAAAGTTTGGTCCATAATTAAAATTTATACAGAGGATTATAAAAAGCTATAATTTATACATAAAATATATATAAAATTAAATAAAAAAATATTTCGCGTCAAACAATAAATACATAAAGTAGAATGATTGCAGTTGAAATGAGATCGCTAAGAAGAATCTGTAATAGAACGATGTATGACAGGGTCAGAAATGAGGACATAAGGAAAGAATGTAGAATAAAGAAATATGTTATTAATAGAATGAAAGTGAACACATTGAGATGGTTTGGCCACATGGGGAGAACGAATGAGGAATGCCTGACGAAGAAAATATACATTGCGGACAGGAATGGAATGAGAGGTCGGGGCCGCCCAAGGAAGGGATGGCATGTCCATGTGACGGTATTTTGAAAGACGGAAATGACAAAAGCGTGAACAACAGACGAACATGCGTAAGACGATGTATGAATGTTGACGAGGCGATGAATGTATGTCAAGATAGAAGTAAGTGGCGTTCGGTTCTCTCTGCCAACCCCGTGAGGGACATGGCGTGATGGTATGTATGTACAATAAATACATTGATTGCTTTCATACTGCCAATGTCAAACGCGTAATGTTAAAAACTTAGTTGTTTTATATGACAAATAAAGATAAAGACAAACACATAGCAAGTTAAAGAAAAATACACAATATTATGTGAGAGAATACGAATCGTACTTAAACAATTAAAAATAAATAAAAAAAAATCTTTACACCGCCACCTTAGCTTACTTGATAAAGAAAAGATTCAGACTTGAGAAATCTTTTAGATGAAAATTATTTAATTCATTATTTTCTTTATACTTTGCTGCTATTGCTTTGTGGCACATTTTAACTAATATAATAAATTAAATAAAATCTCTTAGTTTTTAACCACGTTGAGTATATTTATATGTCAACTAGTTTCGGAGACGTAACCGCTCCTTCGTTTCGGAGAAGTATTTTTTAAAAAGGTTATTACCAGTATAAAAGGCTGGTTTTAAATCTCGTGGTAAGTCTTTTATTAGCACTGATTTTATTTTATCATTTATAAAAAGCATTCTCCGCCTAAGATACATAGTATCTAAGTTTAGTATAAGTTTGTCCGGATGAATGAGCGGTTACGTCTCCGAAACTAGTTGACATATAAATATACTCAACGTGGTTAAAAACTAAGAGATTTTATTTAATTTATCATTATTTTCATTTACTTATACAAAAATTAATGATAATGACATTGCTAGAACACTCTGATCTTAACGATTTTTTATTGAATATAGATTAAGATAAGATTATGATCGAGTAATGCTTTATACATTTTTAAGATTAAGACAATATATGAACGTATAAAGATTGTGCCATGATTAAGCCCCCACTGATCCAATGTGTTTTTAAACTTAAAAAAAATAATGATTTAATTACGGTCAAAGTTTGAACTTTGATCCATCACTGGTAGGTAATATGCTTTTAAATTATGAAATCATGACTCATTCATGACTCTCCATTCTTCAATATTAATGGAGAGTAAAATATATATATATATTATACATATTGTAAATCCTTACATGTATGTAACAAATAAAATGCATTGTATGACGTATGTTATTCTGTATAAATTTACCTCATTTGCATTTTTTACTCCTCACTAACCCACGGGTTTATATTGGAGAGTTATGAATTCGCAATTTTTAATGTTTTTTATTGCAGATTATCAACTAGTATCATGCAAAGATTGTATTCGGAAGGTTTCATTACAATTATGTCTGTGTGTCGATTATAGACTGACGTACATATACATAAGTACTTTATTCGATTAATTTTAAATTTTGCAATTTTGTGTATTATACTCGCTTATACCCCATTAGATTTAAAGGATATCTGAATAGTGCTTTTCAATTTTTTTTAACTAGCAAATACTTCAAAGTGTTCCCCAAGCTCAGGAAACTAAAAATTTGATTCAGTTTTATTTTTAAGGAAGTAACTTTGTGGCGTCATTATAATTTTTATTTTATAATATATATAATAATAACTTGGTATACACCACTTTTGAGCACAAATAACTGTCGACCGGTTTCGAGAACGATGTTCTCATCTTCAGGATGACTTACGTACTAAATTAAAAATGAAAATATAGACTTAACCTAAACTAAAGATGTGGGAGGAGTCAATTCAAAAGTAGTGGGGCAAGCGACAACCCGGTGTTTAGGAAACGCAAGATATAAATTATTTATTAATATATTTATTATTTTTTTTTTATTATTATTAATTTAATCTATGTTAATTTATTTGATAGGGAATATATTTAGAAGCGGACTATTAGGAAAATTAATTTGATTGTTTATTATATCCTGGTTATTGTTTATGCTTTTCCTAATTTCTAATATTTCCAAATCAGCTAATTTTAAATTTGAATGTCCTGTATGTAATATCTGTAAACCTGTATTAATGTCAAAATGATGATTAAATTCTATAAGGTGTTCAGCGAATTCTGAAAAATTATTATTTTTCAGACAGCGTAAGTGTTCTTGTGTTCTAATTTGAAAATTTCTATTTGTTTTCCCTATATAAAATTGATTACAGTCATTACAACTTAATTTGTATACTCCCGATTTTTCTAATTTATTTATCTTGTCTTTATTATTAAGTATTTATTATTAAATATAAATACTTAATAATAAAGACAAGATAAATAAATTAGAAAAATCGGGAGTATACAAATTAAGTTGTAATGACTGTAATCAATTTTATATAGGGAAAACAAATAGAAATTTTCAAATTAGAACACAAGAACACTTACGCTGTCTGAAAAATAATAATTTTTCAGAATTCGCTGAACACCTTATAGAATTTAATCATCATTTTGACATTAATACAGGTTTACAGATATTACATACAGGACATTCAAATTTAAAATTAGCTGATTTGGAAATATTAGAAATTAGGAAAAGCATAAACAATAACCAGGATATAATAAACAATCAAATTAATTTTCCTAATAGTCCGCTACTAAATATATTCCCTATCAAATAAATTAACATAGATTAAATTAATAATAATAAAAAAAAAATAATAAATATATTAATAAATAATTTATATCTTGCGTTTCCTAAACACCGGGTTGTCGCTTGCCCCACTACTTTTGAATTGACTCCTCCCACATCTTTAGTTTAGGTTAAGTCTATATTTTCATTTTTAATTTAGTACGTAAGTCATCCTGAAGATGAGAACATCGTTCTCGAAACCGGTCGACAGTTATTTGTGCTCAAAAGTGGTGTATACCAAGTTATTATTATATATATTATAAAATAAAAATTTGATATTTAGATTTTAAAATTGCTAAAACGGCACACCACTTTCATAAAATGGCATTAAATAATTATCATGTTTTCATAATACTAGTTGCATATAACACATGATATCCAACTGTCGATAGCGATAGTATGTATAGTATAAGAATAAGTACCAAACTATTGACCCATAAATCCAAATTATTGAATATTTAAGATATTTTGTTTTCTATACAACACATGTAGGTATGTATGTCAGGATAGGATATTACGGAGGTCAGTCCTTTTTTCCTACCCAGAATATGAAAACAGCATGATGGTATGTACATATGTATGTTGGGAGATGAAGTATCAAATTATTGAGTCTTCTTAGATATTGTATATATGAAACTGCCATACAAATTGTATGAAGCGATGTCGTCACTAAATTCAATTTTTTATGAAAATTGTTAAAAAAAATTAAGATCTACTACTAAAATGTTTATATTTTTTAAAACAAATTCAATTATCTAGTTGGGGTGTTTCGGCTTTTTTAAACATTTTTAAAAACTTTGGAAATATAGGCAGTTATTCACATAAATTTATCATTAAAAAAATGTTTTTCTTAATAAAAAATGTTTGAGAAACTCTGGAATTTTTTTGAATATACAAATTTGAGATTTTGTATATTTGTCGTGAATAAAGTAGACCCTGCATACAATTTCGCGTATCCTGGCTTGAAACATTGTCGATATGTTAAGAGAACAAAGTTCTCTTGAACAAATCGACAGTTGGAAAATATTTGAATCAAAAATAATTTAACAAACTCATTTCATGAATGCTGAATATCATACAAAATTTGAATACTTGGTAGTGAGGAGTATGGCGTTGGTCACAATCCACTCGTTTTTGTTTGATTCTGTCGGTAGCTAATAAACGATGATACGTAAAAAAACATTATAACTTTTTTTAGATTCTTGGAATTTCCATCGTTATATTAAATTAACGATATTAAAACATTAAAATAATATGCATAACATAACTATGTGTCACTTTAAGAAGTCAAGGAGAATCGAAAGCCACAATCTACTTTTATAGTATTCAATGGTACAATTATATTCAAGATAGAAAATATGTTTAAATACTTGTACTTATTGACGCAATACAGTTAATTAAAAGGTATTTTATCAAGTTTATTAATGTATATTCAAGAAAACATTTAAAGCAGTTTTCCGATTTCGCTGATTCTTTTTTCATTAGAAATGGAGATTTATCCCATTACAATGTGGTCAGTATCTAATCATGGGATCCATGAGAAAATCATCGAATTCTTCAATTTTCACTTCAGCGAATGTACTTCTTTACCATATTTATTTATTTATGCATTGACAATAAAATACAAGATAAATTATAACAATGTAGGCACAACAATAAGTGCAAATACATTAATAACACAAATAATAAAAAAATAGTAATAGAAAGGACAATATAAGGCAACATATTACAAAAAAAATAGACACAAAAAGAAGAAGAAGAAAAAAATGGATAAATAAACATTATTACAGATTCTATTTTTAAACCAGAAAATAAACAAATCAAAAAATATAATTTACGCTAAGCTTCCTTTTGAAACCATCTATAGTGTGTAGGTATATTAAACATGTATATCAACAGCACTATATTGGTTACCAAGGCGGTGCAATCTATGTATTGGAGCAATCTATGCAATTATTGTATTTGAAATTGGGGTGTTTAGGTTTGATACTTAATTTCCAAACATACATAGGTACACACCATCATACTGTTTTTATATTCTGGGTAGGAAAAAAAGACTGACCTCCATACTATCCTATCTTGACATACATACCTATATGTTTTATACAGAAAACAAAATATCGTATATATAAAACATACATATGTATATGCTAAGCCTCTAAGTTGATGTTTTTTGACTTCAAAGTTTAAAAAAAACGTGAAAAATATAGATCCGTCATACAAATCTCGCGTATCTTGGCTTGATACTTTGTCGATATGAAGAGAAATAAATTGGCTTGAACAAATCGACAGTTGTATAAATTTCTATAATATGCATATTTATTATTTATCTCATATAATTATTACCTATTACTTTCACAATATCTTGTATGTTTTTCATTGTATTACAGTTTTCAGATAAACAAACATAATATAATGTGAAATATACTTCATTATTTATTGTTTCTCCAAGACAAAACTCCATGAAATTTACATAAATTATTATAATAAGTATAATATATAAACAATAAATTGTTAAAATTATAATGACGATTATGACATCGAACGTCAGAAAATAGATATAAAATTTCAAACAAGCTCGCCCGCAGATTCTCTAGGTGCTAATTCGTGTTAAAAAAACAACAAAAAAAAGACTTATAATTTATTATCTGTCTAATAACTATTAATTGACACTCCTTCCCTATTCTCTCTCACATCCCACAACATCTATCTCCCTTCTTTCTTTGTTGCTATGATTTTAGATTTAATAATGTTACGTGTTTATCTTTCTGTTTACTTGAAGGTAGGAATATTTTTGTTTATCGTCATCAAACAGGCTGCTTGAGCTACAAACTTAAAACTATAGAGCAATCTTCGAAGTAATGTACGTAGAACACGACAAATGATAGAATTCGGGTGAGGTTTAAACATCATGGTTGCAAAAGCAAGGCAAAAGTGGGACGCAATTAGCTTCACAATGCCGAACGTCAACTGATTTTATTGGCTGTTTCAAATCATATTATTTGTTTCTGTACTGAAATTGGTTCGTGACGTCACCCACATTCTTTCGTTTGTCTAGCTCTACGTTATTTTACGTTCTTTGTCAGTTCACGGTTCATTTGCATACATCTTGTACACAATGACTTTACTCTGAATCTATTCAAGTCTGAGATATTTGTATGGATTATATATTTCTTGTATGGTCGACATAGAACACAACCAGACATACACTATGCCATAAAAAAAAACTTCAGACAAAAGACGATTCGATATACATCGCTGGTAGACGTTTATTTTCTTTCTTACAATGGCAAAAATAAAAATGTCGCCATCGTATTGAAGACAACATAGATTAGTCAACTAATTGAACAACAAATTCTAGAAATAATAAAAAACGAATACTTATATTATTTCCTCTTACAACCTATCAAGAGACTAGGTTGTGGCCAATTCCACAATTAACAGATTAGGTTGTGTCCAATTCTAAACTAAACATACTAGGTTGTGGCCAATTCTAAACTAAACGGACTAGGTTGTAGACAATTCTGAACAGACTGGGTTGTGGCCAATTCTGAGCTGAACAGACTTGGTAGTGGCCAGTTCTTAACTATAAACAGACTAGGTTGTGGCCAATTCTAAACTAAACAGACTTGGTAATGGCCAATTGTAAAATAAACAAACTAGGTTGTGGCCAATTCTATACTCACCAATACATAGTAATTGTATACTTTTGTTCCTTACATAAAGGTTGACAATCCCTGAATGCATTTTTATGAAGTACATTAATATTGTGAAGGCTGTGAGGTACCGGCTTCGAAAGGTGTTTCCACTATTTTCTATTATCATCAAGGAGTACAAAGTTATCTTTTCACCAATAGCAAAGTGTGTTTTAGTAACGTTTATATTGTTTCACAGTAAATTATGTATTTTTCTTTAATATGTTCTATATTTGAATTTAAACAAATGCGTTTGACATTACCATTATTATCCGTAATACACTCTTTGGGCATTATGAAATTAAACAATCTATGGTTAAACGAGACGTATTTTTTATTAAATTTAATGAATCTGTAACACACATTATGTATAAATTTTAGCTTTTTGCACATCTTCTCTATATAAATTTAACTATAACAATTCTCACACTTCTCAGTGCTTAAAAACTAGTCCGAAATTTTCGCTTCGCGTATTGAGATTAGCTACAAAGTTTGTAAATAATTGCAAAGCACTTGTTTATATTTTTTATCTGACATTTTAAATTGTAAACCTGCTTAGCAACTTATCTTGACACTTCTCTTTTCCGCAACGCGATTTTCAGCTACAGTAATTAACATACGGGATGTGCCCAAAGCTTTACTCGTAAATGTGCTTTTTTAATAAAAGAATTTACAAAAATATGCTGAGCTGCATGGACCGAACAAATAACAACAGGAACCTTTTTTCCTTTGCCTCTTCTCAGTTAATTTGGGGTCGGCCAAAGATAAAACATAGAAGTAAAATAAAACGGGTTATGTTGAAAACAGAGAAGTCACGCTTGTTAGAGGGGCTTGCGGCCTGATTTGAAACTTGAACCAGCCATAGGTCAGAATAGGACATAAAATTAATTACAGCAGATTTCCAAATACATAGGTAACGATAAGAGTGACCTTAGTGAGCATTCTGAACAAAAATATCAGTCATTTTTACAATTATTTATTCAAAATATTTAACTCTTAATCCCATAATATAATTACATAATATACAACTTATAGAACTGAAGACAATAGTTGCAATGTATGTTCATCAAAAAATTTTAATTTATTATTTGATTTAACAAATCAGCATAGTCTCATGCACACTTTTTTACACTAGACTTCTATGGAATAGATGTAGAGTGACCATTATCTGTCAGTGTGATTTTTTCTATTAGTGAGACCTAACCTCACATTATTTTAGGACCAGCCTCCTAGACAGCGTGTCATTGAGCTCAAGAAAAGAAACGAGAAAAGATAACTCAATGTATAGAAGTGACAGTTATCACGTGACAGGCAACTGTCATTTCCATTATTCCATACATCTTTTCTTGTTTCTTTTCTTGGGTTAAATAACACGTTGTCTAGGGTGTCATGCCCCGGCATGGAATGATGATTCCAATCTTTTCCAAAATTTGGATTCCAAAATTTGGATAATCGAAAATACAAAAGGCAAAATTACATCATCTCAACAAAGCTATGAGGATCACCACCCATTCCGAATGAAGTACCTTTTTAAGTGAGGGGAGATCGGTATGTGGGTATACACGCACGTGTCGTGTTTCATTTTACCAGCTAATGCACATCCGCATACCTGTCGCTGGTTAACCCGTAATGTGGTATATGCCGTGATGGTATGAATGAATGAATGAACACTACTGTTTAAGAAGATAATAGAGATTGCAAGCTTTGAAAACTATATTGCACTTAGTGCAAATGGCAGGCTTATTGCCAGATGCCAATTTCTTCCAACTTATAGTTGTTTATCCCAGAAAAGTAATAATTGGATATAAGATAACTAAATTCAAACGAATAAATAATTATAATAAAAAATTCTTGCACTCCTAAAACATAAAATACACATAAATAAAAATAAGAAGAATTACGCTAAAGGAAATAGTTTGTATGAAAACTCACCCTTGGTCTACATAAAAGAAGAAGAAAACGAATAAGATTAAATGTAAGAATTTGTATAAAAACTCAATTAGACTATAGGAAAAGTTTGTGTAAAAACTCACCCTTGGTCTACATAAAAGAGGAAGAATTCGACTATATGAAATAGTTTGTATAAAATTCACCAAAGATCTACATAAAATTCTAAAAAGAAGAATAACGTTAAAAGAAATAGTTGGTATCAAAACTGGCCCAAAGGTCTACATAAATAATAATAATGAACACTTCCTTGCACCCTGCGCAAGTGGCGAGTTTATTGCCGTATGGCAATTTCTTCCAACTAACCAGGGTTTCCAACCCAGAAAAGCAATATTTGCGTGAGAGATTAATTTAAATAAATTTCTCTGCTGGGGATCGAACCCAGGACGCCCGCACAGAAGCCAAACGGCTTACCAACTGTGCCACGGCGGCCGTCTTGTCACGGATTCATTCACAGTGGATTAATCGGAACAAAATAAATGTTTTGAGCTGATATGTTGACATTTTCAAAAAATGACCAATGCAGAATAACTCTATGCTATTTGTTAATCGGATGTAAGTATGCATAAACGCATTATATGACGTCTCAGTAAAGATTATTTATAATGTTTCGGAAATCACTAAAGGTGTATCATTAATCGTAGTTTATATTCATAAAGGATGAATATTAAATTTTATATTGTAACATTTTTATATTTGTAAATTACCAAGACGCAAACTATACATTTTGATTTATACCGCAATTATATATAATTTTGACTTTTTGTTTCGACTGCTTAACTTTTTTGTTCAATTCGACCTAATTCAGACATGGTCAAGCTTTTTGCGATAAGGGTCGCAATAAGTTTTTAAAACCGCCATTAAAAAATGTTATTACTTTAGTATAAACATCATGTTGATTTTGTAATCTATGATGCCTTCCTATTGTTAGATTCCCATTAAGTTCATCACCCCTCTGACGCTTTTCATTTTGTTGTCAATGACAGTCCACGAGTGTAAATCTTCCTATCACAATCGTGGATTGTCGTCGATATGTCGATTATTCTTTATGCATTATGGTGCCGAGAATGCCAATCTAGAGGCCTCCATTGGCTACTTTTCGTGCTATGAATTTTTTCGCTCACTTAGAGTTCTGTGAAGGGGGCGTTTCCAGTCCCCATATGCAGAGCGAGTGGTGGTGGGAGTAGCGAATAAACATCGTGCATTCTTTAGATCCTTAAATATTCCTTTCGTTCATTCATTTCATTCATTTCATTCATTTCATTCATTTCATTCATTTCATTCATTTCATTCATTTCATTCATTTCATTCATTTCATTCATTTCATTCATTTCATTCATTTCATTCATTTCATTCATTTCATTCATTTCATTCATTTCATTCATTTCATTCATTTCATTCATTTCATTCATTGTACATAGCGTAATTTTGAAACTAACTTTTCTGTCTTAAAAATTTAACTCAACAGCCTAAAAATGATTAAATAAGTTTTTTGAAGCGAAACTTAATAAAACTTATCCAAGGAAGAAACCATCGCTTCTTCTATTCCTTGTCTCTTTCCAGTTCATCTGGGGTCGGAAATTATAAGTTATTTATAACCACATGGATATATTATGTCAAATGACTTTTAAAGGACAATCACACTCTTATAAAATATACAAAAAAACATACACTATGAAACTGTGTGTTTATTCTACTTTATCGATTAAAGACTAGAGTACTCATTTGATTTTTGCAAATTTATATATTTAATACTCGCTTAGGCTCCATTAGATTTTGGAGGATATCTGATTAGTGCTTCACAGTTTTTTTATCTGTCAAACATTTCAATGTGCCCCAAGCTCAGAAAACTTAAAATTTTATATTATTATTTTCAAATTGTTGAAAATGCCCATCACTTTCATAAAATGGCATTGAATAATCATCTAGTTTTCGTATAAAAAAATATTTCAATCATAAAAATGCTGAAAATCACTCATACGAAATTTGAATACTTTGTACTGACTTGGTAGTGAAGAGTATAGCGTTGGCACTTGTTTTATAAAGAAATAAAAAATGGGGATCCGCGGGTCACAGTTTGACGAATACTGACCTGGTTGGTATTTTATTTGGTTGGTGTTTTTTTTTCTTTTAATTAATCTTGACATTTGCAGAGAAAACAAAATAGGAATTGATGTATTTTGTATAAAAATGTTCTTATCGTGCCGACATTTACGTACAAATATCATAGACTTTGCAGACGTAAAAAAATATAAATATAACTCGATGAAATAAGATCACAAAAAAGGAACAGTGCAAAAAGATTTAGTGTTTATACATTTAGATAAATCATATTTTCAATTTATTTATTTTATCTCGATATTTATTACATTATTTATAAATACTATCCCAACCTCACTAAGACTACACCTGTTTCGAGGTTGGAGATTTACAATATTGTATTGATACTGTGGCGGGCGAAGCCAACTGGCCTTTCCCCCCGCCAGGCGACCCGACCGTTGTAACCCGTCGCTCGACGAAGCGACGGCGGCGCGGGTTATCTGCTGCCGACTCCCGTCCAGTGAAGCTGTTGCACCTCGTCGTCTCAATTTTCGTTCGCGAATTTTCGTAGTCATAATTAATCGTAATCAATCTTTAAATACCATTGTAAATTGAAATAAGTTTTTATATTAATATACTGTCTTGTAAGTACTCATCTTTCATTATATTGAAATACCCACTGCTCTCATTATATCTGTTTAATATTGTGCATTTCTATGCTATACGTTACTGCCGGTAACGTATAGTATATTGGGGGACGATTTGTCCATATTACACGTGTGGATAAATCGTGAAAAAGGTACACGTCGATTGGTTCAATCCCAAATCCAAACGTGAGTAAGGTTCATTCGTCCGGCGGTTCGATTCTGCCCAAACGAATAAAGTGGAACAGGGCTTCAAACCCTCAGTGTCTTTCCACGAGAACCATTCCTCCAACGCCTCCCAAATAAGGTAAGTAATACTATATAGCCATCAGCACCTTTTGCCCCCCATAATACATTACATCTACACCCATGCACCCACCACACAAAAATACAATATTTGCAAATACACAGTTGGGTACCCTTAAATCATTATTGTGACAATAATATTATTCCACAGCAAAAAAAATAGGCACACCCAACTGTTACAATTAATGCAAGGTACATGGATATACATAAATGCCAGGGTGACCACACAATCAAAATATTTTCAACATATTAATATTAAAGAAAACACATAACAAATTAAATTAAATCATATCAGACGAGTATATAAATTTTGAGTTGATTTTAAAACAATGGAAATGAATTTGTTTTTTAAAGCATTCGGGAAGATTGTCAAACATCAAAGGAGCTTGAAACAGAAAATTATTTTGACCAAAAGATGTCCTTGCATTTACAGCCATATAGTTTAAGGATCATGCCATTCTAGTGGTTCGATTTTGTTGGGTTCTGTTTGCTATTTCAATACTTGTATAAAACTTGCACAAGGCTTGCAGCATTATATATAATTATTTTACAGCCATGATATTACATTCCGTAAACAATAAATCTAATGAATACCGGTAACTCTTTTTGAAAACAGTTTTTAAAATTAATTTTTGAGCAATATTAAGTGGTAAAAATACGAAGGCTAGACTCATCAGGGCTCTGATATTCCCGATGTTCCTGTATGGTGTGGAAACATGGACACTTAGGGAGTCAGAGCGAAAGAGGATCGATGCTTTCGAAATGTGGTGCTGGAGGCGTATGTTGCGCATCCCATGGACAACCAGAAGAACGAATGTGTCAATTCTAGACGAGCCGTCGATCGAGGATCGTCTATCGACGATATGTTACAGACGTATCCTTCAATTCTTTGGACACATTGCCAGAAAGGAACCAGACTGCCTCGAGAAGCTTGTTGTGATGGGCAGCGTGGAGGGACGGAGATCTCGTGGTCGCTCACCGACCAGATGGAGCGATTTGGTTAAGTCCACGATGGGGTCTTCGGTGACTGGTGCTCTACGTTCAGCCCATAACAGATTGGCATGGAGGCAGGCCATACGTGTGGTGATGGACTACAGATGATTAATTGATTCCAAATTAGTCTTAATACATTTAGGTAACTAATCTACATTGAAAATAATACGGGGATCTTGCACACTTCCTGTAGATGGAAAAATAATAAGTTTTGCTGATGACACTGTACTAATAGTAAGTGAAAAAACTTGGAAACAGAGCTACAAAGTAGCTGGTATGGCAATTAACAAAATAAAAAACTGTCTGGATAACAGCCTTCTTACATTAAACAATAGTAAAACTAAATACCTTACATTTAGCGCCACACAAGCAGGGCAACCTTTACTAAATTCGATGTTTTCTATAAAAATACATTGTTGTGTACCTAGAGACTCTTGTGACTGTATCCCTTTGGAGAGAGTCACTGCTATAAATAATTTAGGTCTGACCATAGATAATAATCTAAGATGGCAAGATCACATAGAGACACTAACAAATAGAATTCTAAAACTTGGTTATATTTATAGAAACCTTCGAAAAATTCTAAAACAAAAAACATTAAAAACTGTCTATTTCGCATTGACTCATTCATTGATCTCATATGGAATTGTTGGTTGGGGTGGATGTGCCAAAACTATCTTGGAAAAACTTTGTCTAGCTCAAAGATGCATTGTGAAGATAATTATCCAAAAACCGTTTGACTACCCTACGGAAAACCTCTATAACGATTTTAAAGTATTTGACCCGAGACAAATATATATCCAGCATATACTAACTTATTTTCATAAAAATATAATACATCACCAGAAAACACAACAATCCAGAACCACACGAACAAGCATTACTTTAAATTACATAATCCCTCATATGAAAACAACTTTCGGACAAAGAAATGCATCATTTATCGCTCCACGAATTTATAATACTTTACCTATGTCTCTCAAGGTAATAACTTCACATACATTATTTAAAACAAGAATAAAAATATATACCTATAGGGAATTACGGAAGGACAGAAATTGCCCAAATATTAAACATCCAACAATAATTCTGAGAAATAATATTAAATAATATAACTACACGCTACATAAGCTGGTTCGAGGATTGTCCTTTACATTTCATCTTATTTTAAGACAAATAAACTCTAAAACATTTCTCTTTTTTTATTAGATTTATTTCAAAGAAGAAATCTTGATTTTGTTTTTTATTTGATTTGTGACTCAAGTCAAATAATATTGTTACTGAGTATATACGTTGAGAAGACCACAGAGCAAATTTTAATGTCAAACTGCTACATAACATAAATGACAACAACGGGTGTGCATATTATGGTAGAAATAATATCAGAATAATAACATATCAAAATTTACTGTATCAGTTTATACTTTTGTGTTTAAGATATTGGTAACTATGTAATATTGTAATTTACTGTGTTGTGATGTCTGGTGTCCGCTCTATGTAACTATGTATAACCAAAATGTCAAATATTTGGCTTGGTAAAATTGTAAACTGCTAGCCCTAGAACAGGGTTACCTAGTTGGGCAGCAGTAATCTTCATAATAGTCTTTGTGATAAAGGTGTGAAAAATAAAAAAAACAAAAACAAAAAACATACGTCTGATATTTAATACACACAGCCACTAATAGTAATAATAGACAAAATGTTTCCAGGTCAATTCATGAATATGAATTGACGATTGGCAATTGCGAAAATCTTAGAAAAAAAACTTGTAGAACATCAATGTAGTAAATGAAGTATTCAGAAACAATTCGTTTTGTTGAAGCGGTTATAATTGGAAGATAATGCATTAGAGTCTAACTTAACATATTTATGAAATTATACTGCATACGAAATGACGGTGTATTATTATTTCAAGTAACATAGGTAGATATTTCAAAATTAGTGGAATGTGCCACAAATAACTTCAATATTAATTTATTTAAATATTCTGGTTTGTTTTGATAGTAAATTTATGTACATACAATAAATATTTAGATGGGTCGATGGCAGAGCGGTTAGCGCGCTGGGCTAGTAATCCAGTGGTCGCGAGTTCGAATCCTGCCTCGACCGATTTCGTTCACCTATAGCACAAGCATTTATGCTTATTTTAGGGAACGTAGGAAGATGTATATGTGCTTGTTTAACAAGGACATATTCATTTTTTTTTAAAAAAAAAAAAATATTCAAAAGCGGTTTGATGCTTCATATTTTTTTTCACTTAGACACACATGAACGCGTCAACATTAAAAAACGTTGTCTACATAAAAAAATAAGGCAGATTAGATAACATATTTTCCAATCGCCTTACATCTAATTTCCCAATATCATTAACAAACTTGATTAAATTCAAAATATTTCCTCCTTATAATATCGCCTCCATACTCAGCCTTAATAAACTTCAAGTACTTTCTCAAAATGTTCTCAAAAATTTATCAGACAGAAAAACACCAAATTGTGATTTCATTTTATAATTCCCATTTAAAAAAATCTTTTCCCAACTTTTTGAATTCTAATTTAAGTACCTATTAATTATTATATTTTTTATATTCCTCACACTATATTAATTGTTGTTAATTTTAATATAATTTACAAATGCACGATTTCACAACAAACTTGTTTCTGAACAATGTTCCTACATTTGAGGTTCAAAAGTCAGTTTAGTAATAATGATGATAATAATACATATAAAATACTTAAAAACCACGGTCATTTTGAAATGCAAAGGCGAGATAATGACGAGATTTTTTTCAGGTTTTCCATTGAAATGAATAAGAATATTTTTCACCAACTTTTTATCAATTAGTTCAAAATTCCTCGTATTACAGAATGAACTTCGGAATACAATTTTTTATATAAATTGTAATTAAATCATGTCATTAGTTCATTCATTTATACCATCACGGCATATCCCACAATGTGGGGTAACCAGCGACAGGTGTGCATAAATGACTGTAAATAAAAGCGTGGAGACAACTTTAGTTTTAAGATATTTTGATGATGGAAGAATATTATGAAGCAATGAAAAAAAAAATTTTTTTTTCAAATAAAATAAAAATATAATTCTCAATTAGAACAGTGCTTATCAAAATTGGATTAAATTCGTACAATAAGATCAAATAAACATGCAAAAATATATTTTTAGTGAAAAATGATTTTTTTTCCTTCTTCTTTCTATTTCTATTATATTTCTTTAACTATTTTTTTAGACTTTGTTATATTTTTTCTTTTCTTTTATAATATTTTTTGTTTTTGCTTCTAATTTTGTTCCGTTCTGTTATCTTTAAACTTTTTTATTGGCTTTTGTATTTATTATAATATCAAATTTTATATTTTACCATTGTTAGACATTTAAGTTTAGATTATTATGCCATAGAAACCCAATGATAACCTTATTTGGTTAGTGGGATCTTGTATATATGTTGAAATTATAAAAAAATGGAAATAAAAAATAAAATAAAATATACATTCTACCTCATATATGCAGATACTTGTGTGTAGTTTTGTATTTAATATCTTAACTTCGAAATATCTTACCTGAAACAAAAAAAAAACTTTACTTTTATAACATGAAATTTAAAATATTTATTTATAAATAGGTGGTATTTTTTATAATATGAGAATGCTCTATTATTTATTTATTTTATTATATTTTATTTCATTCTGGGAACCTACAGTTATATAAAATTTGTAGGAAAACATAAAACACAAAGGATATACCTACCTATGTATACCTACAAAACCAGTAAAGTTCCCTAATGTTTTTATACAATCAAATAAGTATCTAGGTTTACAAACGTACAAACCTCTATTGAATAGGAAGAGGGAGGGAATAGGGACATAGGAATAACTTCAAAGATTTTACGCCAACAACAGCCTCACCCGGGACCTAAATTTACCTATGTCATCATGAAAAATGTCCAGGGTTTGCGAATTATTTAATTTGTTGTAAGCAGTTAGTTGTTGAAAGATTTATGAAGGTATTTTTATGAAATAGTTCGTTGGGGGGAATTATAAGTTATTATTGCAAGTGAGTATGAAGAATCAGTTACGTTGTTTACAATTTTGTATAGTAAATTTGTGTCTAACATTAATCTTCGGGAATGTTACCTATGTTTGTATCTGATGGTATGATATGTATCCTCTTGCGGGTATCGCTCCACCACACATAAGGTGCAATGTTATATGCCGGACGGAAATGCACAAAGCAGAAACACTTTCTACTCACTCTCTGTATGACCACGCCCCCCCTGACATAAGACTAAGATCACGCAAAAGTTTCCTGACATCAACGCAGCCACTTCCATCTCACCCTGAGCAGGAAAGGCTTCGTCTATGGCAGCAAGAAGCCCCCGATAACTTCGTCCGCCCTAAGGAGAGTCTTCCCCCGGGCCACAACGCGGAGTGGCGTACGTGGAAGTCACTAAACAGACTGAGGACGGGCGTTGGGAGAACGTTGGATACCCTGTCTACATGGGGCTTCCTGCAACACGGATTAACAACGACATGTAACTGTGGAGAGTAGCAGACCACCGCACATTTTTGCCGCTGCCCCTCAAGTCCAGTCAACTGCACCATGCACGATCTTATGGTGGGCAATGATTGTGCTATTGACGTTGCTAGACACTGGCAGAAAATTATTTGAATGCGTTGCTGACACGAAAGAAGAAGAAGAATGGTATGATTCAGATATTCAATTGAAAAAGAGAAAACTCAATTGTTCCTATAAAAGTCATGAAATAATTAAAAAAGCATTAACTATTCATTGTTCTTTCAATTACAATTTATTAATTAGTGCTTGTATTGAACCCAGGACGCACTCGGCCTAAAAGTCAATCGACTGAACACTTTGCCACAGTAGTCAGCATTTAGTTTTTTTTTAGATTCAATATTGTTGCTTTTCTGAATTTTAATAAAATATCTTTATTTACTGTGAAGCATTGACTTAGAATAGTTCTTCTACTCTTTTTCTATTATCATTGTTTTCGGGTGTCAAAATACAAGAGACTAAATAACATCTCGCATACTTCAGCATAGTATGTTATCATTTTAGGTTAGCAATATGCAGAACGTTAACATTGTATATGATTTTAAAAACAGTTAACCAACTCAATTTTCCAGAACATACCTACGAGCATTTTGAAAGTCTTTACAGATGAAATCACTTAAAAAAAGAGACGTGACTGGTGGCTTGTAATACCTACACACGTGTTCCATGATTCCTTGTAAAATGTAATTCACAATCCCACACCTGTCGCTGGTTAACCCGCATTGTGGGATATGTCGTGAATGAATGAATGAATTAATGAGTCTTTATTATAACCCTACCGGAGGCATTATTTTCCGAAGGCATTATTTAATAATTTTTTTATGGTTTTGTGTTTGAAAATATTTCGCTAATCTGTGAATATACAAAGACTTAAGTTTGATTAGTTGTTAGTAAATTATATTTCCAAATTCGGGGGGGGTTCGACGTGATCTTTCTATTTTGTGTATTTTCGGCGATTTCCTTTGTCCACGTTGACCGATTTCGATGATTATTTTTTATTAGAAAGGGGATATATTCCGATTGACCCCATGTCAATTTGGTAAATATATGAACATGGAATCCACTATAAACTCATCAAACTTTTTGATTTTCACTTCTATTATAATAAATCTTTACCACATTATTCGATTTTAATGATTCTTTTTTTCGTAGGAAGGGAGTTCTTCAGAAATGATCACACATAAATTTCATCGATTTCTGATGATGGAACTCGTGAGAAAAAAATAACAAAATCTTCAATTTGCAACGTGGTAATTCTTCACCATGTTGACCAAATTTAATGATTATTTTTTCATTAGAAATAAATTACTTCTGGGATGGTTAAATCTGAACCATGAGGTTTGATGAACTCATAAATTTGCTAAGGATTTGCGTATTATTGTATAGGCGAAACGTATGAAAGATAATAATACTTCATACATACATACCATCACGCCATGTGCCTCATGGGGTAGGCAGAGAGAACCGAACACCACATTTTTCTATCATCACACACATTCATTTTGAAGTCAGTTTTTTATATGAAAGATTATAATTCATACTCTGCGACACATACTACAGAATCAATTTATTCAACTACGCGTGATCTTTATGCTGTCATATCTGGCGAAGTGTAGTTTCTTACATCTGGGGGGCAAGTCTGGTCCAACCGGCGAAATCGAAACCCTCGTGATTTCCCCTATCATGGATATAATTATCATATGGAGTTCTAGGCCATTTAAAGATATTGTAGAACTCCATATAATAATTATATCCATGATATGGGTAATCGTGAGGGTTTTGATTTCGCCGGTTGGACCAGACTTGCCCCCCTAGATAGAAAATAAATTATTAAATGAAACGGACAGTATGTTCAATTGACAGACCTGTAAAACAATCCTTATTAGAAGAAAATAAAACAACTATAGCTATCTCTGTCTCAGGAAATTATCAGATATTAATGGATGTATTAAGGAAGTTTTTTGACTATATTTTCACTTAAATCTTTGTTGAGACAATTCATCTTTTATTTGACAATGAAAGTGTTACTATCGATATTGACATTGGAAAAATAAAATCACTATAGTTGAGTATGAATGTATGGTGGTAGTGAGTGTTAAACTATTAATAAATATGTATGTATCTATGTATGTGTGTAATTGTATTCATATCATAATATCAATGAAGTGAAGGTTGCTTGATGTTCATGATGTATGTAGGTACATATCTATTCATACAACTGGACTTAATACATTTTGTAACTATATAACACAGCCATCGACAATCTTTCCAATTAACATGCAATTGAATAGGTTCATTCATTCATTTATTCATTCATTCATACCATCACGGCATATCCCACAATGTGAGGTAACCAGCGAAAGGTGTGCGGGTGTGCATTGCCTTATAAAAGGGAGCACAACATATCTGTGTATACCCACACACCAGTCTCGTCTCACCTAAAAAGGCACTACATTCAGAATGGGTGGTGGTGAACCTCATTGCTGAACTATGTGAGATGTTATTGTTGCCTGCTGTATTTTTGATCACCCGGCTCTTACGGGACACTCGAAAACAATAATAGAAAAGAGTGGAAGCACTATTCTAAGCCGGTGCCTCACAGCTATTGAATAGGTATACATTTAATTATCATATAATCCAATTCTGAGATAACTAATGATAAAAAAATGGTCATAGTTATTTATTCATTTATCTTTTTGTACTTCTTTTTCTTCTTCTTCAGCCAGTTTTCATCCATTCTTGGACATAGGCCTCCCCCTTGATCCTCCAAAACTCTTTTTGTACACAATATAAAAAATATAACGCACACTGGCGGGCTTATTGTCATAAGGCAATTTCTTCAAACCAACCAGACTACAAAGTATGACAAAATCATATATGTACATCAACACAAGAATTTAACAAAGAAAAGATACAGTAGGTACACTAAGATGAATATTTAAAATAAGACATTGGTAAGGGACAAGGAGAGGAAATCGGGATCAGGTGTTTAAGGATAAATATATCTTCGTTAGTCTTTTTATTGAAAATACAAAGTGAGTTAGTGTTAGAGACGCAATATCTGGACTTAGACTATTTCATAGTCTTCCTGATTATATAAAAAAAAAACACTAACCTAAGTAATCTTACACCTCTCATTGGTAAATACTTAATTTACAAAAATGTTAATTTCATAAACTATAAAGCTAACTATAACGAAAGTCTAGTTAACGTTATCGTTTCATTCCAAAACAAATCCAAAAAGATAACGAATACAATAAACCTATGTTATTTACATTTATATTTTTTTCACATAATATATTGATACGTGTCATAACCACAGTTTACCTCACTAAATGGATATGGTTAGGTGGAAGATATTGCCATATGGCAAAAAGCTCGCCATTGTGCACTTATTATGTTATGTGAAATAAAAAAAAACTAAATAATCAAAGAAAGGAAAGATAGAAAATAAACCTTAAAATTCAAAACATGAACGTGTCGTCTTGAATTGTAGCCACTTTGTCGCCAGGCATTGATAACGAAGCCGACTGCCGTGGCACAGTTGATAAACCGTTAGGTTTATTTGCGGGCGTCGTGGGTTCGATCCCCAGCATTTATTTAAATTAATTTCTCGCGATAACAATGATTAATTTGAATAAAATGCCATAAGGCAATAAACTCGCCACTGGCGCAGGGTGCAGGGTTTTAAGTGTTTATCATTATTTTTATTATTAAGATTAATCGATTAATTCACGAAGACATATTTAAAAAATATTCTGAAAATTGTGTAATCATAACTCTATAATACATTATACATATATTTATAGTAAGAATAAAAAAACTCGGTGCATATTTAGCTCGCGGCCAAAATGTTGCTTACATGCGGTTGATAGATTGACCTAGGGCCGCGGTAAGTACTGTATAGCTACTCTGCTCTTGCCCAAAGATAATAATGAATGGGTATTCAAGTTCACTGGAGTAATGTTATGTTTGTATAAGTAGGTACCTACATACATATGTATATACACCAATGGCATTGCATACTGGTATATACACACACAAACTATTTCTACATCACATGATAGGGAAGTACATTTATATTTTTTACATTTACATAATTTGATAATAGTTCGCAGTTAAAATTTGTACGTACTATTAAAAAAATGTTTTACAATGATTTTTTTTCAATGATTGAAACTGTCATTTCTTTATACATACATACAAAACTAAGGTGAATCTAGCCTACATAACAATGAGCGTTTTATATAGAACGCGTAAGTATTATACAATATCCAGTGACATGTACAATACATATGTACATATCACTGACAATAACACATATTTTTACACTCTTCAAAGCCCAAATACGCCCAATTATTTAATATGCTAGTGACCGAATATTTTTTTAATTGCATATACGCAAACATTGGATTTTTCCCTGTCTGGAATCAAATGATATTTTTACTGACAAACTTTTTTAAATTTTAATAGTGACGAAGTACAAAAATTGAAAAAACTTATTTTTATTGATAAGATTATACCGCGGTAAATTATGTATTTAGCAAATACAAAAATTGAAAAACTTATTTTTACTAAAAACTCTTTAACATCTCAACAGCGAAGAAGTTGGGATATTATAGAAGAACCAGGAACTCAAGGCACCTACAGGGCTTACGACCTGTCATCGGCTGGTTCACGTGATCATTTTATGCGCTTGCGCAGCGTTCACCCATTATGCCTTCTTCAAATATATAGAATTTTCAAAAATTACATTTTTTTTAATAAATATGTCCTTGTTAAAGAAGTACATATACATCTTCCTACGTTCCCTAAAATAAGCATATAAATGATTGTGCTATAGTTGAACGAAATCGGTCGAGGCAGAATTCGAACTCGCGACCACTGGATTACTAGCCCAGCGCGCTAACCGCTCTGCCATCGACCCATCTTATTTTCCACATTGATAAGGGAACTCCATAAGATAATTTTATCCATGATATGGGTAAACATGGATAGTTTTGATTCCGCCTGTTGACCAGACTTACCCCCTGGTTACAAAATCAGAAGTCTTAAGACGAGCAAGAACAACCAGGCAACTCCGGTCTACAATAAAAGTCCGCAAGATCGCATATCTATGTAGGTCGCATAATGAGGGGAGAAACATACCACTTATTTCAATTAATACTGGAGAGCAAGAAAGAAGGCCGCCGAGGGACTGGAAGGACACAGATATAGTGTCCGACCGAAGCTTCGGCTTCGGCCAAAAATAAACCCGAATTTTCGGTCGAAGCCGAAGCTTTTTGTCGGCCGCTAAAAACAGTTAAAACTTGTAAAAACAATCATACCAACTGAGTCACGAAAGCCGATTATTCATTATTTTAATCGAATTTTTTTAGTAAAACCAAACGACCCAGGAAACTAAAATCAAATGGCTCAGTAGTTAGATATCTAACCAACTAAGTCATGAAAGCAGATTATTTATTATTTGAATCGTTTTTTTTAGTAAAATCAAACCTTCGGCTTCGGCTTCGGCCGAAGGTTACGACTAAGGCCGAACAATCGGCTTCGGTCAAAACCTTCGGTCGGACACTACACAGATGTTTTGGCTCTGTAATATCAGGGAATGGACGGGCTTAAGAACTGTGGAGCAGATATTCCGGGCAAAGCAGGACAGAGAGGGATTCGCCAGAGGGACCGCCAACGTCGGGGGTTCCTGACTAGGCAGCAAAAGAAGACGAAGCTATACACAAAAGAAGTAGTAGAGAGAACATTCTACAAGGATATGTTTAAGAATGTGTAGTATATCTTCTTGAGCAACTCTTGATATGATATTTTTGCAATATCACCAATATAAAATGTAGATAATTGGAAAATATTATCTATATTGACATAAAGCAACTTCAAGTTGACTGATAATAGAGGTGATAAAACAATTAACTATTATAGTGACAGAATATTATGTACAACAAAGCAATATGGGACATACATATCTACACATCTACTTATTTGAGTTTATTGATGTAGGATGTAAAACAAACATTTATGTTGGGATTTCCCGGGTTTTGCACGGAATTATTATTGTATTTGTAACTAACCATTTTATTGCAAATAAATTTCAAATGATGAGTAAATAAATACTTCAAGTTTAGTGATTACTTAATATTTTTACAATATTGTGTAGGTACTTCTTCTTGACTCATCCCGATCCTGGGGGGCTACTCATGACACATTCTTAATACGTTCTTATCATGCCTTAATCTTAAAAATGTATAAATCAGTACTCGATCATAATCCACTATTTATCTTTCCCTATATTTAATCGTGAAAATTTGTTGATATCTAAGTTTAGTATAAAATTGTCATGAATTTTTGTGACAAGTCTGAAGCTAATCTTAATTTTACTGTAATCTGTTGGGGTAGCCCTGCTGCGCCAACCTGATTAGTGACGCTGCTTCCGGAATCCCGAACGACTGTCTGAGAATTTTAGGCCATGACATTCTTTAACGACCCATACTCCGTCTTTCCTCTATTCTTCCCTACACTATTATTTGTAGAATAGCATATATATCACCACGGAATAAATTTCCAATTTTTTTTTTTTAAGTTTTGTTCAGTGATCGCTTCTGGACATACCACTCCGAACGCACGGACGACATTAAAATTGTCAAAATTATAAAGACAGAAATACCCAACAACAGAAAGCTACCAGGAAGACCTTCAAAGAGATGAAAGGATAGTTGGACGTCCTCCCTACAGGATAATCAACCTTCACAAACATGTCAAACGACCTAATACACGATATAAAGATAAGAAAAACAAAAAAATAAACAAACCCCGAAACCACCCGGGTTTACGTTCGAAAATAAACTTGAGTTTCATTGCAATCGGGTGAATGGTTTTGGAGAGCATACAATACATACTTAATTGAAATAATGTTAGCCACCAGCATTATTATTACATAGCTCGTTAACGGGGGGACTGCTGCCAACGTACCTATTTTTCAATTTGATATACCATCATTATTACTTATCAAATCGTTTTGAAAAAATAATTTAAATAGTTTGGATATTAATTAACAAAAATATACCTTAACTTTTTGATAATGTTCTGTATAAATTCTTGTAGAAAAATAATGGCATACCCCGATTTTCAACGTTTATCATATATTTTTAATAAACTATAAGGCGTAGAGTAATATTTTTTTTTTAAATTATAGAAGACAAAAATATCTAAAAAAATATGATGTGACGTTGCATTAATGCTTCAGGTTTAGTAAATAAACCTAAAAAATATTTATTTTCCATTCAGCGCCATTGCGTACCTAATAAAAGTTTTTTTGGTTTATTTACTTAAACTGATGCGATAATGCAACGTCATACCATATTTTTCCAGGTATTTTGTTCTTCTTTAATTTATATAATAAAAAAATGCTCTATATTTATATATATAATTCTTTTGTACGTGTGTATGTCACTGAACTCTTCCTAAACGGCTGAACCGATTATGATGAAATTTTTTGTGTGTATTTGTGTGAGTCCTTGAATGGTTTAGATACACAAAATGTAATTTTAAACATTAATATTATAAAACAAAAATAATAAACATGATTTTTTACAACTATAAATTATAATAGGTGGCGCTAATGTCGAATGAGCAATGTTTAGTTTTCTTCCCATCTGACAACACTAAAAATCTGTCCAGACCATATATGCTGTGTTGCAATTATACAGGAAATCACAATCAATCTAACCTCAAAGTGTTAAGAGGCACATCGAACAAGAAAATGTTAATTTGCTCATCGAATAACAACATCCATATTTTTTTTTGTTTCACAAATAGTTCGGGCAGGACAACGTCTGTCGGGTCCGCTAGTACCTTATATTTTTTTAGATATTTAAGATAAATGTCTAAAATCGGGGTATGCTTATTATTTTCCTACAAGTATATATTCAGAACATAATCAAAAAGTTAAGGTATATTTCTCTTTATTAATATCCAAACTAACTAGGTTATTTTTTTCAAAATGATTCGTTTAGTAATAATGATGGTATATCAAGAAAAAATAGGTACGTTGGCAGCAGTCACCCTCTTAAGTTATTATTCCCAAAGATACCTACCTACCTACTAATAAAAACACAAAACTAGATTATTTTAAATTCTTGTATAGTGGCTAAAGATTATTCAAATACAATTCAGGAATCAAAAGGGTTGACAGTTCGTGGAGTGACCCTTCCAATCCTTTGACATATTAAGTATCAGGATACATGAATAATTCCCATTTTAAGATAAATCCTTTGCTTTTGTTGCATTTCATTTTTCAAGAAACAGAACGATTCGTGGATATACTGTCTTTTCATGGAGATTCGCCAAGAACCATATTTTTTTTATCATCTCAGTAAAATGAAGAATATGCCTCACACTATGTCACTGTAGGTGCATTAGAAAGATAACACCATTGTACGTAATTTTTTTATTACGTGTTATGTGACTTCCTTGCATTTGTGATATCTATGTACCTACCTACATACATATGTATGTGATAAAAGATAAGAGAATATATTAAATGATTCATTTTGAAGAATTTCAATCACCACATGTTATTGAATGATCGAATGAAAATATCTATTGACTTAAAAAATGCTTTTCACATACCAACACTATAAGTTTCAGATATTATATATTTGATTAAATTGATTCAAAGTGTGGCAAGACTTGTTGTTTATGGTTACAATCTTCATCTCTTGGTTGTTGCTACAGCGCACATCACTGATCACCTGGTCTGTATTACTGTCTCTAGGGCTCTATAGTTTTTACCTTCCGTCATTCCTTCGGCGATATTAACAAGCAGACCCGGATGCCTGATGTTTTGGCCTATCCATTTGCATCATAATAGCAAGACAGAAAGATGAAAAATAATAAATATTACATTCTTATATTGAAATTTTTTGAGGGAAGTCACAGTGGGAGATTGAAGAAACAGGTTCGTATATAATTAAATTACTCATGTTCGAATCCTGCCTCAAACTAAACCCATTAATATATATCATTATAATCGTGAAGAACACTTCATTACACCATACTTGAACAGTGATTTTATAGTCAAATAGTCAAATTCAAATAACTTCCTAACTACTTGTATCTCCAAACCAGATTTTTTTTCGATAGATTAGCTAAATTAAAATAAATGTGTGTTTTTTCAATGCTAGTTATGCCATTCATTCATTCATGCCATCACGGAATATACCAAAATGTGGGGTAACTAACGACAGGGGTACATAACCTAGTAAAATTGAATTACAACACATGCGTGTATTCCCACACACCGTCTCATTAAAACTAAAAAGACAAAATACAGAATGGGTGGTAAACCTCATTGCTGGAGTGTGACATTTTATTTCGCCTGTTGTATTACCTATTACGGGACAAAAAAGTGAGAGCACTTTTCTAAGTCAGTGCATCACAGCGAAATTCTATCTGAATACAAATAAATAAAAAAAATTACTTACTGTGAGGCACCGGCTTATAATAGTGCTTCCACTATTATCAATTATCATAGTTTATGGGTGTACCGTAAGAGCCGGGTAATCGAAAAATACAACGGGCAACAATAACATGTCAAATAGTTCAGCTACGAGACTCACCAGCACCTATTCCGACTGTTGCCTTTTTAGGTGAGACGAGACTGGTGTGTGGTGATACACACATGTGTCGTGCTGCTTCCTTTAAAGTAATGCACACCCGAACACCTGTCACTGACTACCCCACATTGTCGGATTTGCCGTGATGGTATTGTAAGTATGTAGTAATAAAATTGGAGTAGAAAAGAAAACAGTGAAAATAGGGATAAGGGGGCCTAGTCAACGTGTCAATATAGCGATTAAATAGAAAAGAAAAGTCAATGTATCGAAGTGACATTTGTCACGTTATTGACAAATGTCACTTCCACATTAATTTCAAATAAATCTTTTCTAAAAATCGTAGAAGTTCATAATTATAAATTAAAATATTTTTAAAAATAAATTAAAAACACGTAGTTTTAATCCACACATGAGTATGAATTTAATACGCTTTCGCCGAGCACAGCCGGCATACTTAGAGGCAGAAATCAAAATTAAGTTTGAGTTAACTAAAGTTAAGTTTTTAAACGTTAAGTTTGATTTCTGCCTCTGAGAATGCCGGCTGTGTTCGGCGAAAGCGCGTACGCTCATTAATTTCATACTCATTTGTGTATTAAAACTATGTGTTTTTAATTGTTTTTGTAAATATTTTAATTTATCAAATAAATCTACTTATACATTTTTTATAATATATGTATATTCTATTTCGAGAGTGGGTTAGGATACGTTGAAAATTCTATTTGATTTTGATGACGTATTATATTAACTGCTTTTAAATCCGACAACTGAAAAACATCATTCTACAATGAAATATGTATGTAGTGAATACATTTAGTGTTTATTTGACAAGTGATGCTCTTGAAATCCTCATTCAATGTTTACCTGGTTCATTAACCCTCATTATCATCGTTTTCGTCAAATACATATTTAACTACCAATGAGTTGATAGACAAACACTTTGTCCATTTCTTGTTTATCATAACAATTATTAACAACCAGTATTTTGTTTCTTTTTGTATGCAAGAGTGGATTACATACAAAAACCACCAAATATGCATGAAACAACAAAATATGTAAAAAGAAACGAAACTTTATATTAGTAAAATTGTCGATCGACAATGTCTGATAAAACTCCGTTGTATGTAAATAAATAAGAAAAAATAAAATACTTAGAGTATGCGAGGAAATAAATTGAGTACAAAATCTTCTACTTTTTCTTTGCCTTATCCCACTTTAGGTAAAGTCGGCTCTCCTAATCCTTTGGCGCCACGATGATCTGTCCTGTATTGTCGGGGTTGGGATGTGGGCTTCATCTATGAGCTTCCTCATATTGCCCCACCACGTGGATATTGGACGTCCCATTCCTTTTCTGCTTTGTGGGAGTGCTAGAGCAGAGCAGCACCACATGATCGTTTTGCCTCCTCATTACATGTCCATACCATCTGAGTCGGCTTTCTGTAAGTTTTTCTGGTATGGGGGCTACTCCAAAGCTTCCTCTTATTAATTCATTACGAATTTTATCAAGCTTCGTCACCCCGCCTGCCCACCTCAACATTTTCATTTCATTGACATGTAGTTTTTGTTCATAATATGTGCCTTTAACTGTCCGCACCATATGTCATTGCAGGTCTCACCGCTGTCTTGTAGACCTTGCCCTTAGTTTTGATTGGCATACGTGGATCGCACAGCACGCCCGTGAGAGTTCTCCATTTACTCCAAGCCACGTTTACTCTATGGGAGACGTCAGCATCCACACTGGCATCCGCTGAGAGAACCGACCCTAAGTATTTGAAGATTGACACCTTGGGTACAACAGTGCCATCCGGGAAGCACACCGTCGCTGCGCCTGACGTTCCACTGTAGTTGCATTCCATGAAATCTGTCTTTGTCCTGCTAATGCGCAATCCAAATCTTTCGAGTGCTTCAGTCCATTTCGATAGGGCCACTTGCAGTTGGCATGCGCTATTTGTTATCAGGACGATGTCATCAGCATATAGCAGACTCCAGGGCAGGGGTGACTGTACATCTTTTGTGAGATAATCCATCACCATGTTGAATAAAAGCGGGCTAAGTGCCGATCCCTGATGTATGCCAACATTGACCTCAAACCAACTGCTCAGGCCTGCCAAACTTTTGACTCTAGTGCGGATATTGTTGTACATGTCTTGCACAAGGTGTATGTACTGCTCCGGTATGTTCCGCGCTCTCATAGCCTGCCATACTTATCTTCGAGGTACTCGGTCGAACGCTTTTTCTAGGTCTATGAATACTAAGTATAGGTTTTCTTTATTCAGTCTATGCTTCTCCATAACGATCCTGCCCGCTGTATTGCATCTGAGGTTGATTTAGATGGGGTGAATCCAAACTGATTTGGTATTATAATTGCAAGTTGCTGTAGTCGCCTGTTTATGATTGAAATTGAGTAAAAAATAATTCGCAATAATTGCTTATCAGCAGTTTTCAATCTGTCGATTGATGCGGCTTCCAAACTGTAGAATTCCATAATAATTATGAAAAATATGAACACATATATTCTACAAAGAATATATTCAACTTCCGACGACCGTTTCGGCTTATAAGGCCATAATCAACTGGTGTTGAGTATACAGTTTACATTATTTTTATACTGGATACATAATGATGTACTAGGAAAGAGACAAGTAATAAGGTGCTTGTGTGAATGAGGGAGAAGGAGGATAAACAATTACATATATGGGTGATAACTTTGATTTAATTAGAAAAATAAATTGTAATGATAGATTTAAGTAGACAACGCTGTTCCAATCGACATACAAGGCTTGTATGTCGATAGGAACAGCGTTGTCTACTTAAATCTATCATTACAATTTATTTTTCTAATTAAATCAAAGTTATCACCCATATTCTATTAGTAATTAAAAAATATAATAATTAATTAAAACAAAGGTATCAAAACAAGCTGAACATTTTGGCTGAAGAATTTAGAATCATAGTTTGACCAATTATCTTACTCCGCAGATCTTTGAAGAAGCAGTCTATAAAGATTATTGATTACGGATACCGCACTCAAAAAGATGAAACAAGATAATGATCGCTCAGAATGGATATAAACTCTTTAGAGGGTTAAGAAATTTACGATGGTGCGATAAACTCTGCAAAATCAAAGGTTATTTCGCGGTTAAATATCTTGCGAAGACAGATCGTAAAAAAATAACGATTATTAAAAAAAAATTAACAACACTAAATAAAAAAACAAACACATTTTGATTATGCGTTGTATCAATGCGATGAAATGTGTTTCAAATAGACTAATGAATTTATAAAATTGAAGATTTTCGTTTTTGTTTGTCAGTATTGATGATTAGTTGTACTGTGTACCTACATACATTGCACCGAAAATACAATAACTTTTATGGCGACGGGATAGTCTCCAAGGTAATTTTTAGATGCTCATTGCGCCGGGCTCTTAAAAGGTACGTCTTCTACGAAAAAAAATATTTCATTACATATTTGTTTAAACAATGATTTGATACACTTTTTTATTTTCTCCGTGTTCGATAAATGTGGCAACACTTCCAACCTTTTCCTCTCGCAAAAATTTTATACAATGATTTGATACACTTTTTTTTATTTTGTGTACTTTTTTTCAGTATTTTTTTTAATAATGCCTTTTTTCACCGTGTTCGATTAATGTGGCAACACTTCCAACCTTTTCCTCTCCCAAAAATTTTATACAATGATTTGAATTTTTTTTTTATTTTGTGTATTTTCTGTATTTTTTTTTAATAATGCCTGTTTTCTTCGTGTTCGACAAATGTGGCAACACTTTCAACCTTTTCCTCTCAGAAGGATTTTGGAGGAGGCCAGGGGACACACAGGGCTGTAGCGCCAATGATGATGATGAAACATACAATAGTTTCAAAGTTTGAATTCGACCCGCCCACATTTAGGCGCCCTGCGCCATGAGGCTATATAGTCCATAGTTATGATCTTTGTGTATGTGTGTATATATTAAGTGACACCTGAATTAAGATAGTCAACCACATCAATAGCGAGGGAAAACCAACTTTTTGTTAGAACAACAAAAGTAAACATGACACACTACTTTCAATCAATGTTAAAAATAATTTACAAATGAGTAATGTGTTCACTCGAAAACACTCGCATACCAAAGTGCGCACAAAATGTTAAGTAAATATTAATAAGAGACATATATTATGTTATGTACTAAGTATGTTGGCACATTTGACACAAAAAAGATATCTTTATTAACATGAACTATCATTAATTTTATTCATAGTAATCGACCATTTTTAGTCTTGACTGCTACGGGATAGTGGATAGTTTTGATTTCGAATTTTGAATGTTTTTTTGATGCTATCACGTACCGGTAATTGTTATTTAATTTTAGTTCATGTAAAATATGCAAATAAAATGGGCTACACATAGATGCATTTAGGACTCAGTAATTTATTTTAAGTCAAATTTAATATGTTTATTCAAATATTGATTCTAAAACAACTAGCATGTTACGTTAATAATTTCTTCGTCCTTGTTTTGGTTTAGTAAATTATAAATATTTTTTTAACACTAAACACTCAAAAGTTAACATTGGAAACTTGATCTTGACCCACAGACTAAAGGTAAGAATAGACGGATGGAGATTTGGGTCTCTTTATACAAACACAGTAGAAATTACACAGGACGGTCGCAGACCTCTAGAGATGACAATTCATTAGTCGCAATATTTTTTCTTCGTTTTTATTCAATTACTCAATGTGTTATCTTATATATATTTTTTAATTTAATTTTGATTTAGTTTTTATTGTAATGTAATTATGTAATCATCGTTTTTTGTTGATTTCATAGTGCATGTTTTTTGTATACTTTATGAGACTGTGTTTGTCCCATAAAGAATATAAAAAAAATTAATTAAGAAATAAATAAAAAATAGATGTATAAATAAAGAAATGAATAATTAAATAAATAAAAGTATAATAGATAAATACATAAAAAATAAATTAATTGATTAATAAATTAAAAAAAACTATTAAAGAATAAACAAACACATAAATAACTAAATACATAAATAATCAAATTATAAATGATTAAAAAATAATATTACTTGTGTTTATAATCAATACAAGGACATTAAAATTGTATTATACACAGTTAAATCACACACTTGAAAAGAGAATACACACAGTATAAATTAAAATTGTGTTATATACAGTTGAATCACATGCTAATATAAGAAAAGAAAATATACACATTTTTAATTAAAAATAAAATGCAAACTGTTTATAAAATGTAGCAATTAATTATGGACAGCATAGACATTCAACAGTCATTCCATATACAGAATTAAATTAATAAGAATACATATTGAAATAAAAATAAATGATAAAACACAATGTACCTACATGGTGAGTAAATATGTTATTTGCTACATTAAAATTTACATAGAAGACTGATTTACAATATTATACAAGTGTACGTACCTACTATATATTTTTTATTTTATTCCCATAAGGTATTCTCATATATAATGTATATCTTAACAAGATAACAAGAAAAAAATACTGAGATACTGTCGGCCTTCGTGGCTCGGTTGATTGATTATCTAACTTCTAATTTAAAAGTTCCAGGTTCGATTACCGGTGATAAAATTATTTTATTATGAAATTCATAAGCGATTCTGTATCGGTTGATCTCATCTTCTCACAAAATTATTGCTTCTCTGGGCTAGACTCGCAAACATCCAGTGTTTCTAGTATATATATTTATCATTATAATAAAAAAATGTGAAGTACTGCTTAAGTATATGCTGTGGCACCGCCTCAGAATAGTGCTTCAACTCTTTTCTATTGTCTTTGTTTTCGGATGTCCCGCAAGAGCCGGGTAATCGAAAATACAACTGACAAAATAATATCTTATATAGTTCAGCAATGAGACTCACCACCCATTCTAAAGCCGATTACAGAAGTTAATTTAGCTTAGCTCGCATATCTAAGGTCATTTTCCATACAAAAGTACAGAACGCAAGCTATGTGAGTAATATGAAAAATGAGCTAAGCTAAACTAACTTAGCTTAGCTTTTGGTCTGCAACCGGCATAAATACATTTTTTGAATATATTTTTGGGTGAGACGAGACTAATGTGTGGAGATATAATACATGTGTTGTGCTTCCTTTTTTAGGTATTGCACACCCATCCACCTTTCGCTGGCTACCCCACGTTGTGAGATTTGCCGTGATGGTATGAATGTAAGAAATGGGATGTGCAGCTCAATTATAAAATATTTTTTGCAAAAGACTTCATTTCAAAAAAACTCGAGAGATCTGCGTCCGTGTTAATTAACCATTGAGATCTAGACAGTGTCTGTTTTTTCAGAGTCTGTGCCGTATAACCGCACCTTGAGTCTGCAAACGGAATTTTTCGTTCGATGTTATGAAGTAGGTATTTGATCTTCCGTCTCTTGTTGGTGCTTGACCTATCATGACCAAACAATTTTCAAGATGAAGGAGAAAAAACGTACCATTGCAAACAAATCTTTGCACTTCGCTATAAACGTACATACATAGTGTATCTATTGAAGTCAATCTTATTCATGATTTCTAAGAAACAACTCTTGTGTGCTGATAGATGAATATAATCGTTCTAATGTCGAAAGGTTACTATCAAAGAAAAATTCCCAATTGATTAAGAATAATTTTGAATGTCATCGTCAAATAAAACAATTATTTTGTTAGGTAATAACATGTATACTTTTGCAATATTACGTCGTATCTGATACGAGATAGGCAGAGAGAACGGAACGCCACACGTTCCTGTTATAACACGGGAGGTTAATAACGATTCTGGTTCTTCATGCTTTCTACTTTGTTTTATAATTTCTCCGTCTCTTCATCCAGCTCTCTTTGTCATATGAATTGTCTTTGTATGCAGAAACTGTGTGGCATACATTCCTTTCATAACATTAATTTTTTTCTTGAGGGAATTCAATAATATTATTACTTTTACACGATACTTTTAAAGAGGGCATATAACGCTAAATCTAGTGACTGAAAACGTGATATATTAAAACCCCCAAACACTATGAAGTTATGTGTTAGTAAGGGTAACTATCGCGTGCGTTAAAAAGTGTTCATACGTGATTTAAATTATCGGAAACCCAAAAATTGTTGATTTTTTTGCATTTTAAGAACAAACCTGACTTTTTTTTAGTTTAAGGCAATTCACCCTGTAAAGAGTGCTATGTGCCAATTATTTCATGTCAGAGGTTAAAAGTTAATTTCATTATAAATTTATGTCATTCAATGAAAGGAATTTTGAAATAACGGACAGTGCACGTGAATTATTAACAGACAAAAGATGTTGGATATTAAGTGGAGATTGGTGAGTGATTTTAATTAATTGTTTGTATATATTTTTGAAGGCGGAATTATTTTTACAGTTAAAAAATACATGATCAATTGTCTCATCCTCGTCACCACACTGGCAAAGTGGGCTATTTAGAGTTACCTGACTTGAAATGAAAATTTTTTATATGTCATTCACTTTGATTTTATACACTCTTTAAGCACACAAAAGATTTACCTCTCTACGACATCTAGTTATGGAGTAATACTGTAAAAAAGGATATTTATAATATTTTTTTATTGAATTTTAAAATTGTGTAACGAACATTCACTAGAGAAATGTTGAAAATACTAACTTACCTACCGTCTTACTTATAAACGTATACTATCTATAGTACCTGGGAATAGAGCATGATTAACGTAAAAGTTTACTTATAAACCGTGACTATCTTAATTACACCTATATTTCATAGGTGTCAAGTTAGGACAGGTCGAGAGTTTGTTTAATGTTTGACTAACGTGTCATACCAAATATTTCAAAATGGCGGATCATTCACATATGATCCGACGCATATCTGAGATTGACAGAAAAATTTAATACTTATAACGTTTTTCCTTGTTATTCTTCGTCGCAATCGTGTTTAAATTGACTCAGCATGACACAACGCAGTGTTTGTTTTTATTTTTCGATGTCAGTTATCCAAAAATTCTATGCGTTTATCTATTTTTTGACATCTGTGTAGCCAATGCGGCCATATGAAAAAAAAACAAATGAGAGTGTTCGTAAACAATTCGGTGAACTTATTAGTCATATCTTAGTACACGTTTAAAAGTATGATTTTTAAAACCGATTTTTAATATCAATTGCGCGTTAAGTATTGTAAGCTATTAACAAAATCTAATAAGTAAGGCCGTTGTAGTATTTTTTAAGAAACCCATTGTTTAACATATTTGATTTGAAACTGGGGTATTTAGGTTTATATGTCCCCTTAAATCACCAACGCGACCGCCATTTTTCGGTATCGCTGTTGGACGAGCATCGTCAGTATAGACGATCATAGGCATAGGTAATCTAAAAATATTAAAATATTTTTCTATGGAAAAAACGAATTTTTACATAATGCGGTGAACGTATTGCCTGAGGGCAATTTCTGCCATTCAACATTATTAAAATCTACATTAGAGTTAGGTATGGTTTATAAGAACAGAGAGGAAGAAATTCCAAATATTACTGTATATATATATATATACTATCTACCTGTTATTGATGTTTTACTATAGATTGAAGTTATTTTTTTTATGTTTCATATATTTGAACTTCAACTGAAATATATATGTTTTATTTGTAAAAGTTGTAAATCAAGACCGATAATAATAATAATGATAATGAACACTTCCTTGCACCCTGCGCAAGTGGCGAGTTTATTGCCGTATGGCAATTTCTTCCAACTAACCAATGTTTCCAGCCCAGAGAAGTAATTAAAAAAACATAAATAAAATATATAATTATAAGAAATACAAGATTAAATGCAAAAGTAAAAAGGGGGATTTATTATTTTTTGTTTTATATTCATGTATACTATATTATATTGTATTTTTGTATTTATTAGGTTAATATTAAATTCATGATTTGAATATATTTATGTATTGGAATAAAATACCCATCATGACACAGGCTTTCCTAGTTTGATAGTGACTAAAATACAATACCGACATTGCTTTCTACATCATCATATTATTATATATGTATTCAAAATATATTAAATAATCAGTATTTACATTTAGAGATTGTCAACCTTTCAAGATGAAAAAAAGGCGTACAATAACATTATGTGTATGCAAAAAAAATATATTTTTTTAACAATTTAAAAATAATATTGAAAATGACCTTAAAAATGAAAATGGTTGGTATGTGAAGGGATGAAGGATAAAGGAATTATAAGTGTGTGGATAAGAACTTCAGAAGCTTCTAGAAAACTATCCAGCCTGGGGCTTCTCTTAAACTATTGGGTAATTTGGTCTCACAGCCGGGCTGCGTGGATAAGGAACAGAGTAATTACTCTGTGTACGCCACGTATTAGAATGGATTGGTATGGTACTTTGGTTTTGAGAGCATAGTACACTTTTTACATTATACCGATACAGGGTATTTAAGATTAAAACGAGTCCTTACTCGTTATTACTACCGAGCCAAAAGTCAATTTTAGAGATAAAAATAATGTTTGAAATACGTAAATATTTAATAAATTGTTTGAACTTAACCCAATACATTAATTTTGTATATTTCCACTTGTTTATAAAACGTCAAAAATGTATAAAAAAAATGTAACATAAAAAAATGTATGTAAAAATGTCATTATTAATCTGGTACAACCTTCCTCCTCACCCCTTCTCCAAATGTCCCCCCTAGTCCACTGTCCCAACCCCACCTCTACAACACCACTATCTATAATCGCACTCACACGCAAAGTAATATTCAGTTTACATACATCTACCTGAGGAAGGGAACGGACATTGTGTGCTTAGATAAATAAAATAAACAAGTGGAAATATACAAAGTAAATATTTTGTGTTTAATTTAAATACCACTGCCAGACAGAAAAACAAAATGAAAAACAATCCTCACTTGCCAGTATTTGACGACATCTTCCACCCACCCCATAAAAGGCTAAGTTCCCGGAACCCAATTTGGACAGTCGAGGCAGAGGACTTCAGTATTGAATCCGCTTGGAAAGAGAGATGGGTCAATATGAACGTACAGAACAACCACCTAATTGTGGACCCAACAACCCGAGTACCTGAACTCGACCTGCCACGAAAAATATGGGTACATCGAGGGGGATCGCGATCCACTTCCACGCCGGCGACGCTATAGAGCTCATTGGCCCTGTTCACCACCGGACGCAGCCGCAACATCGGACAAACACAAAATATCCACCATCCATCGGGTTCAACCACTGCCCCCGAGAATCCAACCACACACGTCAGGGCCTCTGATTGGTCTCGAAATCGGCCGCTAAGTACACTCCGTTTCAAGTCGGAGGGGCTTGTACCCCGACCCCTCGGTCCTCGTGTTGGCGTCCGAAGGTTCCGCGGGCTAACACCGGGGGCATCCGACGCAATCATCACCTGTCAGATTTGACGTCTCGTTGTCAACACAGGATGTCTGACCCGACGTCTGCGCCGGCGGTGTGCCCGAACCACACAACAACATTCGCCACAGTTGACGAGTAACTGCCGAGCGAGACTAGAGGCGTCCGTCCTGCTCTTCTCTAAGTATAGAATGACGAGGGCACAACAGCGTCGGCCGCCCACCCCCGCCTTTACTGCCTGGGCCCTTAGAGCAAAACAGGGTAATAACGGAACAAGTTTGCTGTAACTTCTTGCTCTGGAGATGGGGAAAGAAGGAGAATCCAGACCGTGAATAGCAGAATATGAGCAGACAGTAAAGCACATGGTGCAAGACTGCCATCTCAGGAAATTTAGCGGCACCCTTCAGGATCCACGAGGCGAGACCGGAAGCGGTGGAATAGTTGATAGAACTTTATCCAAGGCTGTGAAACTCAGACGCTGCCCATATGGGTGAAGAGGATACAGGTACCAGAGCCACACGAAAAGTTAAGTAAGTCCAAAAAGTTGAAGCCTCTACATTTGATTATTTATGTAATTATTGATCGAGTATTATTAAGTATATAATAAAAGAAAATATATTTTCTCTAATAACCAGTATTCACACACATAGATATTAAAATAAATTATTATTATAATTTTCCAATGTTAATTATATCTACATAAGATCACGATTATTATTTAATAAAGAAACGTTTATATTATTGACATCACCATTATGTACGTAATGTGTTATCAAATGATTGAATATGAAAGTGTTTTAATAACTTGCCAATAATTAATAATAAAAGTGATTTCATCACAATAAACATAAAAAGAGAGATCGCATACAACACATAACTTTACCACTAAAATCACTTCATTATCACTTAATGTTATTAAAAATACCAACAAGACAACAAGTAAAAGATGGTGTATAATGAATTGACAATTATATGAATATTTTAGTTTTCATATACAATGAGAAATTCTCATTATAATGAGATATTAGGATCGGTAATGGGTAATATATGGGACATCACTAATTCTCAATACATTGATTTATCGCAGTATCTGGGGGTCAAGTCTGGTCAACAACAAGCGGAATCAAAACCATTAATGTATATAATTATCTTATGGAGTTCTATAACATCTTAAGATATTACAGAACCTCATATGATACCGATTGACCAGACTTGCCCACCTGGATTCAATTCACAACTTATATAGAGGCTGAAGCTCAATTTTGGGTGGTGTTTCTCTCCCACCTGTAAATTTACCCACAGTTCGCGGATAGATTGAGGACTTAGCCCAGAGTTCTCTTCTAGGCGCTTGCCAACGTCGCTGGACATTTTTATGTCTTACCGATGTGAGGAATCGAATTTCTTCTTCGTGGACTGTTCCCGATTATTGGACCACACAGTTCCTTGCTGGATACGGCAGTTTCAAAAGTTACGTTTTTCGTTTTCGCTTATCCGATTTGTCAACATGTCAGCTTTGTGATAACCCTGAACAGACTTCTGAGCATATCAATGCACTTACTTCTCCAAGTCAACTTTCCGAGGAAAACTCTACAACGATGTCCGAGGGAATTTATTAGGACCCATTGGGCATGCGGACCTTGTAGCCCCGAAGAGCAACTTTAGGGCTTTCAAGGCTTTCTGTTTTTAATACGGTCCACTCTTATCTTCACTATCAGCGAACGGTGAGCCAGTTGATCTACATTATTAGCTCTATCTGGCACTTTAAGTGCAGCATCCGCAAGGTTTTAGTTTTCTGGACTCTTCTTATGTTCTTTCAGAGTTTTGCAAGAGGGCGTTATTAGTCTCCATAAGCAGAACGGGTTGTGGTGGAGGAAGATCAGTATCTGGATGGGTGAATTGATCACATTTGAAGCCAATTATTTTATGTTATTTTATGAAGCCAATTATTTATAAGGAAATATTTAATATAAGAAACTGTTATAAGAAAATGTATATCTACGTGTCAACCATGAGCCAAGAAAAAAATATATATATATATATATTACATAATAAAGATACATTAATACCTGAATTAAAAATACGTAAAATTCAAAACAATGACAAAAATATACAATGTTATGTATGTAGTTGCATATTATATTCATTACGTTAAGCAATATTTCAAAAAACAAGGATTTTATGAATATTTATTTTCACCTAATAATTATTATGAATTGTTAAGTCTTGATTTACATTCTGGATAAATTTCATATTCAATTTTTTAGTCAATATGTTCAGGATGTTTAGGTATATATTTAATTATATAATTGAAATATTTTTAATATACTTGTACACTGTATTTTTATGTAATTTTATTGTTATATTTTAAATAATCCATTTATTTAAAATGTGGAAAACAAATTAAATTTCTGTCATTTTTAATCCTACGACATCTCGTATACCAGCACAATTTTGTAATTCACAATAATTATGTAAGTGTTGTCAGTGGTAAAAAAAAAATATAATATAATTCAACTTCAATGACGTAATTTTCAACCAATTTGTTTGACAACGCACGTCCATCAGTAAAAAATTGCTATCATTAAATGATATGGCAACATTAAGGTAGGTATCCACTGTTTAGTTTTGATATATCACATGAAGTACGATTTTAGTTATTTTTGGTATCTACTCAAATAATTACATTGCAAGGTCTGAAGGAAAATAATGGTTCAGGTCATATGCTTATTATTTTGATATTTTACTACCTTCGTAAATTATAACGAATACAAATTTACTACATGGAACTATGGTTTTCTATACTCACTCGTTATATCAATACATATGTATATTACACAATACACATATGTATTATATGAACCATGCCTTTGTACGCATGAAGAGCAATAGACAAAATATAATAGGTTAGGTTAGGTTAGGTTAGGTTAGGTTAGGTTAGGTTAGGTTAGGTATAGTATTGTGCACTCCATTAACACATAGGTACGAGTTTTGCACAATACTACTACGCGTTCAATGGCGTGGTGTGGTTCAATCAACACGAAACAAATTTGAGACTGGTAACTGACTTCAATAATAAAAATTAAAAAAAAAATATCACCTACAAAAAATTATTTACTATAAACAAATTCAATTATTTTTGTTTCAATAATTCTGTATGTATTTTTAGCTCTTCACTACCCCAAGGGGATACGATATAATAGGGAGATATGAATACGCTGTTTTTATGATTTGTTTTTTATATTTCAGATTATGAACTAGTATTGTGCTGAGATTGTATTCTGAAAGATTCATCACAATGTATCTTAGTGTGTGTATTGAGTACTTTTTACGGCGTGTTTGTTCTGCTTTATCGATTATAGACTAAAGTACTCATTCGATTCTTTCCAAAATTTGTATATCTAAATAGCGGACCCGACAGACGTTGTCATGCACGAATGTTGGCTTGTGTGTTATAAGCTGGTTTAAAATACATAATAATGCCACACGATATCACGGCACATCCCACAGGTGTGCGGGTGTGGATCACCTCTCTCCTTATTGGTTTATTTGTTATCCATCATGGTGTGGTATCAGCTCTCCTTATTGCACTCCTCCACCTTGTTCTATCTTGAGCACCGTTTTCATTGACATTTCATGCCCGCATATCCTCCGCCATGAATCTTTTCCATCGTGTAGTGGGACCCCCTTTTGGTATTACATACGATTTCTGGCGGTTTACTTTGAATATGTCCGAACCACCTCAGCCTACTTTTCATTAACTTATCGATGGAAACGATGTCACATACCTTCACTACTAAACAAACTTTACTGGTCGAAGTGTCCAGAGCGATAGACTACAAAATTTGTTTTACGGTGTTTAATGCTTTGAATAACCTGGCATCACAATACATTCAAGATATATGTCAGAAAAAAGAGCTATCTGGGAGGCATCCCACACTCAGGGAACTTCAAGAAATTTGGAAGATACAGAATTGAGAAGTTTTGAGAAAGACTTTTCAAAGAATAATCTTGGTCAATTTGAATTTTGAAACATAAATTAGTTATCATTTAAAAAATGCTATTAGAGTATCTATATATCTTTCAAACACAAAAAAGGTATACATTTATGAACTCATTTTACAATACGGAGTTGTAAATTTTATCACTATTGAAAATTCACTCTAATATAAGTTTGTTTTTCGAGAATCTTGACGTTTCAATCATAAAATATACATTTATAACCTCACTTTACATTACTGAGGTTTTTACATTTTGACTCTCAAGAATAGAATATATATCACAATATTATAATAACGTCACGATTATATATTATAATGATCATAATATACATAAAACTAAATTATTTAGTATAATATTCTTAATGAATAGAAATATTTGAACGAAAATATTTCGAAATATTACATTGAGATGACATATTATATTACATTGAGATGATATACCTATCGTCAAAATACCACTTAGAACATAATATATTTGTAAAGAAACTAAATAGCTTCATACAATAATAATAATAAATTATTCATATAACCAAATAATTACATAAAATATTAAGAATACGAAAACAAATACCGCAGACGGCTGCAAAACATCAAGTTTTAATGGCATAACCATCATAATATTATGACATATCGAAAGCAATGTTCCAAGTATTCAAAATGTATATTCTGATAATATTTATAACGATTGATATTTTTACTATAGGTAGTACAACTTGCTTAATGGCTTGGATCACTCGTAGACGAGTGGATAGCCGTAAAATATATAATAGAATATAACCCAATTTGGCTGCCTCGACCGATTTCATTCACCTATAGCATCAGCATGTATGCTTAATTTAGAGAATTTTAGAGGATATTCTTTAAAATATATATAATAGTTTTACATATTAGAGGCCCTCGTTGCTGTCCGTGGGCCTCTTCAAGGTCCCATTGGACATGCGGACTTAGTGATCTCGAAGAACAATTACAAAGCCTTCAAACGATTTTGCCATAGATACGGTGCCTTATTATCCGAAGATTCTCACTGACTTGTCTGTTTCCAGAGATCTTGGTCACTTCTCTGATGCCCTATATATATGGATCTGAAGTCGCCGACAGTCCGCAAGTGTGAATCTCAATTCGCACTTGTTGATTGTTTTTTTTGCACCATGGTGCCGAGATTGCAAATCCAGAGGGCTCCTACTCTTCGTGCCATGCATTGTTTTGCATTGCATTGCATGCATTGTAGAGTTTTGCTAAGGGGCCGTTGACAGTCCCCATATGCGGAGCGGGTGGTGGTGGGAGTAGTTTTACATTATGTTTCTCGGAGTGATTAAAAGGGGCCGCCCCAGAAAGGGATGGCATGACCATGTGGACGATATTTTGAAAGAATAATAAATATCGGGAGCTCGAACAATGGACGAGCATTTATGAGACGATTCATAGATGTAAAAGAAGCCAGGAATGTGTACGAAAATAGAGCAGCATGGCGCTCGGTTCTCTCTGCTAACCCAGTACATGGCGTGATGGTATGTGTATATGCACGAAGAGCAACTTCAGAGCTTTTGAGACTTTCTGTCTTAAATACGGTGCACTCTTATCTTCACCATCAGTGAACGGTGATCCAGTTGTTTCCACATGATTAGCTCTTTTTGGCACTTTAAGTGCAGTGTCTGCGAGGTTTTAGAGTTCTCCGGACTCTTCTTATGTTTTTATGTATTCTTCCAGAGTTTTCCAAGGGGACGTTATTATTCCCCATAAGCAGAACAGGTGGTGGTGAGGGCACATATATACATATTGCAATAATGACCATGTAATACTAAATACTAATATTCTTTTCTTTTGATGTTTTTCTTTCTATCTATTCATAACATTTATTTTCTTTTCTTTATTCATAACGGTACACGTCCACTGCAACCGATCTATCGGCCGATGTAGACTTGTAAGTATTCGGTCGACTGTCTCTGATGACCATCTGAATACACTTATGTTGTTCTCGATGTCGGTCTTGGCGATTTTTTTTGCAAAAAATAATGACCAGTCTAATAAAAAGTAAATAGAGCTCTTACAATGTGTGTCTTATAAATTCAACTAATTATTTCTTAAAGTGCATTTGTTGAATGAAATAAACTTCAATGCCCAGCAATGGCCGGCAAACCAGTGATAAATCCAAACAATTTTCAGTTTGTCGTTTGATCGGTAATTGGCGATCGGACGACTTTGGCCGATGTCGTCCGAACATACTTCGGCCGAATACGGACAGTTGTTCTTTTTCAAAATCATATATTTAGCATACCGCAGCAATTGAAATTAAAACATACCTAATATCTAATAATCCGAAATTTTGTGTTTTTTTTTTTGGGATACTCGAAGCGGAACTCCAACATCATGATACTAATTATAGTCAAAACATCATGTACATACATATTTTGCACAATACTTTGCGACAATGACCTGCAGAAATCACTCACGCGTTTAGAACTCGATAAAAAATAAATATTTCCGCCATTTTGTGACGAACCAATGTATTTATATTATGGTTATATAATAACTTGGTATGTAGTTTGCATGTAGTTCAAATTGACTATTATATTTTTATCGATAAAACTAACCATAATCAAACGAAAGATTTAACCAATTTAAAAGTATTATAGGCACTTTCTTGATGCATCTATAAAAAATAAATTAAAATTCAGTGCACTTGAGGTCAGATACTCCTGAAAACGTCTTCTAAAAAACACATTTGAAATATTTTGTTTAATGATACCTATTTCTTTTTGTGTCATTCGTTTTTTCGGTACCTTTTATTACTAATTTACCGAATTCACTTGAGGATTCAGGTTGCATGGATTTGTTGGAAGAGATAGCCGTGTGGCAAGAAACTCACCTTTTTTATTTCGTTTAAAGAAAAAAAATATTCATTCATCATTAATTTCTTGACATTTATCTATGACCAAGACCGGGTTCTTCTTGATCTTGCACCTCCAGTCTTGATCATGTATATTTGATTGAGTCTTGATCTTGGTAAATTTTTTTTTTAAGAATAAATATGTTCTTGAAACAAGTACATATACATCTTTATGCATTCCCAAAACTTAGCATATGTAAATGTTTGTACTATAGATGAACGAAATCGGTCGTGGCAGGATTCGAACTCGCGACTACTGGATAACCCAGTGCGCCAAACGCTTTGCCACCACCCATCTACAATGAATTACATTGAAATACAACAAAATACGGCAAAATACAGTAGGTATGTCGAGAGTACTTTCATAGTTAATTGTTTACTTTTTAATTAGAAAAAATGATTTAAAAAAAATGCGCACTGCAAAACTCTTGGTCTTGCGCGGCACATGCGGTCTTGGTATAGCAAGTCTCGTAAGACCAAGATCAAGACTGCAAGACTTTTGTTTATCATTAGGCGACGAAAAAATCGACGAAGTTTTATTTAAGGGCTAGCGTCCATACAGGCGCACAGGACGGATTGGATTTTTGTCTTCTAGCAACAATGACAGCAATAATGCGCGCGCTTCTTACGATGCTGATCGATCATAATAATAATAATAATAATATTTATTTATTTTCCATAACAAAATACATACAGGAACTAAGGTTTTTTGAACATGCAATTTATGATTTACTGTGTATAAAATAAAAATAATATAAATAAAATAGTTGTTGGGAAGTACCATGTTTTTTAGTTCCTCCAATAAATCTATGTCTATCTAACTAGGAATAATTCCTGTTTTAAGTAAGGACAATTTTATCACAATTTTAATAACAAGTCCACTTCTAGCTACATGATTGAAATATTGAAATTAAAAAAAGAAGAATTATACTCATAGTAAGTAATGAAAAAATATCCCAATTTGAAAGCAATCAATAAACAAATAAATAAGTTAACACTTCATAGCAATGAAAGAAATTAATAAAGCAACCAATAACAAATCATCAGTGGACGCACTTGTATGAATTCCTATACAAAAAATACTAAAATCGCTCCGTCCGCTGCGCATGTATTGACGCTAAGTTTTAATCTGCAATCTAAGGCTGTATTTCTCGAACAAAGATAAAAGTAAAAGTATAGTTAAAATACTTTGATTTCATAAAATTATTCAAAACTGTTGGTGGTTTCATTGAAATCTGATGCCGTTAAACAACGCCACTTTGAACAATTTCATGAAATCAAAGTATTTTAACTACATAATATACTGTAACTGAAAGAACCCAGCCTTAATATTTGAATAAACACTAGGCGTTAAATGGATTAGATTTTGATATCAGTTAACAATGGAATATTATTAAATTACTTATTTTCTCATTATTTTTTGTCCTTAACCTAAATTCCTACGTTGAAGTAAATGAATCATTCTATAATCTCTATAACTGATTGATACTAATACTAGTTGCATGTAACACATGAGATCCAACTGTCGATAGCGATAGTATGTAAAGTTGAAGAATAAGAATCAAACTATAAACCCATAAATCCATAATATTGAAAATTTTAATACATGTTGGTATATATGTCTAGATAGGACAGTATGGAGGTCAGTCCTTTGATCCTACCCAGAATATGAAAACAGCATGATGGTATGTATGTATGTTTGGAGATTAAGTATTAAACTATTGTCTTCCAACTGTCGATTTGTTCAGGAGAACTTTGTTCTCTTAACATATCGACAATGTATCAAGCCAGGATACGCGAGAATTGTATGCAGAGGTCTAATTTTTTCACGGCTTTTCCAACTTTGAAGTCAAAAAACACCAACTTAGAGGCTTCGCAGCATATATGTTCCATACACGGATTTACTCAGAATTCGGAGTAGAACATTTCGTGTGTCTGTGTGTGTGTCCGTCCCCCCCTTATAACTTTTGATCCGCTCAATTTACAGAGCCCAAAATTTCAGAATATATAAAAAGTTACAGGCCTACAAAACTTTTATACTCAGAATTTTGAATTTTTGTTTCAGTCAGGGGTTATCAACTTTTTAATTTTATTTTATTTTTCCATATATCTCAGAAACCACAAAAGCTAGAACGCTGAAAATTGGTACAAACATAGAAAAATAAAAAATCTCAAATTAATTTTTTCAAAAAAATTCCAGGGTTTCTCAAACATTTTTTATTAAGAAAAATATTTTTTTTATGATAAATTTATGAGTTTAACTGCCTATATTTCCAAAACTTATACAATTTTCGCAAAAAGCCGAAACACCCCAACTGGATAATTTAATTTTCTATAAAAAAATATTAACATTGTAGTAGAAGATCTCAATTTTTTTTTAACAATTTTTTTAAAAATTGAATTTAGTGACGACATCGCTTCATATATTTTGTATGGCAGTCGCCTATACACAATATGTAAGAAGACTTAATAGTTTGATACTTCATCTCCAAACATACATACCATCTTGATATTTTCATATTCTGGGTAGGAAAAAAGGAACTTCCTCCATACTATCCTATCTTGACATACATACCTACATATGTTGTATAGAAAACAAAATATCTTAAATATTCAATAATTTGGATTTATGGGTCAATAGTTTGGTACTTATTCTTCAACTATACATACTATCGCTATCGACAGTTGGATATCATGTGTTATATGCAACTAGTATTATGAAAACATGATAATTATTTAATGCCATTTTATGAAAGTGGTGTGCCGTTTTGGCAATTTTAAAATCTAAATATCAAATTTAGATTTTAAAATTGCCAAAACACATGAGACAGTTGTATCTCATGTGTTACATGCAACTAGTCATAGATATTGTGTATAGGCGACTGTCATACAAATTGTATGAAGCGGTGTCGTCACTTGATTCAATTTTTATAAAAATTATTAAAAAAAATTTAAGATATACTACTATAATGTTAAATTTTTTTATAGAAAATTAAATAATCTAGTTGGGGTGTTTCGGTTTTTTTCGATATTTTTAAAAAATTTGGAAATATAGGCAGTTAAACTCATAAATTTATCATAAAAAAAATATTTTTCTTAATAAAAAATGTTTGAGAAACCCTGGAATTTTTATAAAAAAAATACTAATTTGAGAAGTTGTATTTGTCTATGTTTATACCAATTTTCAGCGTTCTAGCTTTTATGGTTTCTGAGATACATGGCAAAATAAACCAAAAATTTAAAAATTGATAACCCCTGACTGAAACAAAAATTCACCATTCTGAGTATAAAAGTTTTGTAGGCCTATAACTGTTTATATATTTTGAAATTTTGGGATCTGTAAATTGAGCGGATCAAAAGTTATAAGGGGGGGACAGACAGACACACACACAGACACACAAAACTCACATAAAATGTTCTACTCCGAATTCTGAGTAAATCCATGTACGGGAACATATAAGCTGCGAGGCCTCTAGTTGGTGTTATTAGCATGCAAAAAGTCCACTACGCCATACAAAATGTTCCTTCGTACACGCATCATGGTTTAATAATGTCGATTCATTCAGAGAATTGAATTCTCATGAACGAATCGACAGTTAGATTATTGTTTTAAACATGGATGTTAAAAATGCATATAATTGCAGTGATATAAAATCGAAACTCGTTGAAAAGCAATTAATATTCAATGCTGTAGGTATTATCACATAGGAGTTGAGCAATACAATGACTTCCTGAACTATTCCTGGTCTTTGTCAAGCTGTAACTGGTCTTTTTTGCTTTATTCGTCAGTAATTTCAACAAAATTTATGAATTTCAATCACAAAATGATTGGTTTAACGCATTTTGGTGGATATTGCAATAAAGTCTTGCGAAACTTTGACCAGTCTCGGTCTTGCCAAGACTGGATTTACCGATCAATAAAATAAATCTATTACAAAACACCTCCATAGTTCTTTAAAATCCAATGAATACTTTAGAATATAATCTGATATTATACAAAAATATTTTTTTTAAAGATTGAAGGATTTCTTTATTAATTACACGAATATATTACCATACCACAGCATCACGCCATTTCCCTATTTGGGGTAGGCAGAGAGAACCGAACACCAGACTCCTCTGTCTTGACATAGGAGTGCATGCATCGTCTCATACACGCTCATGTCACTCATCTATTATCCTTACTTCTAACGTTTCCAAAATCTTTCAAAATTCTATTTATGTGATTGTACCAACTTTTCCTTGGTATCTACCTATACCTACCTGATACAGGTAGGTATCTACCTATACCTACATGTACCAGGTAGGTATCTACCTGTCTCATCTGTTCCTACCTATACCTGTACGTACTTGTCTCACCTGTGAAAAAAAAATTTAGAAAGGAGGATTTACAAACCCCCCTTCTCTCCTTCTTCCTGGCCTCTTCCCAACTTATCGTCGATGAAGACTGTTGGGGTCAGCTCTCCTCGTCCTCAAGCTGTACACTCTTACACTCTTCGATTCTGGGCTGCCTCCAATGTCAATTCTTGTTTCATCAATTGTGAACTCTTTTGCGCCATCCATGTATTTTTTGGTCTTCCCCTGCCCCCCTCCTCTCCTACTGACCTCTAATTTAAAATATTCTCTCTTTTTCTTCTTCTGGGTCACAATCCTAGGATTAATATTTTTTTACTATTTTTTTTGGTCTGCACTAAAAAAAAATATTAATAAGTGTAAATGGTGCGAAAAACATCTGCGCAGATAGAGAATTGTGGTAATCGGCCCTACATACCTACTATGTTAGGGATATAATATCACGTTAATTCCCTACATAGTAGACTAAGGTATTAATTAACTGTTAGTGACAGAGCTTTTAGAGACACGCGGAATTATTCCGTTGGCGGATTAACCGTCCAACATAAACGCTTGTAAATTGACACAACAAAATTGGTATTAGCGCGATGATCACCAACAAGCAACAAGTACCTATATTAATATTTATGTTTTACTTATCGATTACATTATATTAGAATTTCATTAATTTTTCTATACGAGACAGATTATATATGTTTTTTTTCCTTTCATCCATACACACTCACGTCAGTCACATTACTTACCTCATATATTCTGTATCAACTGCTATGCTGTCAAACATCTCTTATTTCGCGTCTTACATAAAAATATTGAACAAAACCAGTAATGGTCTATAATTCTATGAATAATATAGAATTAATGTGTCATCAAAGATCAAGTCCAGGATGAAATGTGACGATCAATACTAATATTAAACTTACAAGTCCGAGTCTTTCAATCATTCATACCAGCACGATATATCCCATAATGTGGAGTAACCAGCGACAGGCATGCTAGTATGCATTCCCTTAAAAATTAAGCATGAAACATGCGTGTATACCTACATACCAGTCTCGTCTCATCTGAAAATGCGACATTTAGAATGGGTGGTGAAACTATAATAATGTTATTTTGCCTGCTCTATTATCGATGAACCGGCTATTACGGAACACCCGAAAACAATTATAGAAAAGAGTGGAAGCACTATTCTAATACTGTACCTCACATAAAGAGTCTTGATATTACGAAATTGTTAGTAGTTACCTCTAGTACCTGAAATTAGTAATCTTACTTAGCGTTTTTAATAAATTGATGACTTTTAAATTGATATACGTTCTAATAACTGCCCTTTAACAAAAAAAAAACAACATTAAGATTTTGTACTACATTGAGTGAATTTGGCTTCTTCTAATGGAATCTTCTAGCTTCACGATCAAGTTCGCAAGTCCAAATCCAAGACCGATTCAACCCTGGATGCCTAATCAACGTGTCTATTTAGTGATATAATAATAATAATAATAATAACCATTTATTTGTTGCATTAAAAATAACAAGCAACATATACATTTTGAACTATTTTACAACAAATAGGCCATTGCTCAGCTGTACACCCGTGGAGACCCCCAGTGCAGCTGGTTTTCAGCAATGCCTTGGACGATCACAAAATATATATTTTATACATACAGATACAAAAATAAAATAACATAAAATTATATACCAAAACATTTATACATGAAGTAAAAACAAAATAATAATTGAGAAAGATAAAAAAAAACAAAAGGGAAAAAAATATTATATATAAAAGAAAAGAAAAGATAGCTCAATGTATAAACATGACAGTCGCCTGTCACCTCAATACATTGCGATGTCTTTTATTTTCTTTTCCATCGCTAAATTTACACGTCGACTAGACACTCAGATCTTGTTCTTTAATTTTCTCTTTACTGTTATCATTCAGCGGGTCCATTTGAAGTCCGCCAATACACTAACGATGCGACTTCCGTTCGGCCGACGGTAACGTTCCGCGCGACTCTAAAAACGCTCGCACAAGGAAGTAAGTCAATTAAAACAGTTATATAAACAATATTAATTATTATTAATCAATCGTTTAGTTGTTATTATAGTTAATGAATTCAGTTCACGATTCATAACCGACATGACGACTTAGTAGTTGTTATGAAGCGGATGGCCTGTGAAGGCATCACGATTTGTCCTTAGAATTGTTCTGAGAAATTACCATTCGCCTTATCAAGAGAAAAACCTTTGATAATAACAACCAATGAAAACTGAAGACAAAGGTATATGTGCAAAGCAAAATTGAATAAATAACAAAATTCTCGCAAAGGCATCGTTTGTGTGCGTACAATATATATTATGAAAAATACATTTTTATATCTATCTAAATATATACAACATAAAATATTAAAAGTAATTTTTTTTAGTTTAGATGGGTCGATGGCAGAGCGGTTAGCGCGCCGGGCTAGTAATTCAGTGGTCGCGAGTTCGAATCCTGCCTCAACCGATTTAGTTCACCTATAACACAAGCAAAGAATCTCAAGAAAAGAATCTCAGCAGGTAACAGGACATACTTAGCCTTAGTACCAGTGTTTAAATCTCGAAACGTCCATAGAAAAACCAAAATTATCCTTTACAAGACAATTATAAGGACTGTGGTTACATATGGGTGCGAGGCATTGACACTCACAATAAAATCTGCTGAAGCTTTGGATGTATTTGAGAGGAAAGTTCTCCGCCGCATATGTGGACCAGTGAAGGATGGGGAAGAGTGGCGTATAAGGCAAAACAATGAACTGTCCAGAATATATGAAACACTCAGTATCTCAACATATATAAGACTATCGAGATTGAGATGGGCTGGACATGTTCAGAGAATGCCAAATATGCGAATTCCCAAGAGAATTATGACTGATCATCCAGGAGGAAAAAGGAAGATAGGAAGACCCAGGTTGCGATGGCAGGACGAGGTGAGGAGGGATGCGGTACAGCTCCTAAGCATTACAAACTGGAGGACGGCAGCTGAGGACAGACGGGGTTGGAGGCAGAAGTTGAAGGAGGCCAAGGCTCGACTTGGGCTGTAGCGCCATCGAAGAAGAAGAAGATAACACAAGCAGTTATAGTTAATTTAGGGAATTATAGAATATGTATAATATGTACTTGTTTAACAAGGACATATTCATTATATTTAAAAAATATATAAAATATTTATAATTGCATCTAATATGAACAAATTTAATATTCATATATGCCTATAACAAACGAAAAACAAATATATCCGAAATATTATAAATTATAACACGAGTGAAATAAACAAAATAAAAAAATAAATATGTTCAATTAAAACAGGTCCATCGAACGAGGTTAAAAAGTACTGGCCACGACACTATGAATACAGTCTACACACAAGTGTATCAAGCGACTCACAACAATCAACGTCAGTCACTCGATTCTAAGCTTAGGATTCGCATATCGCAGTCAAATACATTATTTCCCCGTTTACAATTATACGTTATATTTAATTTTGTTTTCAAACGCGACTCCTATTCACCGGTATCGATCGATGCAGAGCATCGTCAGAATTGTGGACAATAGTGATGAAGACCATCTATATATAAATTCAAAACAAATCATAGAGAAGGAAGGGGTAAAACAAACTAAATGGCCAAACTAAAATATAGTAAATAAGTAGGTTATTTTTTGGGTATATACACACCTACACACCTGTCGTTGGTTACACCACATTATGTAATATACCGTGTAGGTATGAATGACGTCGATTGAAATTCTAATTTGGGTTGTTCATAGGACGCAAAATTTCAAAAATACACACAAATACATCATGACTAAACTCACAATGTGCACTCTCTGCATGATACTCGTTGAGAAATCGTAATGGAGAGTAAAAATTAAACGTTCATTATGCCTCATTGGATAAAACCCAATCATACTAATTGGCGAATCGGAAAACCCAAAATCATGGTTGTGGCTGAATGTTTTATTTTCATGGTGTACATAAAAAAACATAAGCAGGTACCTGATCAGAGGGTATCAAAAAAGTCGCAAGAATAAAACAGCTTATTATTCTACTGTCTACAATCATCTACAGTCAGTGCAACGATCCAGTATTTCCAAGAAAATAACAGTCAAGGACGCGCTCCTATGATTACCATACAAGAAACAAGTATTAGCATTCAATACAGACTTATAAAAGCTTCATTTTGGTGCAAGACTATGCGTACAATGTTGATCATTTTATTAAGTACAATCATGATCTTGTATCGAGTTAATAATTATCTAAAAACAAGTTCTATCTGCCTACCTTAAATAGAGAATTGGCGTGATGGTAGGTAAGTTAGGTTACCTATCAGAAACGAGTGGGTTGTGGCCAACGCTAAACTCCTCACTAACAAGTCATTCTATAAAGAATTCAAATTTCATGAAATGAGTTTGTTTAATTATTTTTTATTTAAATATTTCATTATGAAAACTTGATAAACCTTCAATGCCATTTTATGAAAGTGATGTGCTTTTTTACAAATTCGAAAATAAAAATTTCAAATTTTAAGATTCCTGAGCTCGGAGACACTTTGAAATATTTGGCAGTTAAATAAATTGAGAAGCACTATTCAGATATCCTTCAAAATCTAATGGGGTCTAAGCGAGTATTAGATATACATATATGCAAAATTTGAAAAGAATCAAATGAGTACTTTAGTCTACAATCGATAAAGTATATGTAATGAACACACCGTACATAGTACACAGCTCATATGTAGCACACACACACAGACACATTGTGATGAAACTTTCAGCATACAATCTCAGCATTATACTAGTTGATAATCTGCAATAAAAAAATAGCCTTCAAAATTGTGAAATCATAACTCCCCACTATATCCACTTGCGTTAGTGAGGAGTAATAATAATTTGATGATTATATTATGTAAGGTGAAACGGAAGTATTTTAGCGTCCTCAGGATATTGATACAGTTTTAATAACACTACGTGTGCCTATAATTTATTTACTAAGGTTAAAACAGTATCCAAATAGCAAGGATATATCCGCATACTATAAAAAAATAATCACACCTAATTTTTGTAATTACACTGATCAATTTTTATTTAATTATGATTCGATATCGATAAAAAATATTTAATATCAATTACAGTTATTTTGATGTTTTTCAAAGCAGGTAACGAGTAGTGATCAAAATAATATTATGACAGTTTATATTTTATATGAACACGCTGACCTTCGGATTGATCTAACAAAATCATTAATCAATTGATCAATTTTAGATTAGAATTAAACTGAGATTTGCACTTGCATTCCGTAGATGTATGTTGATAGATTTATCAGACAAAATTGCATTTTCATCATTAGGTAGGTATCTAATAAATAGCATTTGTTGACACGAAAATTTGATTTTTTATTTAACTTATATTAGGTAAGTAGTTTTTTAATTTATATTTTAGTTAAAATATTTATTTTGAAGACATTAAATACAAATCTCAAAAAATCGGCGGCCACGAATTATATGTTAAAACGAGTACGTTGTGGTCAACGCTATACTCCTCAATTCAAGTCACTCCACAAAGTATTAAAATTTTGTATGGAAAATATTTAACCTTTTTTTATGAAATGAGTTCGTTCCATTATTTTGATTCAAATATTTTACTATGAAAACATGATAATTCTACAATGCCATTTTATGAAAGTGATGTGCCTTTTTTAGCGATTTGAAAACAGATATATCAAATTTTATGTTTCCTGAGCTTGGGGTCACATTGAAATATTTGACAGTAAAAAAAAATTGAGAAGCACTGATCAGATATATTTCAAAATCTAATGAGGTCCAAGCGAGTATTAGATATGCAAATTTGCATAATTTGAAAAGAATCGAATTAGTACTTTAGTCTATAATCGATAAAGTAGAATAAACACGCCGTACATAATACATAGCACATAGAATCAAATACATTGTGATGATTTTTTCGTAATACAATCTTGGCATGATACTGGTTGATTGATAATCTGCAATAAAAATATTACCTTAAAAATTGCGAATTCATAAGGTCCCACAATATCCCCTTGGGGTAGTGAGTAGTAATTTTACCTCAATTTGGCATAACACATTGTTTTGGTACGTATTGTATTAGCTCCCAAACAGAGCACTCAGAGTCCTTCATACAAAAATAAATAAAAAACAATGAAACAAATACAATCATCCATGCTAACTGAAATATCTTTCATATGGACAGTTTCATAATAATCTATTTCGACGAAATACTTCCTCATCTCTGTCAAAACAATCCTTTTTAAGTGACCGTATATGCGGAGGCAGTGTGTTAAATAACTTAAAGGGGCATATAAACCTAAACACCCCTATTTCAAATCAAATTTCTCAAATATGTTAAACAGTGTGTTTCTAGAAAAAATAGCATAAGTGCATTCAACATTTCTCTAGTGAATGTTCGTCACACAATTTTAAAATTCAAGCTAAATTCCCCTAAAAGAAATATTAAAAATATCCTGTTTTTCAACATTTTTTTTAAATTACTCCAAAACTATGTGTCGTTGAGAAATAAATATTGTTTATGCTAAAGAGTGCATAAAATCAAAGTGAATGACCGATAAAGTTTTTCATTTCTAGAAAGGGTAGTTCTAAAATTGCAAAAAATCAACAAATTTTTGGGTATGCGATAGTTTAAATCACGTATAAACCTTTTTTTATGCACACGATAGTTACCCTTACTAACGCGTAACTTCATAGTGCATTCGGCGGTTTTAATATATCATGTTTTTAGTGACTAGATTTAGCGTTATATGTCCTTTTAATACTCTTCCTTTTGGATTAAAAATGTGCATGTATGTAAGATTATCAATATTAGATAAAATCAAAGAAATATTCAACAGCAAAATATTTAGTAGTGCAAAAGATGGGCGGAAAAGTATTAAAATAAGCTTGATATCGGTAAATATCTCTCTGCGTGCCTTGTATGGGACATGGCGGGATGACAAACCTATGTATAATCGAAATATATTTGTACCAAATCTTATTACATAATCACCAACACAAAACGTTGAAGGACATATTTAGCTTTATACCTAGCACAAAGGAAAATAGAAAAATAATTACATATAATATTATACAAGCAAAAAGCGATCAATGATTTAGAATCACAACAGATTTCGAATAATATTAATAATAGAGTACGATATCCACTTAGGGTTACCAAACAATACAAAAATATTATTCGCACAAAAATTCAATAATATTTTTTTTTCAAAGTAATCAATTTTCAGTGCCCTTGAGGTGAAATATTCACTAAAACAGCGATAATTATATAAATAATATATATGAATTTATTTAGTTTAACCCATTTATTCAGTTAAATGGGTAAAACTCAGTTACATTGGCAAAACATCTATAAAAATCGGTAATATAATTAAGAAAATAGCCAAAAAGAAGATTGCTTTTTACAACCCAAAAACATTAGATAAAGCATTAGTAAATAACAAAGACAAAATAGATCCAGTCAAAAATAGTAGTGTGTACGAGTTGAATTGCAATACGTGTACGGGTTCATACATTGGTCAAACTGGTAGAACATTTAAACAAAGAATAACTGAACTCTTATGTAAGATGTAAAAGATTAAATCAAGATACTTCTAATTTTGCTGTCCATTTAAACGAACTACAACATGAATTTACAGTAGACAATAATGTTAAAATTCTACATAAATGTAATAAAGGGAGAAAATTAGACAGATTAGAGATACTAGAAATAAATAGAGTGAAAAATAATATGAACAAGACACTTATTAATTTACAAACAGATTTCTCTACTTCACCTCTACTTAAACCGCTATAAATATTTATAAATATATTATTCATATACCAAGTAATCAATAATAAGGAATGGTATTTCCAACCATTTATCATTATATATTATGTAAACAAACAACTCAATGCTTTTGAATTTTACTGCCCCAATATATTTTGTTACAGGTACACAGTTAATCTATAAATATATTATTCATATACCAAGTAATCAATAATAAGGAATGGTATTTCCAACCATTTATCATTATATATTATGTAAACAAACAACTCAATGCTTTTGAATTTTACTGCCCCAATATATTTTGTTACAGGTACACAGTTAATCTATAAATATATTATTCATATACCAAGTAATCAATAATAAGGAATGGTATTTCCAACCATTTATCATTATATATTATGTAAACAAACAACTCAATGCTTTTGAATTTTACTGCCCCAATATATTTTGTTACAGGTACACAGTTAATCTATAAATATATTATTCATATACCAAGTAATCAATAATAAGGAATGGTATTTCCAACCATTTATCATTATATATTATGTAAACAAACAACTCAATGCTTTTGAATTTTACTGCCCCAATATATTTTGTTACAGGTACACAGTTAATCTATAAATATATTATTCATATACCAAGTAATCAATAATAAGGAATGGTATTTCCAACCATTTATCATTATATATTATGTAAACAAACAACTCAATGCTTTTGAATTTTACTGCCCCAATATATTTTGTTACAGGTACACAGTTAATCTATAAATATATTATTCATATACCAAGTAATCAATAATAAGGAATGGTATTTCCAACCATTTATCATTATATATTATGTAAACAAACAACTCAATGCTTTTGAATTTTACTGCCCCAATATATTTTGTTACAGGTACACAGTTAATCTATAAATATATTATTCATATACCAAGTAATCAATAATAAGGAATGGTATTTCCAACCATTTATCATTATATATTATGTAAACAAACAACTCAATGCTTTTGAATTTTACTGCCCCAATATATTTTGTTACAGGTACACAGTTAATCTATAAATATATTATTCATATACCAAGTAATCAATAATAAGGAATGGTATTTCCAACCATTTATCATTATATATTATGTAAACAAACAACTCAATGCTTTTGAATTTTACTGCCCCAATATATTTTGTTACAGGTACACAGTTAATCCTTACATTGCTGTTCTCAACCATTGGTCACAGAACTTCAATAATAGATACAGACACCATCATGCCATGTCCCAGCAGCATTCAATAATTTTGCAATATAAATGATTTATTTTCTTTTTGTATTTGTACGCTCCGCTTTGTTTGCTAGTTTTCTTTGTCAGTTCTTTCTAGCGACACTAATTGAACTGACGGAAAGAAAAAAAAAATGTTGCAAACCCCTTAACCAGATATTATATAAACACCAACCAACTCTTGTTTTTTCACACTTTGAAAATGGTCACTGGATGACCGAAACTAGTCAGTGTCATTAAATTAGTAGAACTGAAAACTTTGGTTTTATAGTTTTATTTTACCATACCAAATTTATTTATAATTTGAAATGGAGTTCTACCAAGAATTGTCCGTAGAAAATTTAAAAAAAATGTATATATAAATAAAATAAATAAATAAGATTGTAATCAACGTTTTCATTTATTTTTATTAAACAAATTGTTTATAGTTATTTGTATTTACTAATTTAATTAAGAACTTTTTACATAAAATAGTAAAAATATGTACAGGTACCTACCTATAATATAAAAGTTAACAAATTACACCAAAAATAAATATAAAAAAAACAAAATACAAAATCAATAAAAAGAAATACCAAAAAACATTAAATTAAAGAACACAGAGAAGAAAACTATTATTTGAAATATAATTAATGAAATGCACAGCGAGTGCACAGCGAGTCGTTCCAACGATAATGTATGCGATAATGTCGTTCCAACCATAATGTATGCAAGTGAGACATGGGTATGGCAGAAGACGCATGAAAGTAAAATTAACGCTGTGGAAATGAGGTCCCTAAGATGAATGTGTGGTAAAACAATTTATGATAGGATAAGGAATCAAGATATCAGAAGAGAATCTAAGATTGAAAGGGATATTTTGAGTAGAATGAAGATAAATGCTTTGCGATGGTTCGGACATGTAGAGAGAATGAACGATGAACGACTGACAAAGAAAGTATACAAGGCTGAAAAGAGTGGGATGAGATGTAAGGGTCGTCCGAGAAAGAGCTGGCATGATCATATAAATGAGATTTTGAAAGAGGGGAACATACGAAGTCAGAACAATAGGAGAGCATGTATGACGCGATGTATGAATGTAAATGAGGCAAAACAGGTATGTCAAGATAGAAGAGTCTGGCGTTCGGTTCTCTCTGCCTACCCCAAATAGGGAAACGGCGTGATGGTATGTATGTATGTATAAATGAAATAGGTATGTAGAATTGTTAACAACAAAGTGTTCTGTATAATTTTATCTTATTCTTTCGTTATTCGTATTTTCAGACATTTTTTTTAATACCTGCTTAGTTTATGTGGCAACCCTGCGTTGTTAAAATCAGTCAGGTGTAAACTGACCTTGACATTGAAGTATAGTATCTATTATTTATCTACCTATCACTTTTATAAGACGCAACTAACAGTATCAATATATCTGGTAATACCCATAGATTCAAAATCGACATTGTATAAAAAATTGATTGCTATATATTCAGTTCACATTATATGTATGTATGTATGTATTATGCTAAGTAGTTGCTACATGAGCGTTGCAGGATATATCAAATTATGCTAAGTAGTTGCTACATGAGCGTTGCAGGATATATCAAATTGTATTATTTACGTACCCGGAATATAATAATTTTATTTCAAACCAATTAATCAACGTGAAACGTAGAATCCAATATAAATATTATAATTAATTCATTTAATATAGTTAATCGACCGATAAACTATTGGTAGAATTTCGTATTATTTTTTAATTGAAAATAGCTACTTGGATTCAAAAGATGAAGTTTTATCTTTGTACTAAAAAAATTCGATCATATTTCTCATTACCGTAATCTTCTTCATTGGCCCAAGATACGACAACGACGTAATATTATACAGATCTTGTCATTACTATACAATGTCCTTTTTAATCCAAATTTACCTCAGTATCTCAAATGTAAATTCACTCATCTTTCACGAGGCACGGGTGTCCCCTTCGATCTGCTGAACGTACTTTACTATCTATTCCTATTCATAGTTCTGATTTTTTTAGCTCTTCATTTGAAATACATTCAGCTAGACTATGGAATAGTCTAAGTCCTAATATAACGTCGTCTATCTCACTTAACATCTTCAAGAAAAGGCTAAAGTAAAAATATTTATCTGACAACACTTGATTACATCTTCCTCTCCTCTTCCTTTCCTTATCCTTTAGTTTTCCTATCATTGTTATGAATTGTTCTTATATGCTATCTTCTTGGTTTTTTTTTAACTTTTCGTCTGCTATCTTTATTTATTTTGTAATGTGATAAACTTATTGCCATAGTACCTATACTCTGTTTTGTATATTCAACTCTGGTTGGTTGGAAGAAACTGCCATTAGGCAATAAGCCCGTCAGTGTACTTTTGTACAGAAAGATTCAAATAAATAAGTAAATTGAAGTTAAATGCTTCTTGGTTCTTGTTTCGTGCGAAATACATCGTCAGAATAAATACTTCATGGCTCAGTTGGTTAGGTTTCTGACTGCTTATCCAAAGATATCGAGTTCTATAGTTCCGGTGGACCCACAGTTTTAAATTGATGTGTTTTCAGTACGAATCTGTGAGATGATTAATATCGCAAGTCTCCATAATGTGGCAACTTGTTATTGGGTACGTACAGAATTAATATTTAATAAACAAACTGATGATGTGCCTCGCACGATACGTGTCAATAATCACAAAATGAATTGTTTATAATCAAGAAGTATTTCATTTGAATAAAATAATTATTAATTCAGGTTTTCGATCAAATTTATTTTATGGAATTCCATATTAATTTGTTCAAATATATCATTTTATAATTTAAACCATAAACAGTTAATACCTACACTTAATAACCAAATTTTATTAATACTAGTTGCATGTAACACATGGGATCCAACTGTCGACAGCGATAGTATGTATAGTTGAAGAATATGTACCAAACTATAAACCCATAGATACAAACTAGTTGCATGTAACACATGAGATCCAACTGTCGATAGCGATAGTATGTATAGTTGAAGAATATGTACCAAACTATAAACCCATAGATACAAATTATTGAATATTTTCAGATATTTTGTTTTCTATACAACATATGTAGGTATGTATGTCAAGATAGGATAGTATGGAAGAAGATCCTTTTTCCTACCCAGAATATGCAAATTGCATGATGGTATGTATGTATGTTTGGAGATGAAGTAACAAACTATTAAGTCTTCTTACATATTGTGTATAGGCGACTGCCATACAAAATGTATGAAGCGATGTCGTCACTAAATTCAATTTTTAAAAAAATTGTTAAAAAAAAATTGAGATCTTCTACTACAATGCTAATATTTTTTATAGAAAATTAAATTATCTAGTTGGGGTGTTTCGGCTTTTTTCGATAATTGTAAAAGTTTTGGAAATATAGGCAGTTAAACTCATAAATTTATCATAAAAAAAATATTTTTCTTAATAAAAAATGTTTGAGAAACCCTGGAATTTTTTTGAAAAAACTAATTTGAGATTTTGTATTTGTCTATGTTTGTACCAATTTTCAGCGTTCTAGCGTTTATGGTTTCTGAGATATATGGAAAAATAAAATAAAAATTCAAAAGTTGATAACCCCTGACTGAAACAAAAATTCAAAATTCCGAGTATAAAAGTTTTGTAGGCCTGTAACTGTTTATATATTCTGAAATTTTAGGCTCTGTAAATTGAGCGGATCAAAAGTTATAAGGGGGGGACGGACACACAGACACACACACACACAGACACACAGACACACACACAGACACACACACACACACAGACACACGAAATGTTCTACTCCGAATTCTGAGTAAATCCGTGTATGGAACATATATGCTGCGAAGCCTCTAAGTTGGTGTTTTTTGACTTCAAAGTTGGAAAATCCATGAAAAAAGTAGACCTCTCCATACAATTCTCGCGTATTCTGGCTTGATACATTGTCGATATGTTAAGAGAACAAAGTTCTCCTGAACAAATCGACAGTTGGAAAAAATTCTTGAAATTTAACTTCTTCAAATAACTCAAATTTAAAGAAATAAAAATATCAGTACACTGTAATAATTCAACCTGATTTATTTATGTATGTATATCGCGTATATTTTCAATATTTTCGTATATTTTAAGTACTTACTTAGTAACAAATAGATGGGTCGGTGGCAGAGCGGTTAGCGCGCTGGGCTAGTAATCCAGTGGTCGCGAATTCGAATCCTGCCTCAACCGATTTCGTTCACCTAAGCACAAGCATTTATTTGCTTATTTTAGGGAACGTAGGAAGATGTATATGTACTTGTTTAACAAGGACATATACATTTTTATTAAAAAAAAAAAAAAAAAAAAAAAAAAAAAAAAAAAAAAAAATCGAATCGAACATGGGACCTATTTTTAACATTTTAAAGGACTATAATTTTAAGGTCAGGTATCCAATTCAAACATGAATAAATTTAAGGCAAAAATGATAAATATTTAAAATTCCACATAATTATTAATAAAATAGACTATAAACATTTAGAATCAACGAGACAAAGTGCTTTATTAATATTCATTTAAAATGGAGTTATACCAAATATATACAAACTCAAAATCAAATAAATTAACATTAAAATTATAATGAAAAAAATATTATTAGATTTCCGTTCTGTTAATTTTAGATATCGCTCTCTGCCGGGCATATAAAAAAATGTCCATATAGAAAATAGTGATTTAGTAACACATGGACTTATATAATAGTGTAAAATGAATTAGTTCCACGAATGGGTGTATAAAATCAAGTTTGTGTGCAATCATAGTCGTATATAGAGATCCATAGATAAATCTTCGTAAAATCCAACTCATGGTGTTTTCTGTTACGGCAAGTGTCATTATGTAAGCATTAACTGGATTATTGGGTTTACGTGTTATATTAGATTCACTTTATTTGCATATTAAACTGCCAGAACAGTTTCGCTTCGCAGAGCATGATCAATAATACTTCTATTCATATTATTTTTATAACAATGCTGATTTAAAATGTCACACTAATTAACACTTGCCAAATATATGCAAACATTTGTAATACCCACTAGAACCGACAAGCCGACACATATATCCGCATTTTTAACAAAATACTATAAAAAAATAATTAGTTGATGAACTTTTCTACTTGGTATTGAGATAGAACCAAAGACCTTATATACTAAAGTAAGGTCTTTGGATAGAACAGATTAAAAACACAGATTTTTTTCATTTAAGACTCTGCAAAGAGTGCTTTGTACATATCTTTGTAAGTTAGTATAGCGATAATTTTTTTTTTTACTGTACACCCACGACGATTTTCTGTTGTAACATTATTGTAAGAAGCTTTGACGAAAGAAAAACCTGGCAATGTCTGCCATTTAATAGACATAAGTATCAACATATTCTATTTTACTTTGTTTGGGAATATCAACAGTTTAAATTGAAAATAAGTACAAAAAAATAAGGAAAGATAAAATTGGACCAATTAAAAATATTCCAATGATTAATCTAGAAACTATTGACAATCACAACATGTAATTTGGTGAAGGGTGGTGAGAAGGGAAGACAGGAATGAAATGGAGAAGAAGAATAAGGTGAAAATGAGAAGGAGTTGAAAGGAGATTAAGTTATCTGTTGAGTATGTGAGATGGTATTCAATACTTGTTTAATCGTTGTACAGTTGAGTTAAAAATATCAATCTGATTAAAGTTTGAGTTGAAGGAGTTTGTTGATCTGTAAATATAGTATGTTCTTACTCCACCACTTCCCGTTTATGGAGACTAATAACGCCACCTTGCAAAACTTACTTTAAAAGAACAAAAAGAATCAGGAGAACTTGTTAGTACATAAAATAGGTATTCTGTGTATATAATGCTTTTTTTTGTAGAAATTGGATAAAATAGCAAATAACTAACTATGAAAAATGACGTCTTTGTTAGTTGAAGAGTGTCTGTCAGCAATTCAATATAAGCACTTTTGATTTTTATTTTCACAGTAGATACACATGGCGGAAATTGCTTTGATGGCAGACAACCTTCATCGAAAAGCTGTGAATAACAACAGACATTTCATATTAGTTCTGTGGTTAATTTTTAAAATCTTGAATTTCGAATTCACTGTCGATTGCGAAAGAAATATGGGTATTCTTATCAAATCTTCTTAATTTATTTTCGGGATTAAAAATATACATATTTTTCTTGGGCTTCATCTAATTGATCTCAATGCACTATAATCTGGTAGGCACATTTCTAAATGCCTCATTGGATCGTCAAAGCTTAGCAGTTTTAGAATTCTTACTGTTTTCAATGAATCAAACCAATCAAATGTTTCTGATAAAAACAAATTATAAACCTCTGATAGAAATATCGATGGTGGATAAAGCAGTATATAAACTAAACCGATCGAAGCTGTATGATGTATGGCAAAAAATAACAGGTTTTAACATTTATCTGGCATCAATTGAATTGGGTTTTTTTGTTATTAAAAAACGATATTCATACCACATTAGGTATTATATTATTAATACAAGAGTATTATTAGCAAAGAGAAACTGAACTGGAGCAGTTTTACCAACTTGAAATAATATAATAAACAGCCTTGATATTATTGATCATTTAGAAATAACAACCAACGTTGTTTTATGGCCATTATGTTGGGTAAAAGATCTATGGGGAAGATCGGTCAAACTGCGTAATGGAAACCCTCAAATTAGATATTTCGATTATTAAAATTTTCTATATACTCTTGCTACATAAGTTTATAACGTGGGTTACCACCATGATATGGGTTATTATGGAACGGGACTTGCCCTGTATGTTGTGCTGGTGCGTAAAGCTATCACTGATCGCGTAAACGGATACATAAGCGTTTTTTTATATCCATTTCTCAACGGTATCGTGTAGAGAGTGCACACTTCATGAATTCATCATTTACGTTGTTTTTTTTGTGTCCTCTCTGCAGCCCAAACTATAAGTCCGATTGACTTCATATTAACATCATCTGTGTAAAGTGCATAGACCTAGAGCTGACTAGTTTTCAATAGACAATTTTTGATTTCTTCTCTTCTCTATGTATTTCTTATCATTTACTTTGTTTTTTTGCGTCCTCTCTGCAGCCCAGACTATAAGTCCGATTGACTTCATATTGATATCATAATCTTAGAGCTAATTAGTTTTCCATGGATATAAACTGGCAAGCTAACCCCGAAAATATCTGCATCGACCCACAATTAATTTCCTAACCTATGAAATCTCGGTATCGGTGAGTCAAATAAATAGTTCGTGGAAGCTGCTACCTCATGAATCAGCTCATCTTGTCTTGCTTTTCAATTCGGAACGTGAAAAGTAATTGCACTCACAAGCTAGATGCAGTCCGTCTCTCCGTTGACTGACTTATACAAAAATGCGGTATCCAATAATCTTATATATGATTATATTCTACCTGCTCAACCACCGGCTGATATTTAAAAAATAAGTAGTCTCCACAGTGCAATGAGTATAGGTACTACTGTAGATAACTTTATCATTGACCATGGAATGAACTAAATATAGATATTGTAAAAATCCTTGTGGTATTTCTGAGCATTATTTCGAAATACTTCAACTGAAGTAACCTCCAGAATCTTGAACAAATAACATCACCTTATCTTGTCAGATACAGCTCTTCGCAATTATATAATTTATTTCGGTTTCCTTGTATGACTGGAGACATTATCTATAAAATATACCAGACAATGTCGCACACGAAAGATCTTCTGTTCAAGGTACAATATGTATCATTTTTCGCTTGATGAACAAAATAACTACGGTGATACTCTCTCGATAGAGTTAAAAACTCTTGTTCGAGAGATTAGCATCATACTTACACATTACATATTTATACAGACAAGAAATATAGGATCATTTATTGCTAAAGATATGACATTTTAAAATTATCTTACATATATTCTGATCTTTTAATTCTCTATTACAAGTAGGCAGATAAAGGAAAAATAATATATATGTATGAAAGTAATTACTGTAATTCATACATTCGTGGGAGTATGGGTGTGCGGGATATCTCAGATAAAATACAGAGGAGCAGATTGCGATAGTACGGCCACGTGGCCAGGAGACCACCTGAGTATGCAGGCAAAAAAGCACAATGTATCGAGGTTACCGGCAAGAGGCCAAGAGGAAGGCCAAAGCGCAGATGGCGTGAAGTAGTGAGACAAGACATGCAGAACTGCGATGTTTCCCATGATGATGCACTCGATAGATTCAAGTGGCGAAACAAAACAAGAAAGGCATACCCCACCACCATGTGGGACTAATAAGTGCCCAATGAGAAGAAGAAATAATTTCTGTGCTGCAGTAGGTTGGTACTTACAATAATAATAGGAGATTTAATACAGTGCCGTTTAATTATTCAAGATCATTCCAAGGGCTCTGATAGTTTAGTTATGTGCAGCTCTAAGAAACAAAGCGGTTTTCAGTCCTTTAGTGAAAGTGCTCATGCTCTGAGCACTGCGGACATCTGGAGGCAGTGCATTCTACTTAAATATACCGCTCACACCAAAACATCGGTCAGAGTAACCCGCCTTCTTGACTCTGTCCAACTCCTTTAGGGAGTTATTACTCTGTGATCCAGACGACCTGAGTGTGAAATGACTCCCGAAAAGTTTTTTTTTTTCTCTGACACAGCTCATGTGGGTATTGTGGTGCTAGATTGTTTAAAGCACAACTCGCTCTGGACACTTCAACCAGTGTAATTCATTTAGTAGTGGAGTTATGTGACATCGTTTTTCCGCACCAAAAATATAAGTCCTACCGCTGCATTGAACACCACCTATTATCTATCGAGTTGATACTTCGGCAATCCAGCATAAATGCCGTTGTGTAATCAAGCCGAGAAACGACGAATGCGACGAAAGTGTTTTTGTCTCATTTTCGGGTAAATTTCAACGAATGTTTTTACTTATATGGTGAGGCTTGATGCATAGGTGAAAGAGATCGTAAAAGATTGGGGGCCTCCGAGATATGGACCTACCGACGAATACTTGGCATATCTTAGAGAGACCATATTACAAATCATAAGGTTCAAGGCAAACTTGAAGAGACCAGGTACATGTTAAACACCATATCAAAAGGGCGTAAATATTATATAGGTGACAGCAGGGAGATAGGAGGGAGATGTTGCGACACGTGGATGTCCACACATTCTTCTTGGAGGAAATGGTTGAGAAAATAACTGACAGAGAGCATCCCGCCGGGAGTATCTAGAGCAGGTGAGCGAGGACATGAAGTGTACCTCCTACACAGAGTTGAAGAGAGTCGCTGAAGATCGAGCGGAGTTGAGGAAGATATGCATCACTTTTCTGACAACCAATCCCCAAGGTTGAAACCAAAGAAGGAGAATTATTATAAAAATAAAATTTGTTATTGTTTTTGCATACCAAACATATTTAAATATATTTATATTTTGTTTTCCATTGTACTTTGTAATGTGAGTATTTACCAAATGCTTGAAAATTTAATATGCTGCTTCGCTGATTTGTTGTTAAAGAATTTGCATATTTTTGTACGCAATGCTTTAAACAAATAAACATTGTGTATTTTAGTTATAAAATATTGTATAACGATGTAATAAAGATAGGTATATCATTATTATTACGTACATATTATGAGGTGGATAATGATATCAATCAAACACAACTTATTTTCGTTGACTAATTTTATTATTAATTAAATATTAATTTACTACTGAACAAATATGCCATGGTATCAAACCATAAAATTCTATTACAATGACCGAAAGTTTTCACTGAGGTGACTCGGCATTATCCAAGTCTAAATTATTAATTTCAAAATGGATTTCCACTCTATGAACACAAAAGCTTAGAATCATTAATTTTATTAATTTATTTACACACGAAACACAAAAAAGCTTAACAAAATCGTGGCTTAAACTGGAATTTTATCCCAAACTTGGCCCCACAACCAAATAACAATGATAAGTGTTTTACCTTATTCTGTAACTGTATTTCGTTGTCGAATCTATCTCAATAAAACAATATCACCAATAATAATGGACCAGTTCTTGATTTCTTGCTGTCAAATTTATCCCTTATCGTTTCCTAATCTTGTCATTCCTTGGTAATCTTAGATCTGCATCATCCTTCCCTCGTAGGAGACAATAAAACATTAATAAATTATACAATAATTGTTTTTAAGAATTGATACTATATTATCACTTTTTATATACGATTGATGTTGGCATCAATTAATACAGTGTCAATGAGTCGAGATGCATTGGTCCCGACACAGGTTTTATGCCTAGTGGGGCATTGCAGATTCAATTATTATTGTAATGTAATCAATGTTTGTATGAATAATAATGAATATATACGCATAAATTTACATTCCTGATTACTTTTACTATATATTAAATATAAATAGTACACAAAACCATACATGTATGTATATAATGATAATAATAAAACATTTATTGAGACGAAAAAATAAGTTTACATACAAATACAAAAGAAATATATCTATAAATGAAAAAGAAAAACAAGTTTTTCGACTCAAAAGAACCATGCTCAGCTATGTTGCAGGAAGACAAAGCCCCCAACAGCTGATTTTCAGCATGATCCTATTGCTTATATATCACAATTTAAGTTGCCAAGATTGAAAAGAATCCCGCAATTCCCGCATTTCAAGATATATTCCGTCCACCAAGACAACGACTGAAGTCCAGAAAGCCTGTTTGGTCGAAACTACTCGACGAATTCAACTTGCCTAAAGCATGGAAAGAGAGGTGGAATGATTCAGACCTGGTATTAAACAAACATATTATTATAGACCCTAACGAAAGGGTCCCAGGTTATAACCTTCCCCGAAAAGTTTGGATTCAGCAAAACAGAATTCGTACAGGTCAAGGACGATGTAACTACCAAATGTGGAAATGGGGAAAAAGGGATTCTCCAGAATGTGACTGTGGAGCAAGAAGCCAAACTATCCAGCATCTAGTAGAGGAGTGCCCGATACGGAGGTATGAAGGAGACTGGGTGGACATCCATAGGGCGATTCCAGAAGCTGTGAAGTGGCTGGCCAAACGGGAGCCAAGAGTGTAGAAGGGAACTACTCAATGACGCAGCCAAAGGCGCAGGAAAAGTCGTAGCCATACAAAAAGTAAAGTAAGTACAATTTAAGTACAAAAAATGCTCCAAAGCAAAAAACGAAACAAATCAAAAATGTAATCATATATATACACACATGTATTCATACACACACACGAATAAATACACATAAATTCTTACATACTTCACACTACGATTGCGAGGCCAGAAGCATATGTGTTTTATTTTTACTTCTTCTTTTCATTACTTTTTTTTAATCGCATATATTTCAAATAAATCTCTATTTTATATTGTAAAACCTAGTATTAATTACTTTATTCACTCAGCTTATCAGGGGGGCAAGTCTGGTCCACTCGGCGAAATCAAAACCCTCGTCATTACCCATATCATGGACATTTAAAGATATCATAGAACTCTACACAATAATTACATCCATGATATGGGTAATCGTGAAGGTTTTGATTTCGTCGATTGAACCAGACTTGCCCCCCAGAAATAACATAGACTTGGTAATGAGCTCTATTGATATATTTTGTTGTTCAATAAACGAATATAAAAGGAGACTTCATCAAAAGGTCGAATAACTTCTGGGATCTTCTTTTTTTTCTTCATTTTATAATTATTGTTTTTTTTATTATTCGTTGTTAAATTTTTATCTTGTTATTATTTAATATGATTCAATATGATTCAGTGTGATTCTTTCAAGTATAATGGATATAACTCTATAATTTATACCACAGATTTCTGAACATTGTCCCAAAATTCCTATGGGTCTTATGTATTTTAATTCGTGTTTCATTAATTTATGTAGGTATTTATTATATAATTATAAAAAAACGCCCTTTGTGGTTGTTTTAAATAAAATAAGTAAATAAATTTCAACACAACACAATTACATATAAAAATATATTTTTATGCATTTTCATAATGACAAAATTAATCATATTAGACCGCAACACAATATCGAAACGACACACAGCTATCTATTCATGACAAACACGACATTCGGACAAAGAAATATAATCAAATTGTGTTTATATCTAATTTCTAAGAAAATCTATTGATATTAATATAATTGTATGATCGCAGACTGAATAAAACACAAAAAAACTAATTGTCCTTCACATATCACATGGTCATAGTTGGAAAGAGACAGATAGCTATATAATATGTCACTCGACTGTGTTGACAGAACTAGAAATTCAACATAAATTTTAAATAATATTTTTTATCACCTTTGAAAACGAGTAGGTATTGACCAACATAAACTGCTTTCGAATTATCTCACAATTATATCAATAGTAAAAAACACACCTCTCGCGATGATCAACAAATTCGCGACATTTCATTGAGAACTTACAAAACGACACGTTCGTTATGACAGTGGAAGGTTTCTGTGAGGTAGGTACCGGCTTAGAATAGTGCTTCCACTCTTTTCAATTATGTTTCGAGTATCCCGTAAGAGCCGGGTAATCGAAAATACAACAGGCAGCAATAATATCTCGCATAGTCCTTTTGTGAAAGGAAGTAGGTACCTTATAGTAGGTACTTCCTTTTGTAATGTAATGCACGCCCTTACACCTATCGCTGGTTACCCCACATTGTAAAATATGACGTGATGGTATGAATGATTTAAAAATAAATACAACTTTTGCTGATAAGGAAGGAAGAATATTTTAAGTTCTCATAGCGTTTTCGGCAAACAGCAGAAAATTAAACCTTAGCGCTTTCGCAAGCATTTTTGGTGCCTAATTGCTGTGTCTTGCGGAATATCATCATCGTCATCATATAATCATCATCATCATCGTGAATATCATCATCATCATTATCACGGATATCATCATCATCATCATCATCACGGATATCATCATCATCGTGAATATCATCATCACGGATATCATCATCGTCATCATATCATCATCATCATCATCGTGAATATCATCATCATCATTATCACGGATATCATCATCATCATCACGGATATCATCATCATCATCACGGATATCATCATCATCGTGAATATCATCATCATCATCATCACGGATATCATCATCATCGTGAATATCATCATCATCATCATCACGGATATCATCATCATCATCACGGATATTTATTTATTTATGTATTTAGTTGCTTCTCGGGCATCACCATATCATCATCTTCATCATGGATATCATCATCATCATCATCATCATGTATATTATTGTGATATATTGATGTTGCGCCTTGTATCAGACTATAGGTATAGCGTGTTAACGATTACATACGAATAAAGGATTCGGGAATCTTCGGGGGTTTGATATAAAGCAAGGTGGGTGGTTTGTGGGGGTCATCCTGGTTCTACTATAGGCTCTCACGTAGTGGTTAAAAATCGAAACTACTTATTGTGCTTCACTCTTATATATATTTGCTGTAATTACAATAAACTATGTTGAGTCTTAAACGCGTGTTATTTATTATATCCGAGTACAAAAACTACCAGATACTACAATTATCTTCATCATCATGGATATCATTATCATCATCATGTTTATCATGATCATCATATCGTTACTCGCTACCTCCACCACCACAATATTTAGTTATCGCATTGTGATGGTGGGACAATGCTTACCTCCACCACCACCCGCTCCGCATATGGGGACTGTCAACGGCCCCTTCGCAGAACGCTAGAATGAACAACAACAAAAAAAAACAATGTATGGCACGAAGAGTAGCTCATGGAGCCCTCTAGATTAGCAATCTCGACACCATGGTGCAAAAAACCAATCAGCAAGTGCAAGTCGAGATTCACACTTGCGGACTGCCGATGACTACAGACATTTTCTTTTCTAAAAAGATCACAATCGGAGCATGAAAAGTATATTTATGTTAGATAGTAATATATATGCACAATATGAATATTATATTATGGTAATATTATTCAATAAAGATACCTACATACTTATAATCTTTATATATATATATAATTCTTCTGTACGTGTGTATGTCACTGAACTCTTCCTAAACGGCTGAACCGATTTTGATGAAATTTTTTGTGGGTATTTGTGTGAGTCCCTGAATGGTTTAGATTCACAAAATGGAATTTTAAACATTAATATAATAAAAGGAAAATAAAAAACATGATTTTTTTATAACTACAAATTATAATAGGTGGCGCTAATGTCGAATTAGCAATATTACCACCTGACAACACTAAGAAATCTGTCCAAACCATTATATGCTGTATTGCAATTATATACGAAATGACAGTCAATCTAACCTCAAAGTGTTTAGCGGCTCATCGAACAAGAAAATGTAAGTTTTATCAGTGAATAATAACATCCATATGATTCAAATATATGTTACATATATTTTTTGCTTCACAAATAGTTCGGGCAGGACAAAGTCTGTCGGGTCTGCTAGTATTATATAATATTCAAATTAGGTATATAAAAAAATAATTACAGTCTAAAATTGTGCGCAGTTGAAACACTATGTGGATGTAATACATATACTTAGGTACATGAAGTTTAACAATAAATGTAGGTATGTATTAAGTCCAGAGGTTCTCAAAGTGGGAATTTGTAAAGAGAAACCGTTTGTAGAGCCTCTGGCGAAGGATTAAAATTTTTATAATACTTGTGGATTTTTATTTGACATTATTATGTAAATTTTTTTTAAAGAAAGAATTTCTTTGATACAAGTACCTACATATACCTCCTCATACATTCCTTAAACTAAGCATAAATGCTTGCACTATATGTAAACGAGCTCGCGATCTCTGGATTACTAACCCATGGCGCTAACCACTCTGCCACCAACCATCTATTTTAATTCATTAATTGTGAACCGTCCTGAGGAAGAAGCGATTGCTTCGAAAACCTTTTGTATCAAATTACTCGACGTGTTCAAACAGTTTGGGAACCAATAGTTGAATCTTTAATCGTCTAATCATTTATCATAATTAAGAAAATACACTTACTTCAAACGGAATGAAAACATAGTTAGGTAATAGTCAGAGAGATAGCAACGTTTTCTCATGGATCATTTATTAAAATAAATAAATAATAAAAAAAATATTGAGATGAAAAAAAGTTTACGTACCAATACAACGAATTATGTCAACAAAATAAAAAAAAACAACTTTTTCGACTCAAAAGGACCATACTCAGCTATGTATGTTGCAAGAAGACAAGCCCCCAGCAGCTGATTTTCAGCATGATCCTATTGCTTATGTATTATAATGTACATACAAAAAAAAATATTAATGGCTGGGGTTTTGATATTTTCTTTCTTATTGAATATAGGTATGAAAGAGATAAGTCTGGCACCTGGAGTTGTTGCGTTTACCAGTGCGCATCCTACATGTAAAAAAAAAAAAAGATGAAGAAGAATATTACCATTCCAAATTTTGAAAAGTCTGTATAATATGTACCTACATATGTCGAGTGGTAAATTTACACTACTTGAAAACAAGCTGAAAACACCATCCGGTAAAACAAAATAAATATGTCTCTATTGAGATTCTATAATATTCTAATTTCGTCTCTATTGAGATGCTAAAATTTGTCATAAAATATCATTGACCCTCGGTAAGAAAAAAATTCAATGTATGCGTACATATTATATGCGTTCATAAAATATTCAATTTATAGAACATGTGTTTATAATCACACTCTTGAATTTGTGTGATTTTGTAATTGGACAAATTCAGTTTTTCGATGCTCCCCTTCATATTTTTGGTACAACTTCAGTACAGAATACAGTACAGTCATAGCATTACAGAATAAATTCCTGAAACATTTGGACTATCGTGGTAAATTATATTTCTCCAACTATCGGAAATCTGCAAAACACCATAATATTTATAATCTTGAAAACAGACGAACAATTATAGACATGATGTACCTTCACAAAATTATGCATAACCGTGTAGACTCGCCTTACTTACTTTCTAAATTAAATTTTTACTGTCCATCACGCAATTTCAGATCTCAGTTTTTGTTCTATGTCGACCGACGTAACACTAACTACTCACAAAATAATTACATTAGACGAAGTTGCTCCAACTACAATTCATTATACTTTAAACATTTCGATATAGTACATAAATCACAGGCGGATTTCAGAACATACATATTACAACAATTCGATAAATAGTCACATTCATTCACAATCTATCTCGCATAAATATATACACAATATTGTTATAATATGTATATAATACATATACCTACATCAAATATAACACATATCCACTTACTTAATACACACTACATACAAGTATTATATTAATTACTTTTAAACTTACTAAATAAGTCAAAAACAAGTTCACCCTATATCTTATGTGAAAACATATTATTGGGGTACAAAGTCTTCATATTGTATTTATCCTTATAACATTGTATCCTGTTTGTTTTCTAAATAAAAAATAAATAAAATAAAAAAATAAAATAAACAACTTCTGTAGATGATGAGGTATTCCACTGTAGTTTTATTTTGTTCCCATTGGATTTTGATGTATTCTGGTAATGGAAGTAATTTTCAACCGTTTTCTAAATTTATTGTATTTGGAATAAATATTCCGACGAAATATTTTAAATATTGCTTTCAGAATTCAGAGGTTGAGTAATGAATATTATGCTTAACGATATGGATCTGTTTATGGGCAATATAAATATCCACAGAAATATCCTACGTGTTAGATTCCACTGGTTAAATTTTCTCTGATTATTATTTTAGTCAAATTTTCTTTGAATGTATTTTTATATGAATTTTTTTTTTGTATAAGTTTTTCTTTATACTTCTTTTTGTTTTATTTTCATTGTTTATAGATAGGATATGTTTGTTTTTTTATGTATTTTCACACATTATGTACCTACTATATTTTGTATCTTTTGTGAATGCTAAATGGCAAACGCCGCTAATAAAATAAAATAAAATATCGGGTCTATTGTGCAGGTTAGTTCGATCTGTAGGTAATTATATATCAATTCCAATATAGTTTATGAGAGTTATTTTCTTATTATATTATTATTATTGCAAAATAATACTCACTTCATATATTGACTATCTATTTTCATTGAGAATTCGAAGCAAAAATATCAAATTCAGATATTTTTTAACAGATTTTTAATTATCTCAATAGAGACGAAGTTGGAATATTTATTGTAGGAGAACCGGGAAATCAAGGCACCTACAGGGCTTACGACCTGTCATCGGCTGGTTTACGTGATCACTTTATGCGCTTGCGCAACGTTCACCAATTATGCCTTTTAATGAGATCTCATTAAAAGGCATAATTGGTGAACGTTGCGCAAGCGCATAAAGTGATCACGTAAACCAGCCGATGACAGGTCGTAAGCCCTGTAGGTGCCTTGATTTCCCGGTTCTCCTACAATAAATATTCCAACTTCGTCTCTATTGAGATAATTAAAAATCTGTTAAAAAATATCTTTGACTCCCGACAGGGAAAAAAATCCAATGTTTGCGCATATGCAATAATAAAAATATTCGATCAAATTCAGACCTTCAAATATTCAGACAGACGCAAACGCAGTTTTATTAAGGCACTCGAGATTACTGTTTGAAAATCCATCTTGAACCTTTAACGTCTTTAAACACGTTATGTTAATTTTACCATTCATTTTTTTGCAATCGTATTGATAACATTAAATTTATATTCTCAGGCAATTTCTTACGATCACATGCCTACATGTACGTACCTATCTATTATTTTAAATATAAATAATGGCGTATGTCTTGAAATCCCAAACAAATTATCATATAAATGACATAACATCTATGTAGTTCAAATATTATTAGAAGTGTAGGGTATCATAAATTATTCTAGTTTCAGAATTACCTATAGTTTAAAATTCTTTACCGACCATTTTTATGTATGTATCTACTTGTACCATATACCTACATAGACGTTTCCCAATTTGGAATTAACGGAAATTATCAATGGGTACCTAATAATGATATATTAAATAATAGATACGTTACTAGTCTTTTAATTCGGTAAACAAAAAAGTAAGCCACATATCTTACTAAATTCTTACCGCACTTTAGTTGCACGCAAGATATTGTAGTGTTAGGGTGTATTGTCAAAATACCATCTTGTGTGATTCGCTTCTTCGCACATCCATAACTTAATATTTTATTCTTCTCTTTCAGTCATTTTATGTGAGAGATAATTATAATATGATTACACGGGAATAGAGGAGAGGAAAATGAACATAGACAAAACCAAGATTTTGAGTCCAACTTCACACAGTATTTGCATTGGAAATAAGACTATTGGTGCTGTTGAAGAATACATATACCTTGGACATAAAATTAAATTGGGTAAAGAAAACCAGACCGCCGAACTGCCAAGACGTATAGGGCTGAGTTGGGCTGCTTTTGGAAAGTTGAGGTACATATTCGGTAACAGGGAAATTCCGAATAACCTAAAAGCCAAAGTGTACAATTCTTGTGTTTTGCCAGTGACAACATACGGTCTCGAAACCATGTCACTTACTGCCAGAAGCCTCCACAGACTTACGTGTACTCAACGAGCAAATGAGAGACAAATGTTGGGCGTATCCTTGAGAGACCGAATAAGAAACGAGGAAATAAGACGCCGGTCAAAGGTCACCGACATTGCAGAAAGAGTGGGAAGGCTGAAGTGGCAATGGGCAGGTCATGTGGCAATACAGAAAGATGATAGATGGACCCCCAAAATTCTGAATTGGAGACCCTATCATAATAGAAGAGGTGTAGGGAGGAGATGGACTACGGAGGAGATGGACCACGGAGGAGATGGACTGACGACATTGTCGAACTGGTGGGACATGGGTGGAAACAGAGCGCCCAGGATAGAGAGAAGTGGAAAACTCAGGAAGAGGCCTTTATCCAGCAGTGGAGTGAAAGGGGCTGAAGAAGAAGAAGAAGAAGAGGAGAGAATACGTATGCAGCGTGTGTAATATAATCTCTTTCTCTTATTTCCTTTATTACGTGCCCTATCTTGGTGATCTTGTGAGAATTCCTCAAACTGTACCATTTTTGTAGAGCGTTTTGTTCTAATATAACGTGTCTATAAATAAAATGTCAGTGGTATCTCAATATGATATAGTGTACTTTTCATATAATCTTTCTCCTTATCAACATCTACATATGCTAATATTCTATAAATAGTCTTTGCTACAATGGATGCCAGTGAGACTAAGACGTATCAGAAGACGTATGAAGGTAGAATTAACGCACTGGAATTGTGATTTATGGGACGGTAAACAATTTTTGATTGAACGAGAAATGCATATATTGTTGAAAATTATCTCGCTTCACTCGCTCAATAAATAATTTCAAACAGAACACGCCTCTGATTCAACTTTCATTATATAGGTTGTACACGTTACATCTTCAAACCTACAGTGGTGACCCCGACGTCAGATGTGTTTAAAACAATAGCGCTTAGTAAATTAAGATTTCAACAATTTTAATACATTGATTCATTGTGTATAACTATGTATTATAAAAATTACATGCTTATTGAAAAATCTTATTTAGGCAAGTGCAATTTTAAGAATCACTGATGTTATGTATTTTGAAATTCACTAGTATCGGTTTATAGATGACTACCCTTTATTTACCTACAAATTTTTTGTATTTTCTGGCCTTTAGGATGTTTAATATATGCTATATCAAATATCAAATCTTACATTGGCTATATCAAATGTTACATTGGATATTATATTATGTACTTACATTGTACATATAAAAATCTCGATAGATTTTATTTCTTGAATAAACCATTATCTAAGTATATAAATAGTTTATGTTTACTAGAACAGTAATCGACCTTCGATTATATTTAACCAATAAATCATTTTGATTTTATATCTTTAGAAATCTAAACTTCATTTATTAGGTAAATTATTTTACAATGCATTTATCAGATGCAAACAATCAATCCACAAACCATGTTTATTGCAAATATATAATAAAAATGTATTTTATTTTTTGGATTATAACTTATGACAGATATAAAACGAGTGGGTTGTGGCTAACGCTATAATCCTCATTTCCAATTTCCTCGACAAAATATTCAAATTTTGTATGGAATATTATCAATTTGAAAGTATTTCATTTTCATTAAATCAGTTTGTTATATTATTTTTGATTTGATTATTTTATTATGAAAACTTGATATTTTTTCGATGCAATTTTATGAAAGTGATGTGCATTTTTAGCAATTTGAAAATATCAAATTTTAAGTTTCCTGAGGTCAATTTGAAATATTTCACAGTAAAAAAAATGAGAAGCACTGATCAGATATATTTCAAAATCTAATGGGGTCCCAGCGAGTATTACATATGCAAATTTGCATAACTTGAAAAGAATTGAATGAGTACTTTAGTCTATAATCTATAAATTAAAATAAACACGCCGTACATAAAACATAGCACATAGAATCAATCAATTACATACATTGTGATGATTTTTTTTAGAATACAATCTCAGTGTGATACTAGTTGATAATCCTGATAATACTGATCAGATATCCTTCAAAATGTATTGGGGTCTAAGTGATTAGTGGTTATAAAAATTAGCAAAATTTGAAAAGAATCGAATGAGTATCATTAGTCTATAATCGATAAAGTAAACAGCTTAATATACTCAAATACATCGTGATGAAACTTTCAGAATACAATCTCAGCATGATACTAGTTGATTATCTGCAGTAAAAAATAACCTTAAAAATCGTGAATTTATAAATCCCTTCTATATCCCCTTGGTTTGTGAGGAGTAATAACTATTAGATTGAATTAAGACCGTTGAATTTATTTAATCAACAAACTATTGATAATAATGCAAAAAACTATGGAAGTCGATACCGCAAAGCTAAAAATCATAAAACAATTTCCTTCTAGCGTGAACACACGTATTCCAACTGTCGATTTGTTCAGGAGAACTTTGTTCTCTTAACATATCGACAATGTTTCAAGCCAGAATACGCGAGAATTGTATGGAGAGGTCTACTTTTTTCACGGCTTTTCCAACTTTGAAGTCAAAAAACACCAACTTAGAGGCTTCGCAGCATATATGTTCCATACACGGATTTACTCAGAATTCGGAGTAGAACATTTCGTGTGTCTGTGTGTGTGTGTGTGTGTGTGTGTGTGTGTGTGTGTGTGAGGGTGTGTGTGTCTGTGTGTCTGTGTGTGTGTCTGTGTGTGTGTCTGTGTGTGTGTGTGTCCGTCCCCCCCTTATAACTTTTGATCCGCTCGATTCACAGAGCTTAAAATTTCAGAATATATAAACAGTTACAGGCCTACAAAACTTTTATACTCGAAATTTTGAATTTTTGTTTCAGTCAGGGGTTATCAACTTTTGAATTTTTATTTTATTTTTCCATATATCTCAGAAACCATAAACGCTAGAACGCTGAAAATTGGTACAAATATAGAAAAATACAAAATCTCAAATTAATTTTTTCAAAAAAATTCCAGGATTTCTCAAACATTTTTTATTAAGAAAAATATTTTTTTTATGATAAATTTAAGAGTTTAACTGCCTATATTTCCAAAACTTTTACAATTATCGAAAAAAGCCGAAACACCCCAACTAGATAATTTAATTTTCTATAAAAAATATTGACATTGTAGTAGAAGATCTCAATTTTTTTTTAACAATTTTTTTAAAAATTGAATTTAGTGACGACATCGCTTCATACATTTTGTATGGCAGTCGCCTATACACAATATGTAAGAAGACTTAATAGTTTGATACTTCATCTCCAAACATACATACATACCATCATGCTATTTGCATATTCTGGGTAGGAAAAAGGATCTTCCTCCATACTATCCTATCTTGACATACATACCTACATATGTTGTATAGAAAACAAAATATCTGAATATATTCAATAATTTGTATCTATGGGTTTATAGTTTGGTACATATTCTTCAACTATACATACATACTATCGCTATCGACAGTTGGATCTCATGTGTTACATGCAACTAGTCAAATAACTATCAATTGTTTGTATATTTTCAGTGACTTCTTCCGATCCATTTTATTACAAATTGGACGACGGACGCCATCTGTGGCAGGAAGTCGGAATCATTACTAATCTAATTGTTGTTTTATGACTATATACGTGATCGTCACGACCTTCGATAGATGGCATTATTTATTTTTCTTATTATTATCTGAAGATTGTGTAATTGTAATGTTTTTTTATAATAAACATTAATTAACATGGAGTGTGTTGACCGCACGTAACAAATCATCTACAATTAACATAATATACGTACCAATTGTGTGTGATATCTAGAACACTATTTTCAAATACATATAAATATATTTTTACGATTCATCAAGACCGGTTTCATTAAAGGTTCCAATGGTGCAGTATCACTATGCGCAATGAAAATTGGGATGCCAAATAAGAAAAAATAAACCCTTTATTATTAAAAATTTTTCATGAAATATCAATTTTTTGCGTATTCACAACTATAAAAAAATCTTTTTGAAATATAAATTAGCTATAAACCACTTGTTTTTTGAGTCACTTCGCGACATGTTTCGGAAGCGCTGTCCTTCCATCGACCGGCGTGTCGAGACTCGCCATCGACCGGCGTGTCGGCGTGTCGAGTCTCGACACGCCGGTCGATGGAAGGACAGCGCTTCCGAAACATGTCGCGAAGTGACTCAAAAAACAAGTGGTTTATAGCTAATTTATATTTCAAAAATGGTTTATATTAACTACCACAAAATATCCGCCGAATCATTAAATGATATAAAAAAATTTATTTAATATCAATGTGATTTTTGATATCTTATATAAACATCGAAAATATGTATGTATTTATAGGTTTTGGAAAACATCTTGATAATTTTCGGCGTGGTTGGGCATGGTTTGGACATCTACCAAGTATAAAATATATATACTTCTGGGCAGCCCACGTGATTTTTCGTAATAACATTTTTTTAATTATACTGAAGATGAGTCGGTGATATCGTTCCAAATTAATTGGTCGAAAAACAAATTGACATCATTAATTTTTAATACGCAAATTGTTTAATGACTATTGATGTATGTCAATATTCAATAACAATGGCTATGTACCTACTTTGTATTATCAACGATAATGGTAAAATAAGAGTCATCGATGTCGACAACGATTACAAAAAACAATGACACGTCATGAGGTATTTAATAATTATCATACAAATTCATAAAAAGAGATATCATGAACATTTGTTTATATTTTTAGAAGAATAGTTTGCAAATTAAATATTGACACTGACAATAAGATTTAAAAAAAAACTAGATTATTATAATAATAAGGACAATATATCATTATCATATAAAAATAAAGAGTTAAAAATGAATGTGTGTCAAGATAAAATGTGGCGTTCGGTTCTCTCTGCCTAACTCATGCGGGACATGACGTGATGGTATGTATGTATGTAACAATAACATCTTTCATACATTCACCTATACCAGAGGTTCCCAAACTTTTTTTCTCGTAGGCCCATTTCAAAATTTTACTGGTTTTGGTGGATCCCCAGCTGCTAATTTTTACCATATTCCCAAATCTCGTCAAAAAATGTGATGATTGATGGAGTTCCAACCCTCATTATTTTTTCGCGCTATCTGTTAGGATGGCATGTGAAACGTAGTTCCTAAAAAAATTTGACAAACATCTGAAAATGAGGATCTTATAGCTTCAAAATGCATTTTTAAAGTCTCAATACGACCATTTTTCACCGAAATACAGCCTGCTAAAAATCACCGAAAAATTAGTATTTTTTTGCCTCCTTAATTTTACTTCTCACTAACCCAAAGGCATATAGTGGGGAGTTATGATTTCGCATTTTTTTTAGTAGTGTAGGTATTATCTGCCTACATTGATACCAGGATAAATTTTCATGTACCCCCACTTACAACTTGTGAAACCCCATTTTACATTTACGGCATCGTAGCCCCCGTCGATTCTCCCGTGGACCCCTGGGGGTCTACCTGTACCACTTTGGGAATCACTGACCTATACAATAATATGTGTTATACATATTGCAGACGCCTTAGGAAATTGAAGAGTTTGATGATTGATAATAGCTTTCCATAAATAACAAAAAAATTCTTCATATAATATCACGTGTCAAAATTTTGAAAATGCTCTCGCGTTCTTTAAAACAAAATTTATCTGCTTTTTTTCAAATATTTCATACAACATAAGCATTCTTCACTATACTGCATTAATAGTTTGTTTATCTTAACATAAAAATATACTATCGGAAGAAAATTTATATTCCTGGTAGTAACATTTAGTATGAATAAAAATGTAATTAGATAAATTTCTATGTATGGAAATGTTCAGTAATTTGATTTCATGTTATAATGTAAAGAGCTTGAACATAGAACTGATTAGCTTTCCATAAATAACAAAAAAAATCTTCATATGATATCACGTGTCAAAATTTTGAAAATGCTCTCGCGTTCTTTAAAACAAAATTTATCTGCTTTTTTTCAAATATTTCATACAGCATAAGCATTCTTCACTATACTGCATTAATAGTTTGTTAATCTTAACATAAAAATATACTATCGGAAGAAAATTTATATTCCTGGTAGTAACATTTAGTATGAATAAAAATGTAATTAGATAAATTTCTATGTATGGAAAAGTTCAGTAATTTGATTTCATGTTATAATGTAAAGAGCTTGAACATACATAGAACTGATTAGCTTTCCATAAATAACAAAAAAATTCTTCATATGATATCACCTGTCAAAATTTGGAAAATACTCTTGCGTTCTTTAAAACAAAATTTATCTGCTTTTTTTAAAATATTTCATACAACATAAGCATTCTTCACTATACTGCATTAATAGTTTGTCTATCTTAACATAAAAATATACTATCGGAAGAAAATTTATATTCCTGATAGTAACATTTAGTATGAATAAAAATGTAATTAGATAAATTTCTATGTATGGAAACGTTCAGTAATTTGATTTCATGTTATAATGTAAAGAGCTTGAACAACGATCTGATTAGCTTTCCATAAATAACAAAAATTTCTTCATATGATATCACGTGTCAAAATTGTCAAAATGCTCTAACGTCCTTTAAAACAAAATTTATCTGCTTTTATTAAAATATTTCATACAACATTAGAATTCTTCACCATACTGCATTAATAGTTTGTCTATCTTTACATGAAAATATACTATCGTTAGAAAATTTATATTCCTGGTAGTAAAATTTAGAATGAATAAAATATTTCATTGTCAATATTTGTGGTGTGGAGAGTTTAGTGTTGGCCACAACCCACTCGTTTTTTTTATATATTGAAACCAAACGAAATATAACAATATACAAACAATAAAAATATTAAAAAAAAGTACAATTTAAATAAGTTATATGAAACATTTTTTTTATAGGATTATTTGGTAGATATACACCACCTCACTAAGCTGAGCCTGTACCGAGGTGGCAGATTTTTTTTTTTGTGTTATATCTGACAGAAAAATATTAAACTTGTATTTAACTAAAACTTGTTATAAAATATACCTATTATAAAAATAAAATATAAACTATTGTAGCTTGATCATGTTTCCGCAGTATATAATGCCCTTGTTTCTAATCCATGTTTCTATTGTTTTCTTGTGTTTCAAATTATTCATCAACTGTATGTCCGTTATTTCACTTTTTATCTTATTAAAAATTTTTGGAGCTAAATAATAGTAATGTCTTTGTCCGAATGTCGTGTTTGTCTTTGGAGTCATGAGAAAATTAAATGCAAATATAAATCTTTTTTATCGTTAATGTTTGGAAAATAACTTTGTGCCGACATTATAAATGATTTATAATATTCAATAACATCGCAAACTCAATAAAAAATAACATTCCTGACACAATCTCACAATCTTTCTACACCAACAATTATAGACTGAAAAATGTAATATTAAACAATAAAGATAATGTCAACAAATTAGTTAAATCGGGAGTATATAAATTATTATGTTAAGGTTGTAATCATTTTTATATTGGTAAAAATAATAGAAACATTCAAATTAGAGTCAAAGAACACTTACGGTGTTTGAATAATAACAATTTTTCCGAATTTAGAATTCAACCATCATTTTGACATAGAAACGGGATTTCAGATTATATACGCATACAGGTTACTCGAATTTAAAATTAGCAGATTTAGAAATATTAGAAATTAGAAAAAGTGTGAATAATAATCATAAAATAATAAATAACCAACTAAACTTTCCAAATAACCCGCTGCTAAATACTTTTCCAATTATTTAATACACTAGAAATATTTATTTTATAACTAACATCAATTTTTGAACCACCTAGTGTCACTTATGTTTACTGTTCCGCCCCACTAAATTCTTAAATTGACTCCTCCCACAGCGTTAGCCCTAACAACAGTCTATATTTTATTTTTAAGTTTAGTACATAAGAGGGTGACTGCTGCCAAAGTACCTATTTTTTCAGTTTGAATTTGCATCATTACTACAAAACGAATCATTTTGAAAAAAATAACCTAGTTAGTTTGGATATTAATAAAGAAAATATACCTCAACTTTTTAATTATGTTCTGTATATATTCTTGTAGGAAAATAATAAGCATACCCCGATTTATTGACATTTATCTTAAATTTCTAAAAAAAACTATAAGGTGTATATATTTATTTTTATAAATTAAAAAAGATCAAAATATCTAGAAAAATACGATGTAACGTTGCATTAATGCATCAGGTTAAGTTAATAAACCAAAAAAACTTTTATTTCGCAATGGCGCTGAATGAAAAATAAATGTTTTTTAGGTTTATTTACTAAACCTGAAGCATTAAAGCAACGTCATATCATATTTTTCTAGATATTTTTTTCTTCTTTAATTAAAAAAAATATGTTGAAATACGCCTTATATTTTACTAAAAATATAAGATACACGTTGAAAATCGGAATTTGCCTTTTTTTCTAAAAGAATTTATACAGAACATTATCAAAAAGTAAAGATATATTTTTCTTTATTAATACCCAAACTATCTAAATTATTTTTTTCAAAACTATTTGTTAAGAAATAATTATGGTAGGTATATCAAATTGAAAAATTGGTACGTTGGCAGCAGTCCCCCCCCATAAGTCTTCCTGAAGAAGAAAACATGTTTTTAAAACCGATAGAAGTTAGTGCTCATGTGTGTGGTGTAAACAAAGTTTATTGAATATTATAAATCCTAAATCTTTTTACTCTGTAAACAGGATGAGCCCAGCTAGCAACGGTTTGTTTGTCAAAATTCGGCTGTACTGGTTTTCGAGTTGACGACGACAAAATTATTCCGGAATGCAGTGCTGAAACCACTTTTCATTTCCGAGATGTGCGCACCAGCAGCGCAAATATTATCGTGTCTGAACGATCCAACATGGCGGACACCATTTGCAAGATAATCATGAACTCTTTAAACAACTGACAGTTTTAAGAAACGTTCAATTGAAGAATGTATGTACATATGACCGATATTAATAAAGTTAAATTACCGTTTGTATAGGTAGGTATTACATCGCACAAAAGAAGAGTCTTGGCAATGGCCACGCAGTCCATTCTGTTATACGCAGCACCCGTATGGATGCACACTATGGAAAGAGGCCATCAAAGGAAACAAGTAGTAGGAGGACAAAGGATTATGGCTCTAAGAGTCTGTTGTGCCTATAGGACGGTGTCGACGGACGCAGCCCTGGTTCTAGCTGGAATAATACCCGCCAATTTATTGGCGCAGGAAAGGGGAAGGCTATTCGACCGAGAAGGACCTCTTACACCCGAAATAAAACGTACAGAAAGAGAGGCAACAATCCTGGACTGGCAGAAGTCATGGGATGAGTCCAGCACGGGACGATGGACCCACCGCATGATTAAAGACATTAAAACATGGACTACAAGAAGGCATGGGGGGATATCCTTCCCCCTTACGCAGGCATTCACGGGCCATGGAGTCTTCATGCAGTACACGCACAAAATTGGAAAAAGATCCAATCCAACGTGTATGTACTGCGAAGAGGAGGACGATGTGGAACATATGTTCTTTAGATGCAGCCGGTGGCTATCGGAGAGAGAGGCACTGAAGAGAGAATTGGGAGGGCCTCTGGAGCCAGACGCACTCGTAGAGTGGATGCTGCAGACGCTGGAGAGCTGGAGCACGGTGAACACATATGTTGAGAATATAATGAGGAGAAAAGAAGAAGATGAACGTAGCGAGCAGGCAGAACGAACATAGGACAAAAGTTGCACAACAGGGTATGCCGAAAGGCAGGGACCTGTGTGCTACAGAAGATGAGGGGTTTTAGCTGGTGGGACTCCAGCACTACCTGGCCAGAAAGGCCAGGTGTCCATAGTGGATTTCCCCTCAGTAAAAAAAAAGGTATTAAATCGATAAGTATTTTGACAGTTTTGTGAGGAACGGTTAGCGAATTTACCAACCAAGAGAAAAATCTCAAAATTTGTACTCTGGGGCAGCCCACATGATTTTTCAAGACGTTTGCCAATAATTCTGCATGTGATAGACAATTTTGATTTTTTTTATTTATACATTTCAATACAATAAAACTAAATCAAATCATGTATACGTATATAGAAATTTCGCCCACACAAGACCTTAAATTTTTACTGTTCTGAGGCAGTATATTTTTAAATAATTATGATAATAAAATTTTATTTTTATTTCACATTACTTTTCGAGCAACTAACAGGTAGGTAATATGTCAAATATTAATAACACGCACCCAATAAAAAGTTGCCACATTCTGGAGAATAACGATATTTATCGTCTCACAGAGCCAGATTGAAAACACAATTAAAAACTGTGTCTCCACCGGGAATCGAACCTGGGACCTTTGGATCAGCAGGCAGACACATAACCGACTAAGCCACGAAAGCCGACAAAGAGGTCATCTCACAAATTCTTTAACTATGCCAAAAGAAATCCACATAATGTGGTGGACTTATTGCCCGTAGACAATTTCTACCAGTCATCCAAACTAACATATTTAACGTTTTGTAACTATAGTTATAATATAATCCCCAACCTCACTAGGACTATGCCTGTTTCGCGGTTGGCGATTTCACACAATTAGTGCGACATCATTACAATTTTTTTTCATTTATTTATTATATAAAATACAATTTTCCTTAAATCTAGTAACAAAGAAATTTTTTTTTTAATACAATATAATATATTTAACTTAGGTTACATAATAGTTACCAGATATTATACTATTGTCATAAACTGCCTCACTAGGTGAAACCTGTTCTGAGACAGTGTATAGATGTCTTATTAGTTTTCAGTTTTGGTTAGTAACTATGGGAGTATTTTATGAGTTCAGGTGATTAATTTATTTTTAATATAGTCTCTGCCCTTTTTTTTAATCCAAATTTTAATGTCTCGCTTAAATATTTTCAGGTTACTGTTTTGTCTAAGTGTTAAAGGAAGTTCGTTGTATAATTTGACTCCAAAATACAGGAAATTTCTTTGTCCAAAAGTTGTCTTGAGTCTAGGTATTAGGAGTTTAGCCTGTTCGGTCTGTCTAGTTGGTCTAGATGTTTGCGTAGAGTCAAGTTTGTCTATGTTTTTATATATGTATGTACAAGCGTTCTTTGCATATAATTGTGATATGTTTAGTATATTAAAGTCATTAAATAATGCGTCGGATGGAGTGCGGATTGGTACCTTGTAGATTATCTTTAAAACGGATTTTTGTAGTTTTATCAAAGGGTCTATTGTAACATGGTAAGCGCCTCCCCATGATATAATTGCATATTCTAATATGGATTGAAACAAAGAGAAATACATTATTTTAATGACGGGTAAAGGTAGGAAGTTCCTTACAGTACGGAATATGAAATTAATTTTTTTAAGTTTGGAAGCAATGAGTGAGATGTGATGGTTCCATTTTAAGCATTGGTCAATTTGTACACCTAGGTATTTTGTGAATTGTTTTTTTTTTAATTGAGATACAAGAACAATCCGCGGTAAGGGTACTACAATTGTGTATTTTAAGTGGTGTATTTTCACTTGGTTGTCCTTGGATGGTTTTTGTGAAGGTGATGAAGACTGTTTTATCATAGTTCAACGTAAGCGTGTTATTATTTAACCACTTTTGGACCAGCGCCATCCCATTTTCTGCTTTTTTGTATGTGTGGTGCCATGATCTGTCACTGAATAGAAGAATGGTGTCATCTGCAAAACTAATTATGGTTCCGGGTATTTGGATATTGCACAGTTCATTTATATATAATAGAAACAGTACCGGCCCCAAAATGCTTCCTTGGGGTACTCCGTAGCTGATTTTAGATGGTTGACTAAGTTTATTTTGTATTTTAACTTGTTGTGTTCGGTCTGTCATATGGCTTTTAAGAATTTTCAATTCTTTACCCGTTATTCCAATTTGTTCCATTTTATGAAATAGTTTATCATGGGAAATAGTATCAAAGGCTTTTTTTATATCAAGGAATAGTCCTAAAGTTTTATTCCCCTTGTCCACATTCTGCACTATGTATTTTGTTACCTCAGAAATTGCATCGGAGGTCGATTTTTTCTCTCGAAAACCGTATTGATTTTCAGACAGAAGGGAATTTAATTCAAGATAGATTATGAGTTGTTTTTTTATTATTCTTTCGATTAATTTAGAGAGGGAGTTTAATACACTGATAGGTCTGTAATTATTTATATCATCCCTATTCCCATCTTTAAAAATTGGTACTATTTGAGCTTGTTTCATTGATTTGGGAAAAGTGCCTTCGATAATACATAAGTTAATTAAGTATGTAAGTGGGGTTATCAGTTCGTTTTTTAGTGCAACAATAGTTTTTGAGGATATTTTGTCTATTCCTGTGGCAGAGTTAGTTTTTAATTTACTGATTGATTTGTCTATTTCTTCCTTTGATACACATTCAAGAGTAAATTTAGTATTTGTTTGTCGAATTACCTGTGGCATTGTTAAGTTATGGTTGGGCGGAACAATATTCTTGGCTAAATCATATCCAATTTTAGAGAAAAATGAATTGAGAGAGTTTACTATTTCATCTGGTTTATCAGCGAAAGTTGTATTAATATTATTGATTTTTAGTTCTTTAACAGCGCTGAGTTTAGAAGGAGAATTTCCTGCAATTTCATTTATTATATTCCAGATTTTTTTCGGATTGTTTTTGCTTTCAGCTACTTTCGCAGAGTAATAAATTTGTTTGGCTTTTCTTATTATAACAGAGCACATATTTCTGTATTTTTTATAGAGGCTAAGTAGTATCATATCATATGGGTTTCTAGTTATTGTTTTATGTAATTTGTTTCTTTTATGGATGCTTCTTATGATTCCTGGTGTGATCCATGCTTTAAGTGGTTTATTTTTATGTACAAAGTCTTTTTTTATGTAAATGCTGTGTTTTTCGATTTCTTTTGAAAGGTATTCTTGAAATTCGTTCCATGCTAAGTCGACAGTTTCAATTGAGGTAATATTATTCCAATTTTGTTTTTGAAGAGAGTTTTTAAGTTTGTCGTAGTCAATTTATTGTATTTCAATAGGGAAGTCGGTATTTGTTTTAGTAATGTTAAGGGATAGATTAAGAAATGTTGTGTAGTGGTCGGTGATAGTCGTTTCGTATATAATAGTTGTATATGTTTTTTTTGTTTTTATCATTACGTGATCAATACAAGATTTGGAGTCTGAAGTTACACGAGTAGGTTCATTTATTGCAATTTGGAGACCGTAGTGTGTAAGGAGAGTTTCATATTCTAAGAGTTGTGGATGGGGGTTATTATTTAAAATATTTATATTAAAGTCACCCATCATTATAAGGTCTGCGATGTTTGTTAATGATTTTAGTATACAGTTGAGACTAGACAAGAATGGAGTGATATTATGGACTGATGGTGACCGGTAAATGGCAAGAATGCATAGGTTTTTGGAAATATTAATCTGAAGACAGTTTACGTTGGGGATATTTTGTTCTGTAACAGTAGCGTTTATAGTGTCCCGTATAAAAACAATAACTCCGTCATTTTTTGTATGGTTAAGGGTTGTTGCATAAGAATTATAACCTACTATGTGTTGAATTGGGCAGTCATTAGATATAAAACATTCAGTTAGTATGATAATGTCGATGTCATAATTTAGGTCTTCTAGCATTATAATAAGTTCGTGAAAATTTTTGTTAAAGCTTCGAATATTTAGGTTTAAAATTTTAAAATTATTTTCTCCCTTAAGGAGTTGACGGCAAAAATCTGGTTTACAGGTTGAGTATGAATGATTTCCTATTAAAGAATTTAAATCAATTTCATCGATAATCGAATCCATTTCAGAATCAATAAATTATAATAATATAAAAATAAATTAAGAAGCGAAAGTCCACCTACCCATCATCCCCCCGAAGAACATATTTTTATACCTAAGTTTTTCATTATACAAATACAATTATTTCAACATAAAAATATAATACCTACAATGAGAACACAAAAGTTTTTCATTATACAAATACAATTATTTTAACATAAAAATGTGCAATGAGAACACAATTTTACATTTTTCGAAGAATATAGTTTTAGAAATTAAGAAAACAATTTTCAATTAGAAGTATTTTATACTGAACTTTAAAAAGAAAAAAAAATGATAAGACAAATATATGAAGTATGGTACAATAATTTAGTTGGTATTGATTTGTTGAATACTTCAACTAGTTGATATGATTTGGTACAGATATCATTGAATGTAAGTACCTAAAACCAATAGTTGTATGGTTTATATGTTATTTATTCTTTATCAAAAAATAAATATAAATATGTATATTAAGCTGTGGTATTTATTATGTAGGTTTACGATATTTATGTATACCTATAAAAGAAAAATAAGAAAAATCTTACAGAAATATCAAAAGTTTTTGCATTGGTAAGTGCCTTCTTGAGCCATCTGAAACACAGCTGTCAAAGTGTTGTATGTACCTACTGATTGTATGAAGTCAGCATTGACTGATTACAAATTAATGTTAAGTACCTACTCGGGTATAACATTTGCTAAAGTGTTGTATTAAGATAGTATGGTACATAGGTAGTACATAAGCACAATGGGCTCAAATTATTCCGAAGACGAATCAAGACTCAAACGAACATTAAAGTCATCAAAAACAAAAATGCACCAGTGATGTACTTTTGTCAATTAACCCTTACACTATCCGTAGGTATTATATACTCTTTGCTTTACACAATCTTCAGAATAGGAAAAACGTATGTCCAATGTCAAAATATATGTAGGTACACTATGAGTTAAGATATGTAGATGTAATTTATAGTAAAAGCGTTTATTAAAGGCACTCTAATATTATTATCAAAACCCAGCAGTGATGAGATATGGTCATTTATAGGTATTTGATACTTCTAGTCTGGTTCTCCTCTCCTTCCTTTTCCTTTTTTCAGAGGAAGAATGAAGGGCAGTCCAGTCGCCGCTCAATTAATCTTTTTAAGATCTTCTAAATGATTTATGTAAATGATTTTGTCGTTGCTGCTCTTTCTCACCATTAGTTTCGAATGATTGAACCATACATATTTAAAATCTTTTTCTCTTGCAAGTTGCTTCGCTTGCCACATCAAACCTTTATAGTAAGGTGAGAGAACCTCCCCAACATATATTTTATAGTTACACAGTTCTTTGTCCTTACTAACATAAATATTTTTCTTTCTTTCGAGAAGTATATTTCTTTTTTCAGAATCGCAGAATTTAACATTAATTTTTGAATCCGGTGTAGTGGCTTTGTTTTTAAGTTTCTGGTTATATCTAGTTGCTTTAAAATCTTCATCTTTGAGGGTAATGTCCGCAGTTGCAGCAACTTTTTTAACCAGCTCCGACAGATCTTCGTTCCGCTTTTCCGGTATTCCATTTATTTCTATACAATCTGTTGTGTGTGCTATTTCAACCTGTGCCAGTCTCATTTCCAGGCTATGAATTATTTTGTTTTTATTTGCCATTTCGTTTTTCAATTTATCTACTTCCGCAGTTAAGTTTGTAATTATAGTTAGCTTTTTATTAATGTCATCGTATTGTTCACTGATGAACTCTCGATTCTGTTTGGACTCCTTACCATCTTCATTAAGCTTATTTAGAAGTTCGTTTTTTAAACTTTCAAATTTTTTGTCTATGTATTTCATAAATGTACTTTCATTGTCCGGTATCGGTACAGGCACAGTCCTGTTTCTTAGTCCCTTTGCAGTTATGTCGTCTTTTTTAGAATCCGCCATTATGAGGTTAAAGTTATTTAAATGTGAGTGAGTATCTTTTTGTTTTGCGTTGACTATAGATTTGTAGAAGATCTTTTGGTGAATTAAAGTGGCTAATTTTTACATACCACAATACTTCTGTCAGTTTTGAGTGGGTAGGTTTTATGTTTTTTTTAAATCTTTTATTCACTTTTATGGTGTTTATTTTCACTTATTCACTGAGATAACATAACACTGAGATTAAGTAATCCTCCTTTAGTGGTATTGTCTCAGTTTTGTTATAAATCGGTAAATAGTTACACAGTAAAAAACAAAAAGGTTATACAGGTGCCACACACAACTGACAGCACTTAATATCCAATCAATAAATATATACTACATGTTGCAAGTTATAAATATTAGGAAAGACATTTTGATAAAGTTAATAATATAATTATATAGGTGATTATTATTATGAAATTTAATTACATCTGTATATCGACACATCAAATTAAACATAACCTAATTCCAAAACCGGATATAGTTAATATAGTTAATATAGTAGGTACGAGTGTTGGGAGTGCAATGGTTTAGGACTTTCCTATGTTCTTCTATTCAGAAATACTAAAGGTTAAGTAAAAAATATGCTTTGATTCCCCGTGGGGACACAATTTTCTTATTAAAATTTATAGTTTTATAGAACAAGTTGAGTTTTTTCATTACTTAAACTGTAGGTTTTTTCATTACTTAAACTGTAGGTTTTTTCATTACTTAAACTGTAGTTTTTTTCATTACTTAAACTGTAGGTTTTTTCATTACTTAAACTGTAGGTTTTTTCATTACTTAAACTGTAGGTTTTTTCATTACTTAAACTGTAGTTTTTTTCATTACTTAAACTGTAGGTTTTTTCATTACTTAAATTGTAGGTTTTTTCATTACTTAAACACCTGCATCGACGTAATTCCCAACATAAACTATAATACAACTGTTTTGAACAATTCATAATTGCAAAAATGTACCGAATTTTAGTATATAAGAAAAAGCAGAGTTTCTATGTTTACCAGTTGATAAGGGCCTAATAAGCTGAAACGGTCGTCCTGGATTCAGGAAAAAATATATAATATGTAGACCAAATCATTTGTTTGATTTAAAATACCCATTAACAAGTTGAGTGTTTTTTAATCTAAATATGTTGAACGACATTTTTTTTTGAACAAGGCGAGCGTTTTTAATGTTTTCACATTTTTTTATTTATTTTTATTTTATTTAACTAAGCACAGACACAGGCATGAATGCCCAAATATTTCTACGCATAATTGCTTATATATGGGAAGTACATATCATAATAAGAATTGTTTGTAGGTATATAAATTTCCTACCTACACTACACTATGCAGTGTACGGAAGGTGCAGTGTCTATTTTACATGACGTATATAATTATTATGTTGCGGGTGGATGTTACATAGTAAGTTTAGAGTTGTAGATTTAAAGATTAAACAAATGAAAATCAACAATTATTAAACATGAGATTATGAACAGAGAAGTTATACATAAATTTAAACGAAAGAATTAAGAGGTTACGAACTGGGATGATTACGAACTAATGTTAGACAAAAAAATATACATATATACATACATACCATCACGCCATATCCCTTGCGGGGTAACCAGAGAGAACCGAGCGCCATACTCCTCTATTTTTGCATACATTTCAAGCTTCCTTTACATCCATGCATCGTCTCATACATGCTCGTCGATTATTCAAGATTCTTATATTTCCTTCTTTCAAAATATCATTCACATGGTCATGCCATCCCTTTCTGGGGCGGCCCCTACTATTCACTCCATCTCTTACACCCATGTATATTTTTTTGGTCAGTCGTTCATCATTCATTCTTTCAATATGTCCAAACCACCTCAAGGAATTCACTTTCATTTTATTTATAATACTCTTTTTCATCTTGCATTCCCTCCTTATGTCCTCATTTTTTATTCTATCATATATCGTTCTATTACATACTCTTCTTAGTGATCTCATTTCCACAGCATTTATTCTACTTTCATGCGTCTTTTGCCACGTCCATGTTTCACTGGCACACATCAAAATGGGCACTAAAATTGCATTATGTACGGCAATTTTGGCTTCCTTTGAGATGCTTGGATCGGACATTACTGGTCTGAGAGCTCCGTTCATTCTGTTACCTGCCATAACTCTTCTTTCAATGTCTTTATCGGGTCTTCCATTCCGTTCAAACATACTCCCCAAATATTCCTCTACTTGTTCTAGCCATTCGTTCTCTACTTTTATTCTACACGGAGTTATACTTTCAGTTTTTTCGAATACCAATATCTTAGATTTACTCACATTCATTCTCAGTCCGTTCTGCAAGCATCCTTCATACACTTTATTCACTAAATACTGTAACTCATCCGCACATTCAGCAATCACCACTTTATCATCTGCATACATCAAATCACTTACATTTACAGTATTTAGTGTCAGGCCTATATTTTCATTCTTTAGTGCTCTTACGCAGTGATCAATATAAAGATTGACCAGCGATGGGGATAATACGCAACCTTGCTTCACCCCCTTATGAATAGGGAACCATGTTGTCAGCGTATCGTTGACACGGACACAAGCTCCACTATTTTCATACAGAGACGCAACAGCACGTATTAGTTTGCTCTTCACTCCATACATTGATAGGATATCCCACAACTTTTCTCTATCTACTTTGCCATATGCCTTTTCTAGGTCTATGAAAGCACAGAAAAGTTTCTGATTTTTATGCAGAACTTTTTCTGTAGCCATGCGTAAAGAGAAAATTTGGTCGATGCATCCTCTGCCCCCTACAAACGCACCTTGAGCATCCCATATCTTGGATTCCGTAATCTTGCGTATTCTCTGGTCAATAATTCTTGCATACATCTTGCCAACCGAACTTAACAAGCTGATAGCTCTATAGTTTTTGCAGTCGAGTTTCGATCCCTTCCCTTTGAAGAGAGGAACTACAACTGCATTTCTCCAATCGGACGGAGTGTACCCCGCTTCCCTGCAGCATTTATTAAAAAGCGAGAGACACCATTCCGTTGGTACTTTACCGCCACACTTGATAAATTCAGCTGCCACACAATCCACTGCAGCGGCTTTGCCTGTTTTCGCGTGATTAACCGCTTCTTTCACCTCTTCTTCCGTTATTTCATCTCTTTCATTCTCATCAATAACCCATGTCCTCTGTCTCACTGTGTCACCTTGAACGCTTTCATACAATTCTTTGAAATATTCACACCACCTCTCTTTCACACTTTCGTCATCAATTAAGTTTATTCTATAGATACTACCACGGGAATTGCTCAGAAGAACTTGCATCTTTGGTCCCTCCTCCACCCACTCGCAACAGAGTCACTCGCTTCACTCAATCGCAGCATCCATTCACAGTGGACCTTCAACATATACGAACAAGTCGCTTCTCGAACTCCTTTATTAACACAGCAGCCCGACTGTGGAACGATCTTCCGAATTCTGTGTTTCCATCTTCGTACAACCCGGGTCTTTTTAAAATCCGAATTAATAAACTCTTTTCTAGATTGCAAACCCCTCCCAACGCTACGTAGTGCGCTTCTTCGGAAGAGTAAAATGGACCCAAATCCTAATAGCTGGCGTCCCCTACGTAGACATGTTAAAAAAAAAAAAAAATTAGCATATTTCCATCTTTATCATTTATACATTTTGAACCTTTTACTTCCCCTTGCTTCCGCTTAGCTACGCCTTTCCAGAACATTTTCATGTTACCCGTAAAGTCGTTCACTCTTTTCTGGCTATAACTTTTACTCTTCTCTTGCATTCTTTGTATTTTTCATTAGCTAAATCCTCTTTGTCGGTACTTACCCTTTGCTGATATCCAAAACATCCATGCTTCCTTTTTTGCGTCAAAAAATAATAATAAATCAAAATACCGAATGAAACAAATACCTAAATATAGCAATTAAGGAAGCAATGTTTGGTTGGCTGCAATGATTTTTTCCTTGAAATACGAGTTTTTTTTTAATAAGGTTATAATAATTATTGCCTATTATTAATAACTTAATATCAATAACCAATAAGTTGTTATAAACGGATATACTGTTAGGTTATGAATTAGTATTTAGTAGTTATATGCATACATCATACATAAATACAATTCATAATGATTCAGCCTTGAATAAAATGATTTATAACAAAATATACGTCAAAAATTAAAATAACTCATTTATCTAGATAAAATATTGGATATGATAAAATTATTATTCATTTATTTTTTTGTCCATCTATAATTTCTTGAGCGTACAAGAAATACGTGTATTTGCATGATTTGAAATTCAATATGTATTATACGCCAGGTGCAATCAATATGTATTTGCATTCTTCTTCTTCCGATGGCTCTACAGCCCATATCGAGTCTTGGCTTCCTGTAACTTTTGCCTCCAACTCATTCTGTCCTCGGCTGCCGTCCTCCAGCCTGTCACATGAAGGAGCTGCTCTGCATCCCTCCTGACCTCATCCTCTCACCTCAGCCTGGGTCTTCCCACTCGTCTTCTTCCACCTGGGTGTCCGTTCAGTATTCTTTTGGGGACGCGTGATTCTGGCATTCTTTGTACGTGTCATGTATTTGTATTCTGTTAACTTATTCTTGTTAAAAACACATAAACCTATACGACAATTATTTTGAACGTTGGAAATGTGCTAAAAGTTACCAAGGTACCTATTGATTTCATAGTTTACCAAGAAACGCCATGTAAGGTAAAACCCGTACACCTAGGTACCGATCAAAACTAGTTGCTTTTTAGAAATACACAAGGAAAACCTTCCACATTATCCGAGTACTTATTGTAAAATTATGCTACAGAATGACGCTATTTCATCTAACTGAATCATTAAGTGATTAAAAAGATCATGTAAGTATAAACATGCAACTATGAAATTATGTTTTTCAGTCTCCAAAAAAATATATGGGCGGATATTTATTTTGTAGAGTTGACAATCAAACCAAAGCGCATACATGGAATAATAAAAATCGCAGAGCTAAACAGTTTTATAAAAAAATGCAACAAAATCAACGCAATTATCAAATGAAATTAAACACTCTTCCAGATACTAAACATTTCAAAAGATTTGTAGCTGCGCTCCTGGTTATAAACTGCAATGTGTATATTGTATATTCTCAACAATTCCCGACAATTTCCGAAGATTTACAAAGCACAGCCCATCGCAGTCCATGCAGGTCAAATGCGCAAATATTCATGCGTTGACCGTTTAACTGAATAGAGTTGCGTTTATCTTAGTTTACTTGTTCCGACCCACATCACAAATGATTGAATTTATTATTTTATTGTATCTTTATTAATTTCGAATATACCAATGTTGATCATGTAAGTAGATCTTTTATTTGAAACCGTTTATCACCATAAATTACATATACCTGTGTCAAATATTTATTGAATATCATATTTAGAGGTAATATTGCAATATCATATTTTGAGGTATGTAAATGTTTATTTTTTTGAACACGCAACATAATATTATATACCTTCTGATAAGTAATTGATTAATATATTCCCCAAAGATTTGGCTCTGAGGGGGTCCTGCAGTACTAATCAACCAAATATAATTATGTATTGCCAATGAAAATTTTTAAATAATATCAATAACTGAATGTACCTACTTATTTATTTCTAAAATCACGAGCTGTACCTACATGGTACAACTATAGGTATAATGCATTTGAGCAATCAAGATCCAACTAAGTATGTGAGTAACAAAACAAGTTTAAGAATGTTTACCTCTTTCCATCGCCTGATACCTTGGTATTAGGTACATTGTAATTCACTTCACGTAATATCTGGTGCAACCGTTTCTTTAGTGTCCATCCAACTTGAGCAATTAAAATACGATCAGCACCCAATAAGTGGTAACGTATCGTGAGAAAATATATCATACAGATATTATTTCCAAAAATAAATTAATGTTTTCTATTGAGAATATTTTTTTGCGACAGTTGTTGGGGATTAGGTGGTACCATTTCGTATCCAACGAAGTTGTACGAACCAGAACAGGGCAGCAGCCAATCATCTCAGTCGTCCAGAACCGCAGATTGAGCTGGTTTAGCCATGTGCTTCGTATGTCCCCCGATAGTGTTGATTATGCAAGCCTTTTTTACACTCCAGAAGACGAGGCAGGTCAAAACTCACCACAAGCGAGCATTCTCTGCGGACCTACATGGTGCTGGGATGAAGCTGTCCATCTGGCGCAAGATAGAGAGGCTTGGAGAAATTTTGTAGCGTCCACATACAAGTAAGTAAGTAATTAATTCAAAAAGTTGAAGAGATAATATTGTCCGGCTTGCGAGATAAATGGCAGATTAGCCCATTGTAATTTTTTAAAAGAAATCAATGTCAGGCTGATTAAATGCAGCTAAAAGTTAGCATGTTTCCAAAAAGTTCCAACACCCTGAGGGCCGGAGCGTCCAGTAGTGGTAACTTGACTCAGTTAAAAAGGCTTTATTTAAACAGGTTTTGTAACTTGGTTTGATAATGTTATTAACTGGATTTCGTGGCTAAGTTTGCCTCTGAGAAAAATGTCATCGTCTGCAAAAATATTTTGATGAAAGGAGTTGGTAACAATTGGCAAATAACAGGAGACACAATGTTATACTGTACTGCGTTATTTAATCTGAATTCGTACGACACACAACATCGTGCATGTTTTAAAATTGTGGTAATTGTGCGTGTAAAAAGTTCATTTGGCACAATACCAATAAATTAGTTACCTACCAGAGAAGCAAAATGTAATGAAATGTACAAACTTGACTAAGCAAAATTATTGGAGCATTTAAAAACATCGTTAATTTTTTGAATCAATTTAATTTCCTAACATGGCAAAAATTTTAATCTCTTTTTACAAGATGAATTTAAGGCCAAGTATTTTTTGACTGATATTACATATGTTCAGAATTTTTTAAAAAGAATATATATAAATTATGACATATTATAATAAAACACTATAATTCTAGTAATAAGAAAAATATGAACACACATTATTCCACAAAGTAGGTTTTTTTTTTCTCTACAGACTACCGGTTCGCCTTATAAGGCCACGATCAATTGGTCTTCAGTATACAAACCGAAACGATCGTCTATTCTAATTATATAGTTCTAGTTTCACAGTTAACATATGACAGATTAAATTTATGTTTCTGAATCAACTAAGAGCATATTCATCGCCCAAATGCCTGCAAAAATTTTTGACGATTCCTCTGAAATATATATCAAAAAACGATATTTTAAAATGTTTTAATGGTCACTGAGTAAATACTTACATGAGTGATGTTTTTTTATTTATTTTATCGATATTAACGGTACTGATATTGTAGAACTTCAGTTTAGGGTAAGAAATTGATAAGGGCCTAATCATCCGCAACGATCATCCTATGAAAGGAAAAAGATCTTTGTGGAAATTGAATATTTTTTAATGCATATACGCAAACATTGGATTTTTTTCCCTGTCGGGAGTCAAATGGTATTTTTACTGACAAAATTTTAACATCTCAATAGAGACGAAGTAAGAAAACGAAGTGATCACTTAAACCAGCCGATGACAGGTCGTAAGCCCTGTAGGTTCCTTAAGTTCCTGGTTCTTTCATAATATCCCAACTTCTTCTTTATTGAGATGCTAAAAGTTTGTCAGTAACAATATCTTTGTGGAACCTAAATCGGTAATTCGATTTTCCTTTTCAGGGCCCATAATCCAAAGATTGGTTTGCACCAAGCAGACCATCTCTTCTATTTCTCTTTTTCCGACTTAGGTATCTCTAGCGAAAAATTCGATTTCAAAAACTCTAGCATAATCATAAGGTATAGGCCACTCCCTGAGACCTTCACAGACCTCTGTCTTTTGCATACCACATCCAACCGCCTCCAGCCACCCGTCTTATATCGTCGACCACTTTGTTTGAGGTCGTCCAACGCTTCTTTTGTCCATTCTAAGTCCCCATCCAGCACTATTTCGGTCCATCTTGAGTCTGTAGTTCGGACGAGATGCCTTGCCCATCTAAATATATAACTTATTTAGCAAAACAATCTACCGAACCCAAACGTTGTTTAGTATGGAGGTACATAGTATATTTCTATTTTATGAACGTATTGGCATCATTAGTATCGATACGGTACCGTAAAAGGTGTTAAGACTACCCATATACTTGGGTTATACATAAGTGTACATAAGAAATATATACCTTCGTAAGTATATATTGTATGTACACGTTAAGTTGACAGAAAGTTCAATGTACACTTTAATCTCACAAGGTAAGTAGCTTCAAGCAATTATATATAAGTGTTAAATGTCATTACAACATATCGATAATATAAAGAGGTATATAATATATAGGTACTTATATACCTGCATTATTAAACAGTCATTATTTTCTTTGTTTATTTTATTTATTAGAATAAAAAGAACTTTGAAGAAAGAAAGAAGACTTTGTATAGAATAAAAAATGAGGACATAAGGAGAGAATGCAAGTTAAAGAAGGATATTATATATAAAATGAAAGTGAATGCTTTAAGGTGGTTTGGACATATAGAAAGAATGAACGATGAACGACTGACCAAAAAAATATACATGGGTGCTAGAGATGGAGTGAATAGCAGAGGTCGCCCCAGAAAGGGATGGCATGAACATGTGAATGATATTTTGAAAGAAGGAAACATAAAAAGTTTGAACAATCGACGAGCATGTATGAGACGATGCATGGATGTAAAGGAAGCCAGAAATGTGTGCAAAAATAGAGAAGTATGGCGCTCGATTTTCTCTGCTTACCCCGTAAGGGACATGGCGTGATGGTATGTATGTATGTATGTATGTATTTTATTTATAAGTTTGTTCGAACTACGAATGAGTTATTTAATACTACCCTTTTTGATGCGACAGCGTCTTCATCGGGACAGATTACGTCTATTTTAGAGTCACTTATTTCTATTGCTTCTTGGTCAACTAACAGGCACTATGTCAAATATTAATATTACACGCACCGAATCACAAGTTGCCAAATTCTGGAGACTTATTATATTTATCATCTCACAACTCCAAAACGAAAACACAATTAAAAATTGTGTCTCCACTGATAATTGAACCCGGAACCTGTTTTTGGTGCGTGTTGAATTGATATTTGATATATCACCTATTAGTTGCTCGAGATTCGTTAAAAAATAAATGAAAAATTAACTGTCAACAAAAGCAATAACAGCGAATTTCGGCGTGGTAGGTAGGTACTGCGCACGCTCCAATCAAGGATTTGATCTTCCAATGGGTACTTGGTAACTTAGTAATAATATTTGATTTGGTGAAATCAGCCTTAAAAGTAGGATGATACCTACCAAATCTGCATGTCCAAAGGAATTTTGTCAGTTTTCTTTATCTTTTATCAAAAAATATCTAACGGATACTTACAAACTAAATATTACGTACAATTCAGTAACTTCTTGAAATAAAATACGAACGTACTAAAATTTTCTAACTGACGTTGTTCCAAAAACTAAGATCTACAAAATTAGTGCACCGTAGATAATAATTTGAACTCAAATTGTCTATGGCACAGACTACGCATGTGTACTGCGCCCTGTTCGGCCATGTCAATTTATGTCATGTCGCCTAACTTAACATTACAATCGATCTGCACTAATATTCTTTTGTTTTTATTTTCCACATAACGCAACATATGTAAATGAACAACATGTGTTGTGCCCGAACCACACAACACATGTTGTTGTGTGGTTCAGGCACACCGCCGGCGCAGACGTCGGGTCAGACATCCTATGTTGACAACTAAACGTCAAATCTGACAGGTGATGATTGCGTCGGATGCCCCCGGTGTTAGCCCGCGGAACCTTCGGACGCCAACACGAGGACCGAGGGCTCGGGGTACAAGCCCCTCCGACTTGAAACGGAGTGTTCTTAGCGGCCGATTTCGAGACCAATCGGAGGCCCTGACGTGTGTGGTTGGATTCTCGGGGGCAGTGGTTGAACCCGATGGATGGTGGATATTTTGTGTTTGTCCGATGTTGCGGCTGCGTCCGGTGGCGAACAGGGCCAATAGGCTCTATAGCGTCGTCGGCGTGGAAGTGGATCGCGATCTCCCTCGAACACATGTAAATTATCCAATTTTTTTCTGTACACTACTGATATTTTCATTTTAACTAAAATATCCCGTACTGCAGTGAAAATAACTAGAACGTTATGACAGTTGATTTGACTAAAATGTGTTTATAGAATAGGGAATTCGTGACTTACTTGGAGTAAGAATATTCTTAAATAGGAACGTTCCTATTTCAGCGTAATAAAATATCAAATTGGACAAAGTGGAATAGCAACGCACCTATTTTAGCCGGAACGTTCTTAAAATGTTATAGAATCGGACGTTCTGTGTGCCTAGTTTAATTATGTCCAAACACGCAAATTGTGCAATGTTCAGTAAAACCTGTTAAGATCCAACACGTTTTGCAAATACTTATCTAAATTTCACGCCACATCAATAATATTATAATATTCATTTACATAACAAATGTTTAAAAAATTATACCACCATTGTTACATTATGTACATAGGTACATACGTTGATTACAAAGGATCATAATATATTACATACATACTTATGAGAGTGTCTTTATATCGGATTCTACATACATGATAATATATTATACCTAACACTTCATTTGTTGAAAATGTATTCAAAATATATACAAACCTCTCACTAAATCTATTCCAAATCTCAACACAGAATTTCTCAGCTCTTTGTTCTAAGTAGGTACATTTTTCGACATCAAAATTACTGTTTAAAAACTAGTTGCATGTAACACATGAGATCCAACTGTCGATAGCGATAGTATGTATAGTTGAAGAATAAGAATCAAACTATAAACCCATAAATCCAAATTATTGAAAATTTTAACACATGTTGGTATGTATGTCAAGATAGGACAGTATGGAGGTCAGTCCTGTTTTCCTTCCAGGAATATGAAAACAGCATGATGGTTCTGTATGTATGTTTGGAGATTAAGTACCTATCAATAAGTCTTCTTACATATTGTGTATAGGCGACTGACATACAAATTGTATGAAGCAATGTCGTCACTAAATTCAATTTTTATAAAAATTGTTAAAAAAAGTTTGAGAAGTGCTAATACAATGAAATATTTTTTATAGAAAATTAAATTATCTAGTTGGGGTGTTTCAGCTTTTTTCGATATTTTTGAAAAATTTGGAAATATAGGCAGTTAAACTCATAAATTTATCATAAAAAAATATTTATCTTAATAAAAAATGTTTGAGAAACCCTGGAATTTTTTTGAAAAAACTAATTTGAGATTTTGTATTTGTCTATATTTGTACCAATTTTCAGCGTTCTAGCTTTTATGGTTTCTGAGATATAGGTATGGAAAAATAAAGTAAAAATTCAAAAGTTGATAACCCCTGACTGAAACAAAAATTCACAATTCTGAGTATAAAAGTTTTGTAGGCCTATAACTGTTTATATATTCTGAAATTTTGGGCTCTGTAAATTGAGCGCATCAAAAGTTATAAGGGGGGAGACGGACACACAGACACACACACACACAAAACTCACACAAAATGTTCTACTCCGAATTCTGAGTAAATCCATGTACGGGAACATATATGCTGCGAGGCCTCTAGTTGGTGTTATTAGCATGCAAAAAGTCCACTACACCATACAAAATTTTCCTTCGTACACGCATCTTGGCTCAATAATGTCGATTCATTAAGAGAATTGAATTCTCATGAACGAATCGACAGTTGGAAAATTAATAAAGAACATTTATTTATTTATTTTAATATTGGTGCATGTTACGAAAACGAAAAATAATACTAAAAAAATTACGAACAATTATAAATTACCAAAATTCCCACAAAGGCAATGCCTGTGTGTGGGTATATAATATCTAAAAAAATACATTTATAGTACCTCAATATATACAATATAAAATATCAAAAGTAAAAAAATAAAAATAATGGTTTCTAATATGAAGAAATATAATCTTTATATATATTAATGCCTATAACAAAGGAAAAATTTAAATATATCAAAAAATTTATAAATTATAACAAAAATGAAATATACAAGATAAAAAAATGGTATGCAATAAAAAAACAGGTAAGTACTTTGAACGAGGCAAAAATTAAGCCCTTAAAATTATCATGATCATGTCAGATCTCTCTCATCCAGTAACAAATGGCCGATGGACATAAGTCCTGATATTTCCACAGCTTCCAATCCTGGGTACAACGTATCTATTAACTATTAAGACCCTTGTATGATTTGGACATACGTATGTACACAAAAATGCACTCTAAATTATCTTCTGTTGTATGAAACACTGAAAAATATTGTATATCACCAAATCTTTGATAAAAATAAAAGTGGTATTGTATACATATGTGTATATAATGTCAATTTTTTATCATTTGAAACGTATAAGTTTCAGAACAAGTCGCTACGGTACAAGGATAATGATAGACGCAGAAGAAATTTTGTATAAAAACAGTTTCTTTCTTACTACGTACACCAAAAGAAGGACAATACCTTGTCAGAACGAATTACAACTATATAACTTATTTTTTTATGTTGTCATTTTATTCTACGTCTCATAAATGCAGTATAATAAGTTGTTTGCAACTTATTAATACAGTGTTAACTGTTTTCGACTTGTTGTCACGAATTGGAAAGTTTAACAATCTTGTATGTGTGCACAATAGATTATACGTAAGTACATAAAGAAATGACGATTCATGACACTGTAATTATTCATTTGTGATGTTTAAAACATAACTGTCAAATGTTTCGTCACGTAGTTACCTATCTTAGTTACATTGTATATAATGTACCTATATTGAAAAAAAACAATTACCTATAAAAAAACATTTATTTATTAAAAAAACCAATACAAGATATTTTTGTTTTCTTAGTCGATCGACAATACTTGATGGAATTCCATTAATGTAAAACACATTTATAATTTTCTTCCACTTGGTTTAATTTGACTAGTTTCACTCTAGACGAGCATCTTCAGAGTAGTACCCACTACTCTATTTCAATACAAGTTTTTTTCTGTAAAAAGAAAAGAAAGACGTGATTTCCAATAGTCTTCAGTTAAAATAACAATTTTCAACACATGGAAGGTTGTTATCTCCGAAAGCCACCACTACTCAGGGTTCATTTTATTAAATCGTTGTTAGCTGCTGATGGTATCGTTTCACAGAAAAAAAACAGCATTTATACTATGACGTAAATCTGGCACTGGATCTTGGTCTACTTTAATACTAAGTGTTTTTTAATGTGCATTTTTTTAAAATATAATTTTTAATTATTTGAAAGAAATAACCCCTTGACAATGAACATGCCATTTGCACTGGGTGCAAGCCAATAAAACGCAATTAATAATTATGGATTCTGTTTGTCTATTTTTTCACTCTCGAATTAACAGTCGGCCTTCGTGGTTCAGTAATTTGAATCATCAGTCAAAGGTCCTGTGTCCGATTCTCGGTGGACACGCGCAATTTAATTAATTAATTAATCATATAGGTAATTTAATTAATAATTAATTAATCAGAGAAATTTTAATTAATCATATAGGTACTATGAAAAATATGGAGTTACTTAAACGTGTAATGATATCATCGTATTGATTACATCAAGTGTAGATCGGGTACATACATAAGTTCATGGGTCAGTATATATTAGCTTTATCAAGGATATCAACAATACATACATGCATATAATAGGAGATTCTTTGATGGAAACCAATTTACTTATCATAACACAATGTGGGAATTATATGTTAAAGTAAAAGATAAAATTTATCTTCAAGATACCTACAACAATAGTGTTGTGCAAAGCAAATATTGGTTTTGCATATAATTCCAGACCAGGACGAAATTTTTACGTGCAAGAGTTTCATAAAAAATATAAACCTTTTAGTTTTAATCAATTTAGTGAGACCATGTTTTTTTCACTCTCAGCTGCTACGAAATAATGAAAAGTTTTGATTTCCCAATATTAAGCTTATTTTATGAATTCGTAACATAAGTCATGTCATGATTTTTTTATGAGTTAGTACAGAAGGGTGAGCTGAATTTAAAAAAAAGTTGTAATACCGCGAAATTTGGAGTCAAAAAGGAGTAAAAAATTTGTTTCAACATATTTCTATTCGAGCATGTAGGTACTGAAAAGTTTGCAAAAATTTGGCAACACCTAATCACATTTATACGATAATTAAAAAAATAAATAAAAATATATATAACAGGTATCGTTCTAGTGAGGTTAGGGATTATACGTTTAATAATTTAAGAATAAATGTACAAAAATAATCAATAATCAAAATAACCTAATTATTACGTACTCAAAATAAATACATATTCTTAATAAGATATCACTTTAATTAATTTAATTTTAACAAATTCAACAAAAATATGATATTTCTACCAAGGCAAAAAGCACTCTCTGTAGGGTGAATTGCCACTAAACAAAAAAAGTAGATATTAGCGTTAAAAACTATGTATTAAAAAAAATATTAGTGTTAAAACGGTTGATTATTTATTTTTTCTTTTTTTTTAAGAAGACCGAGACAAAAATCGATGGTTTAAGACCAATCTGATCTTGGTCAAACATTGCTCTTCACTATAACAAGATAAATTCATTTAACGATAAGGCAATAAATAGAAACAACCTTCAATCTTCAATCCTACAAAATCTCTTTAACTTTAATGAGACTAGTGAACTTGTATCAAATTCGATCTATCTTACTTATTCATCTATAGTTATAGCCAGGATAATGATTTACTTAAAAATAACAACAATTCTAGGAATCCATCCCAAAATGAATACTATAGTGGAGATCTTAGACAAATAGCGTCTTACAATGATGGTGGTTTCTGTGTAAACGGACCTATTAAATGGAATAAATTGCCTTCTAAAGTGCTTGGAGAGCAGAGTTTTGTGGGCTTCAGTTAATTGCTCATTTATCTATAGAACATGTAATCAGTTTGATACAAAGTTCGCGGATTTTGTCATGTTTTGGTCATTCGTAATAGTGATTTTCCTTTCCAAATTTTTCCCATTCCTATTTATAGTCCTGTCCTTCTTTCCAAGCTTGGCCGTTGTTTAACTAATTTTGACTGATCTTATTTTAATTGTTTCTTTATCTTTCTTTGTCTTTTTCGTTACATCGTAATTTAGTAAATGTTTTTTTTTTGGTATGGTTAAATAAAACTTTGGTTTTATTTTACCGTACCAAATTTATTTATAATTAGTAAATGGTGTTACTATTTTGGTTTTTATATTTAATAATTAAATCTGAATATATATGTATATTCAAAAAACTGTTTGTAACCTTAAATAAATAAATAAAATAAAGACTTTTTTGTTCGCAGATAGTCATGTAAAAAGAGCCAGGAAGGCCAACTATACCACTGCAGTCGACGAAATAATTAGGTATTATATGAATTTTTTATGACACAAGTTGATATTTTACAATAAATCTATAATTTGGCAAACATATATACCTATTATATGTGTATAAAACCCGATATTGCGATATCGATAAGGTGAATAATACATTGATTCAATTTCCAAAAACAGCAAAAACACGTTAGAATAATAAAACGAACATGTATGTTTAATAATATTTGTATGTTTAATAAAATGTATGTTTAATAATATTTGCATATTGGTATCTACCTTCACATACGCAACCATTATTTATCAACAATTTCAAAATAATATCGCGATGCAACTTCAAAGTCAACTAAACTTTGAATACCTATGTTTACCGAGCTCGTCAATGATTTCTTTTTATTGAAAGATAATCAAACATAACACGTCAAGTCTAATTGTTCTCAAGATAATATCTTTAATTTAACTAGCGGACCCGACAGACGTTGTCCTGCCCGAACTATTTGTGACACAAAAAAAAAATGGATGTTGTTATTCGCTGAGCAAACTGACATTTTCTTGTTCGATGTGCCTCTAAACACTTTGAGGTTAGATTGATTGTGATTTCCTGTATAATTGCAACACAGCATATATTGTCTGGACAGATTTTTTAGTGTTGTCAGATGGAAAAAAAAACTAAACATTGCTCATTCGACATTAGCGCCACCTATTATAATTTATAGTTGTAAAAAATCATGTTTTTTATTTTTCTTTTATAATATTAATGTTTAAAATTACATTTTGTGTATCTAAACCATTCAAGGACTCACACAAATACACACAAAAAAATTTCATCATAATCGGTTCAGCCGTTTAGGAAGAGTTCAGTGACATACACACGTACAGAAGAAATTTATATATATATATATATATATATATATATGAAAAAGAATTTTCTGGGTTAACCCGTGTCAGATAGTCCTGAGAAGGACTGTTTAAGACCTGACGTTTCGCCCGAATATCATCGGGCATTGTCGAAGGAACGCAACGAAAACCGAGCGAGAACGAACGCGCGCGAAACACGACCGCACACACCTAAGGCTTTCCGTCAAGTGAGAAGCGCCAGTCTATGCATGAGCGCAGAGGTAGCGAGCGGGTAGGTTCCCCTCCCCCTCTACCCCTTCACTCCCCGCACCTATTAGCTATTTGTTCTATTATTTGTACCGTTAAGCCGACTTTGCGAACGAGTTGTCATTTTAATAGTGGGTTTTTCAAATATTGTTTGTTTTGTTATGTGTGGAGGTATTGAATTTCTAATTATTACTTTAGTTTTATGAGTATTACTATCTAGAATATTTGTCCATGTTTGAGGAATTCTTATCGCGTCATTTCTGCTGTTCATATTATTTGCATGTTTGAAAATCTCAATTGCCTCTCTGTATATGCGTTGTGGTTCGGAATTTAAGTTAGCGATGGTGGATGAATTTTCGAAATCAATAGTGTGGCCTTCGTTAAGAACGTGTTGGACTAACGACGAAGTTAACTTCTTATTTTTGACGTCCACTCTATGTTCTGCTACTCGTGAGGATATTTTTCTATTGGAGCGACCGATGTATACTTTGTCACACGAATCTGACTATCTGACACGGGTTAACCCAGAAAATTCTTTTTCATCTTATACCCGTGAAAACCTAAAAGTTAACATATATATATATATATATATATATATATATATATATATATATATATATATATATATATATATATATATATATATATATATATATATATATATATATATATATATATATATATATATATATATATATATATATATATATATATATATATATATATATATATATATATATATATATATATATATATATATATATATATAAATATAACAACAAAAAACATTGCAGTAACAAAAATTATGGTCGCCGAAACCTTACCGTGCTCCCAAACTTATATATTTATTATTCTATATAAAAACGAGTGGGATGTATGCAACGCTAAACTCCTCACTAACAAGTCATTTGTTTGGAAAATTTTCAGCATTTTCATGAAATGAATATGTTAAATTATTTTTTATTTAAATATTTTATTATGAAAACTCGATAACTCTTTTATGTCATTTTATGAAAGGGATGTGCCTTTTTACCAAATTGAAAAATTTTATAGTTAAAAAAATGAAAAAAAAATCTAATGGGGTCTAAGCGAGTATTATATATTACATATTTGCAAAATTTGAAAAGAATCGATTGAGTACTTTAGTCTATAATCGATAAAGTAAAATAAGCACTGTTGCCTAGCCTGCTGCTGCTAGGCTAATCACCGGAGCCGCGAAATTCTCACACATATCCCACCATCTACGAAATCTTCACTGGCTAAAAGTGCCAGAGAGAATCAAATACAAATTATGTTTGTTGACTTTCAAAGCGATCCATGGCATGGCTCCCACGTATCTTTCAGACTTCTGCATCCCTCTCACCGTAAACGAGCGACAACAAACACTTCGGTCAGCCACCACATCCGTGATTGGCAAGTTGACTGAAATAAATAGAGTCAACACTTCATCTTTCGGTGATCGTGCTTTTGCTGTGGCCGGACCAGCCTCGTGGAATAAACTACCACCTGAACTGAGGCAAATCGACAACTTAGCACTATTCAGGAAACACCCAAAAACTCACTTCTTCCGCGAATCTTACAAAAACCCCTAATATATTCAAAGCGCCCTTGAGGTGAGGTTATCACAAAAACGGCGCAATAAAAATAATCCAAATTTATTATTATTACTAAGCACACCATACAAAACACGTAGCACACATCACATAGCACATAGCACACACACAGATACATTGTGATGAAACTTTCAGAATACAATCTCAGCATGATATTAGTTCTGTAATAAAAAAATACCCTTAAAAATTGCGAAATCATAACTTCCCACTATATACCATTGGGTTAGTGAGGAGTAAAAATCATATTTTATGAGAAAAAATAGCATATGGAACATATTTACATTAAACTGATTTTTTTTTTTAATTAACCTAACTATACCTATTGACTACAGAACATTTGGTTTAAATAGATATACTTTTGTAACTGATAACAACGGTTTGGCAAGTAGCCATTTTTTTTTGTTTTTTTTTTAATGAATATGTCCTTGTTAAACAGGTACATATATGTAAATCTTACTACATACCGTAAATTAAGCAAAAAATGCTATATATGTGCTTATAGGTGAACGAAATAGGTCGAGGCGGGATTTGAACTCGCGACCACTAGATTACTATCCCAGCGCGCTCTGCCATCGACTTCTGTAAGGGAAAATTGAGTGATCAACTTCATATTGATATTGTACATATGTGGTGTCTCTATAGACAAGTGTATTTTTTACTCTCCACTTCTATCTTCCTCAAGGGGTAGGCAGTGAGAACCGAATACCGCATTCTTCTATCTTCACACGTATACATCAACATTGATACACTGTTTCATCCGTGCTCATCTTGCTAGTAATGCAATTTTACTTAAAATTTCTAAACAGGTATCACGTAGAAAGTGCATACTATGAGTTTCGTGACAATGTTTTTGTACTTGGTGTATTGTGAAAACTTTTGTCTTATATTTGTTTAAGAATCTAATATAAATGTACTTCATAAAAATACATTTAGAGATTGTCAACCTTTCAAGAAGAAAAAATGAACGTGAACGTGAAACAAGAAGAATATATTTTTCTAAGGAAAAATCGGTTTGACATGATCGCTGAACGCACTGGTGTCACGTACGTCAACCACCGATTGAATTACCTACAAAAGTTGTAAATTATTGGTAACTATGTAGGTCATGCTTATTCAATCGCTAGTTGATCATAAAAATAATTAATATATTAGTTTTGTTCATATACTCAATCCTACGCCACTTTAATTGATGCAATTAAAAGCGATTTGATTATATAATTAATAACCTGAGCTCACAATTATGATTTAATTGATGTACATACTTACATAGTTAATTTACATTTACATACATTTATTGCTTCCCAATATTCGAATTCAGTTTCCATGTTATATATGTATATGATTTTTTCATGTGTGCTATAAAACGCAATTATTACACACAAACTTAAAAAAAAACTGTAGATCTCTTGGGGACAGTATTATGTCTTTTGTATCTATGGAAGTCGTTTTCGTCATATGTAGCTAGACTGTTGATGGAGGCTTTCTTATTCAAGGGGATCTTCGCATGAAAACGCTTTGAAAGGGAGATTATGAAGTCTTGGATTGTGGTTATTTTTGCATCCTCGTGTAGTTGGGAGGTTTTCACCCGTCTTGGAGCGAACCCGCCCTCGTGGTAGACCGCCTAAAAGACGGATGGATAGCTGGGAGTCCTCTTAAACAGACCTATAGGTCAATATAAAAGAAGATGAAGAAGAATAAGAAATAAATTAATTAAAAAAAGAAATGACATTACGACTAATACCATTTTTGTAGATTATAATCTAATGACATTTAAATATCATAATTAAAAATGTTCGTGGGTGCTCTAAATGAATCCATGGGATTTTTAGTTTTGTGCAAATACCGATTTGACAAATTATCATAATCTTTTTGATTTCAAAATAGGTTGGCAGAAATAACCAAATGACAACAAGCAAATCAGTTATTAATAAAATAAATATTTTTACTACAAATCAAATTTACCATCGTACATCAATTTCAATGCCATATGAATTTCTATTGAAATAATAATATACTTATACATACATAGGATGCGTGTAATGCTCAATATCAACTCACTTTTTATGCGATTTACCAACTTTATTGTATGATTTTCGTAATAGGTATAATATGGTAACATTGTACACCAATTGATGTTCCATAGTCGGAGATCAGTAAGTAGGTATGCGAGTGAAACTTGGACATACCAGAAAACGCACTTGAGCAGAAAAGAAGCCGTAGAAAACATTCAGAAGAATGTGATACAAGATGACATTATTTGATCAATTCATGAAATTTACACTGTGATATTATTTTTTTCTAATCAACGAATAAAGAACAATTGACATAATGAAATATGATAAAGTAATACGTTAAAAAAACACAACTATTATGAAGATCAGTGAGGCTATAAATGCATGGAAATATAGGGTTCTCTTTGCCTACGCCGATAATGGGGACATGGCGTGATAGTGTGTATAAATTTTATTAACCGGGCCACCTCCAATTTTAACAACCTGCTCAATAAAATTGACTTCTTTCATACCCAATCTCTACTCTCGTTCAATATTTCGATAAAGCGCCAACTTTGCACTGATAACATAACTCAAAATTCCACTTTCTTGTATATACTTATATGTATGTGTCACCATAATGGTTGTAACACCTTTTTCGTTAATCCTAAAGCAGCCCATTCACGATCGTGCCATTCGGCGTCGTTCCATATGGACCGGCTCCATTTGGAGCATTGTAAAATTTTCATCACACTCACGGGCGCGCCATCGCGCCATCGAGCCATCAAAATTAGTATACGCAAGCGGTCGACGCTTTCGCATTAATATGTAAGTTCTATTTTTTTATAATTTTCAAGTAAAAATGAGTTATAATTCTGATGATGAGCTTTATTCAACTGCTATTTAGCGGTTTGTTAATATATAAATAGAAAAAAACAAAGAGAAAATGTTGTATTTTCGCATTCACGGGAGTGTCAAACAGCTCGGCGCAATGAGATGACGCAATGTACCGCTGGTTTTCACACTCACGAGCATGCCGTGCCGACAGGATGCGCCGCGCCGTTTTCGCATTACTACAGAGGCCAATTGGGCTGCGCGGGATTTCATTCACGAGCGCATTTTGGAGTTTTCGCGCTGGTTGGTATTTGGTTTTAAATATTAATTTATTAATTTACAGAAGGGTGCTCCGGTCTAGACAGGCACTAGGTAGTAACCTGTCGCCTGTTCCCCAAATCCAACGCGAAATGATGTCGCGTGTGGATTCGATCCTGCTGTGCGCAGCTCGGTAATTAGTTGCAAGCTAATTAAAGAGCATTACACAACAGAGCGAGGTACCCACGCCACACCATAAAACATTTATATATTTATCAGAAGAATATGAATTAATTAATATTATGGAAAGGTATTAAAATAGTATGAATTGGACTTACGTATTTATTTGATAGTGTGACTCTAATTATAAATCAAGATTGATACTTCAATAATGGAGTTTTAAATATTTTAAATAATATATATCGCTGAATGCGCGTAATTATAATCGAAATGTGAGTCGGGCAGAGTGACTGCCTACCGCTGGCCTTGGTTAAACTGAACCATGAGAATTGATGTGCGCTGCCTTAAATAGCCGGCTGACGTCCCCCTACTCCTTGAAGTGGGTGGTCAACTCGGCTGGCTACACCCGCTACAGAGTGATGGCAAGCCGTTTGGCAGGATGACACGATCGTGAATGGGGGCCTTTAAGTACGTTAGAATCCCATGTTATGATTCTAGAATAGAATATTCTTTGTACAGTTCCTTGTATGTTTCAGGTATGATCCTATAATTTTCTCATTTGTTAAAAATTGTATGTAAAACTTTAAAAATCACTTGATATGATGTCCTGTTATTATGAACCGTAGTCTATCATTTACTGTTTTTTCCATTGTTCTTAATATCATACTATGTTATTATATTCTACTGTACTGTTGGATATCCAAAATAAATAAAATAAAATAAAAAAAATAATATTTTTAAAAAAAAATATTTCCTACCTAAAAATATATGATCCGAATCTGGATTCGTTCAAGAAAATTTATTTCCATTAATTTATTTACTTCGTCCACTTCACAAGAGCAGACTCTGAGAATAACACGAAACAGTAAAAGAAATAATGAAAAATGATTTATTAACTCATTATTTATTACGAATCAAAATATTTTTTATAAAATATTCCCTGTCTAAAAATATGTGATCCAAATCTCGATTCGTTCAAGATTATTTATTTCTCTTAATGAATCGACAGTATTTTTATGCAAATATAAATGTCGTTTCGTATATATCAAGTGCGAAACTATTGATTTTCATTTCAAAGAGCTCCTATAATTAACGAGTGCCTACCGTTATATATGTATATATTTTAAATATATTCTGTTTTATATCAAATTGTATAGGTATACTAAATTCTTCCTGGATATTTTTTGTATTTTTTTGTGTAGACTTAAGATTTTTTCGAAAATTAAAAAAAAAAAAAATAATTTTTGAACTTGAATCGATCGAAAATACTGTTCTCTGTCTCCCCTTCCTTTTCGTTTTGTCCATCCCTTCTGGTTCTCAAATTATAAAAAAAACTGTAATACTAATAAAAATAACTTTATTGGAAGTATAATTAATATTATTAACTATAATATTATTCAAACTCCTCCTCTTTCCTTTCATAATATCACAAAGTAATAAAACGAGTTAAATAAATATCGAAATACCAACAAAATGAATTAATACATAATGTTAGAGTATTTTGTAAACTTTTTCCGTCCGGTCAAACAAGTTTATAAAAGTAAAAATTACAAAAAACTAGTTTAAAGACATCAACACGTTAGCATGATAAAATGGAAGGAAGATGTCGCAAAAATTGAACACATTCAGTTTTGCAATAAGAAATCACATACAAATCAAACATAATTTATAATTCTATGATTTTTTGTATCATACTATTAATAGCTGTAACGCACCGGCTTTTTTTTGTATTAGGCAATTCACCCTGAAAAGAGTGCTTTGTGCCAATTTAATGTTTACTGTTTCCAAGGAAATTTATTTTTGATCATATGTTTAATTTTTTTAATAATATAAATTTTGAAATGACAGACAATACACGAGAATTTTGAAGGTACAAAAGATGTTGGATATTAAGTGGAGATTGGTGAGTAATTTTGATGAGTAATCTGTATATACTTTTGAAATTGGAATTGTTTTTACAGTGAAAATACGTGATTAATTGTTACATCCTCCTCACCACACTGATAAAGAGGACTAGTAAAACTCTAATTCTATACAGGTGGGAGGCAATTGAACAGTGACCAAATCTCATTCTGGAAATACATGATATAAACCTTTTTGAAAATTTCCTTTTATAAAACCAAGTTCTTGAAGAGATTTTTGCTGGATACCTGCATAGTATAATCCTTTGTATTTTTTTTGTTTTTGACCAATTTTTTTCCTACTTGGAAAACATATTTGCTTTAAGACGAGGAAAAAGATCTGAGATTGGGATTATGAAGTCACCAGGAATGGTGCCTGAGATCGCTGCCAATTTGGCAAGTTCATCAGCCTTTTCGTTGCCCTCAATCCCTAGGTGACTAGGAACCCAAGATAGAATTATGCACAAGCTTAGAATATGCATTACCTTATAAACGACGCACGACACGAGCGTGAATCCCAAAACACCGGTCTTGTCTCACCTAAAAAGGTACTACATTCAGAATGGGTGGTGAACCTCATTGCTGAACTATGTGAGATGTTAATTCGATTTTTTTTACATATTAGGTACCTACTTTATATTATTATATCAAATTAACAAGAGGCTACACATTGTATGTGCTATAAAACAAAATAAAACAAACATGGTTGGACACCCAGTAGGCAGGAGAAAGACAAAGATTGAGATGGGAAGATGACATAAAGAGAAATGCAACACAGCTTCTGCAAGCTTCTAACTGGAGAGCTGCAGCAAAGGAAAAAAGCAGTAAGAAGCAGAAGTTGAAGGATTAATGCTGTCACTCTTTTCTAATATCATTTTAGTCCCTTAATAACCGGGTAATTGAAAAAAAAAACATTTCATACAGTTCAGAAATGAGGTGCACCTCCCATAATGATTGCTGTGCCTTTTTAGATGGGACGAGACTGGTGTATAGGTATATACACATGTATCGTGCTTATTTTTATAAGGTCATGCACACCCACACAGTTGTCGCTATATAGATAGATATTTTTCCCTTCCATAGCGACAAAGGTAACGGTGTGCCAAATTAGTCTTTAAGTGTTTGCGCAAAGAATCGTTAATGGCTCAACGACTCGAATAGGTTTACAATAATTAATGATAACTTTACAATATATTGATATTATTATAATTTTGTCCAAATGTGTACCATAATATACCAGCTGAGTTAAGTAGTGAATAGTGGTCAAAGAGAAACTGCCACAACAAACAGCAACTGGTTTATATTACAGGTCGTTTTCAAATGTAATTAATTTTACCTCAATACATTAGTTTGTTCCGCTCTGAGCCGCGGCAAATGCGTTCTTACATATAGTACATACATACATACAGACAGACAGACAGACGTATACACGATAAAAACTATGTCTTGCACTCTTTTTCGAGACATTTTTTGTGATTTTGATTGAATTTTCTTTATCTTAGTGGGACTTCCTGAATATGAATTTTACTTATCCAACTGTCGATCTGAAGAGAATTTATTTCTATTAACGTATCGACATAGTTTCAAGCTAAGATCCGCGAAATTTATTTCGCTGGCTATTTTAAATGGTTACTTGAGAGGCTTCGCAGCATATATGTTCTATATGTTTTAACTCAGAATTCGGAGTAGAACATTTAGTGTGCTGAAATTTTTTGTGTGTTTCTGAGTGTGTGTGTGTGTCCCTTATAACTTTTGATCCGCTCACAGAGCCTCAAATTTCAGAACATATAGGTAGTTATAGGCCTACAAAACTTTTATACTCAGAATTTTATTTTTTTTGTTTCAGTCAGGGGTTATTAACTTTTGAATTTTTACTTTATATTTCCATATATATTTTACTTTATATTAGATTGCTGGAAATTGTTATTAAAATGGACAAATACAGAATCTCTAAATTGATTGATAAAAATGTTTAAATTTTAAAAGTTTCATTAAATTGTTTTTCCAGAGTTGTCAACATTTTTTATTAGGAAAAGTATTTTTTTAAATATATTTGTTTAACTTGCTATATTACTAAATTTTTTGAAAATATCGCACAACGCCGAAACACTCAAATCTTAGTCCGAAAAAAAGAAGAAGTTTTCGCTTCACTGAATGAAAAAAAATACGTTTACTTCACAAGCATAATAAAGCAAAAATTATTTCATATTATATATGTAGTTTATGGCATAAATTTAATATTTTTTTTAAAAATAAATTTTGTATTAAACCACGTTGAATGGAAGTCTGTTCCGAGGAGGGAGCAGTCAGCTTTGAAAACTGGTTAGACTTTATAATACTCAAAATGGTTGAATACAAAATTGATTTGTACATAAAATACATTTGTAATTAAAAAAAGAATCGTGGGTATCCTCGGTTCGATCCCCGGCAGAGCAGTAATTTATTTAAATTCATTTCTCACGCAAATACTACTTCTAAATGCTGTAAATACTGGTTAGTTTAAAGAAATTGCCTGCTGGCAATAAACTACTTGACAGTTGAGATGCATCGAAGAGTTTACGTTCCGTTTGTACAGTTCAAACTAATTAATATTGATAGCATTTTTAGAGCAAGATTTAAGTATTGGTCACAACTTTGTTTCAATGAAATATTTGAACCATTTATATTATATATACATTTTCACGATACACACATAAGGTCTTGCGAAATAGTAGGCATTTTTAAATTCAAGATTACTTAAATTTAAAGTAATTTTAAAAATAATAATGAAGTCAACGGTGTGATTCTTATCTTGTCGTAAAAAAATAAATGTTCATTTATATAAGTTACGAAGTACACAATGAAAATTATATGTACACAGGTATATAGATATAACAACTTCAAGGTCATCTATGAGGCGTGCATATTATGTATTTGTGGCCATAATGATACACAGATATATAACACAAATTATGTAAATAAAAGTTAGTTATGAGGTTTTTTTCCAATCAATGTGCTTAGGCAATATTATGAACAAGGTTTTCGTTTCTTAAACATACACTAGTACAGTAGAACTGCGTAAATAGGTAAGTCGAATTCGACATTCGACACTTATTCGTATAAATGATTCATTATTTGTCCAAATATTTCGATATTCGTTAAAATTGTTCTATTTATTCTTCAAAATGTCATATTATTTGTCCAAATATTTCGTTATTCACCAAAATGTTTTGTGTTTATTTAAAATGTTATATTTTTTGTGCAAATATTTCGTTATTCACCAAAATGTTTTGTTTTTCTTTAAAAAATGTTATATTTTTTGTCCAAATATTTCGTTATTCACCAAAATGTTTTGTTTTTCTTTAAAATGTTATATTTTTTGTCCAAATATTTCGTTATTCGCCAAAATGTTTTGTTTTACTTTAAAATGTTTTGTTTTTCTTTAAAATGTTATATTTTTTGTCCAAATATTTCGTTATTCACCAAAATGTTTTGTTATTCTTTAAAATGTTATATTTTTTGTCCAAATATTTCGTTATTCGCCAAAATGTTTTGTTTTACTTTAAAATGTTTTGTTTTTCTTTAAAATGTTATATTTTTTGTCCAAATATTTCGTTATTCGCCAAAATGTTTTGTTTTACTTTAAAATGTTTTGTTATTCTTTAAAATGTTATATTATTTGTCCATATATTTCGTTATTCGCCAAATGTTTTGTTATTCTTCAAAATGTTATATTGTTTGTCTAAATATTTCGTTATTCGTCAAAATGTTACGTTATCCTTTTGTATTTACACTTTTCGTGAAATTGCTTCATTATTCGTCAACATTTTGTATTCATTTAAGTTATTCGAGGACAAATGTTTATTTTTGTCAAAATGTTTCGTTATTCATCAAAAATTTTCGTATTTGTCCAAATTTACTCTTTTCCCAAAATTTCTTCGTTATTCGTCAAAATGTTTTATTATTCATCAATGTGTTTCGTTTTTAGTTTAAATGTTTTGAAATTTGTCAAAGTTTTTTGTTATTCGTCAAAATCTATATTTATTCGACGACTTGTTGATGTCCAGTTTGGTTTAAATGTTATTTGATCGGAGCGAAATCCAGAATGTGTTTTAAGATCTGCTGGAGTCAATCCAAACATCACTGTATCGTATGTGATAGATGATAACAATGTATTTCTTTTATGATTTATTCCTTCTGTAAATCAAAAACAAAAAGTTTTTTTTTGCTGTTTACAAAATTCATTAAGTTCCTATGGTTTATTATTAACTCGTGAACCTGTCTTTAACGATTCGATAACGAATATAAAGGTTCCACTGTACTTTGCCGAAGAGTGAGTTGCCTATCCACACCTGATGTTAAATGTGTTTTATTTCCTGATTATTTAATGGATGCAGCTTTTGAACTGTAAATTACAATCTATATCATTCAACATCGGCTATCACCTTCAATGATTTTCTATACATGGTCTATACAATATGTGTATTTATAAAAATGTCGTAGAAATATTCTGCAACCGTGCTTCCCATCGGGATGATTAAAATAATATATAATCTTAATACGATAGCACACTTTCAATACCAATACCTCACTCACATTTATTTAAACTAACTCGTTCACTATTCTCACAACCCGACTTCACTGTTTTTTTAGCAGCAGTAATACCTTAATAATAATCTTTCATTTACCCTCATTCCTTCGTAGATCTTTTCAAATATAGTGTAACCATCGTTAACACCATTGCTTTTTTGTGATTTTCATTAGGTATATATTTTTAATATTTATTATTTTCTACGATTTAAATTTAATCATTGCATTCACTTGTGTGGCTGACAGACAGAATTTACCTATAGGTTTTGTGATTATTATAATATTTAACACTTTTGAGCTGTGAGGCATCGGCTTAGAATAGTGCTTCCACTCTTCTATTATTGTTTTCGAGTGTCTCGTAAGAGCCGGGAAATCGAAAATACAACAGGCAACAATAACATCTCACATACTTCAGAGGAGAGGTTCACCGTACATTCTGAATGTAGTGCCTTTCTAGGTGTGTGGTGATACACGCATGCTTTGTGCACCATTTTATAAGATAATGTATACCCACACACTTGTTCCTTGACTGCCCCACATTGTGTGATATGCCGTGATGGTAATAATGAATTAAACACTTGAAATATCACGACATTGATACTTTGCCTAAATGTGCGTTGAGATCTTTTGTATTGAAAAAATGAGTTCCTACGAAACAGTCTCAGTTTAAGAGCTGAACTCATGTTTTACAAAAATATACACGTATTACAGTGTCCGTTTAGGCTTAATCTTCCCTCAAATACGTCACTAAAACGACAAATATTTAACTCAACGTTTCTGGCGGATGTACTTAACGGTGAGTCAACTGCCATTTGCTAGGCAACGCGTGTAGTTTCAGTTTCTATCACTAGAGGCGTTAGAAACGAGTGTAGTTTCAGTGTTCTATCACTAGAGGCGTTAGTTGTATCGACGGTGGCGCCACACAACAAAACAAACTGACAACCATATTGAAACGAACATGGGCATTTAAACGCATTATTTTGGTAAAAAAAAAAATTTACCATGTTGGATAATAAAACAATAGTATTTAAAGTCGTAGCGTCCCGTTTTGTAGTTCGTATTATTTGAAGTTATTTAAAATTTGACCACAGAAAAAGTAAAATATGTCTATAATTGAAGATTTAGTAACTGACATGTCATATTGCACTGTAATATGGAAATGGATTCAATCTCCCCTTAACATTGTATTGTATTGTATATATTTTATTTAGATGTAAAAAAAAATACAATTTCTTACATCTAGTACAAACGAAAATAAAAACAAACAATAAAAATAAACAAATCAACATCGGATGACTAAATGAACACAAAAAAGACACGTATCTATCAATAACAATAAAACACAAAATAAGAAAAAGGAAAACACACTACCACAATAGAAGACATCAAAGAACATGAAAAAAAAATAATAACAATATAGTATCAAAACAAGCAAAATAGATATTATAGTCTTAGAACATAATATATAAACAATAGAAACACACGATTTTTAAAAAAACTTTTGTTTTATGTATTCAGCACCTAAGCGACGAAAAGCGGCAAGACTAGACGCCTCCTTTACACATTCAGGCAAATCATTATAAAGTTGTAAGCCTTTGTAGTACACACTATTTTGTGTACCTTACATTAATCTTGAGTTTAACAAACTCAATGAGTTGAGGGCCGACTGTAATACCGGGCCTATGTCTTGCAAAAGTGTTCACAATATACATAATAATATATAGTTTTATGAAATACAAATTTTTGATGTGATAAATAAAAGTTTAAGAACAAACTCACTGAAATCTACAAATATACACAAATAGTTCATTATATACAACAATATACAACATTATTAACGGTCAGATCGACAGTACACCCTTTCTAAGCTCACTACGTTTTCACTGTCCACTCAGAAAAAAAAATTGAAATCAGTCTATCTTTTATATTGAATCTTCTAGAACAAACAATATGCTAAATTCATAGATTAATAGAGCAAAACAACAGAAATATCAGAAAATGTTTGAGTGATCCGAAGTTGGATATGTTTGCTTCGGGTTTATATATTTTTAAAAAAATGTTAATTTGTCGGATATTTAATCTGCGCTCTGTTTTGTTGTGCGCATATTTCCTTTTTGGTTTTATTCATACATTGAAACAGGTGGGGTATAAATTCTAATACGAGTTTTCATTTGTCGATGCTTCCCCCCCCCTACCTTGCTCCCTTCCCATCCTGTTTTAGAAATTGTTAAAATGTAATCAAATATCTTGTAATCCATACATGTTAGAATACTATACTTAAAATATCATTATATTTTTGTATATTTTCTTTTACTTTTTATTACGTATTCTATTAAATCAATAGAAAAAATGTTGTATGAACTGGTCTTCTAGAATTGTCTATGCTGAAGACTATGTCTATGTCCAGACATTGATCGATATTTTAATCGTTGATGTAGATATACTAACTGCTGGTTCAGATCCTATGAAAGGTAGCTCTGATCCTTTTTTGGCTAGCGTATCTGCTCCCTCGTTTCCCTAAAATACTGCGCTAACTTCGAAATCAATATTTTCATACCTACTTGAAAGTTTTCGATTGATTGTTCTATGTATGTGTGTTCATACAATAATACGTCATTTTATAATGTATGATTTTCCTTGCTAAATCGATAAAATAAATGTTGTATAAACCAACTTAGCGGATTTATTGCTCTAAAGTTTCTGCCAATCAATAAGAAGTTATTTTTGAAACAAGGAAGTAAGAATTTAATACAAAAATACAAATCAGAATTTGCAATACCAACATAAATTATATGTGTCACCTCAAGTAACCCAAATATTTTGAATTCTCTTACAAAGAATTTAATAACCTTCACGAATAAAATCGTAAAGTCTGATTTTTTTTAAAGTGCCAATTCTATACATAAACAAAAAAAATGCATAGTATTTACGCATGTAAATGTATTAGTAGACTCGTGGTTGCTGATTGGTTTACACCATTTGGTGTCCTTAACAACAAACATCAACAAACCCGACAGTACGTATCTATCTCTCGAAGTGAGCGCACGTTTGATTTTTTATGGTGACCATGTGTTCTAAATTAAGAATTTCATTTTTTATTTCTAACTTATGTATTTTATTTTTTGTTTAATATCGATATATAATTATTATTATAAACATGTGTTATCACCGTCTTAGTATAGAATAAGTGTCCATTATTTATTTGTATTAGTTACATAGATATATTATTTATGTATGTGTGTTTGCCTCAATGAACTATTATGTAAATATTTTGTATAATATAATTTATTATTTTGTAAAATAATATGTAACTGTTTATCATTATAAGGATTAATTACTTCATAATGTATTCTTTTATTTTCCTAATAAAAAGTATCAAATAAATATTTTGTTTAAATATTACTTTCCCAGGAGATGCCCATTAACATTTGCAGAAAATACCTAATAATATAGACCCATTAAAGCCGCATGGTACCGGGAGTAAGAATAGGTATGAAAAGATTTGAAGGTTTTGAAGATATATGTGAAAGTTACAACCGTTTTATATCATGAAATGATAAAAAAAATCCCATTATATTTTTTTCTTTTACACCATGGTCACCCTATGAGCTTTGGCACTCTTAAAAAAATCAGACTACCTATCGAGATAGCGGTTTAAAAAATTGAGGAATTTGTCGTTTGGTAACGATAACGCTATGAATAATATAAATTCACCGAGAGATCTGCAATTAAACATTAGTATTGGGCAATATTTGTTGTTTTAGGAGGGCGGTTTGTGCGTCTATGTCTATCATACCATACTATCACGCTTTTTCCCTATTTGGGGTAGGCAGAGAGAACCGCACGCCAGACTCATCTGTCATTCAATGTTTATCAGCCAAGCTGAAATAAAAAATATTCTGCGCAGCCCACGTGATCTTTCAAGATGTTTGCCAATAATTCCACAACAGTTTTAATACTTTAAGATTAACAAACTTTCAACGAATATGATGATCATGGGATTTATTAGGATTGAGAGACTCTGATGGTTGGAGACGTGAAAAGAATGAGTGAGCAACTGCCCATCAGAAGAGTGCTTCAATCAGAGATCCTTCAGAGACCCAAGCTGAGATGGATGGGAATCGGATCTGATCGGAATGGCGAAGAATTATTTTGGAGGCCAGGTCCCACCTCGGGATGTGGAGCCAATGAAGATGATGATTATGTAAATAGGTTAATTGTTATTTATTTAACTAGCTGGTCTTTGTTAAATAGGTCCTCAATATGGTTGGGGTATATTCGCTGTGGTTGATTTCTTCTTACACTTACATTCACTCTCGTTTTGCATACCTACTTACTTATTTCCCTTAAAAACTATCACAACAGATCAAATTAAACATAATTTTCTCGTAAAATGTTTGAGAACTAATGGTTTCTTGAGTAAAAATACAATGACGTCAAATGGCAATTAAAACATGTAAACAAATAATAAAAAAAAGTACTTTTAGATTCAATGTTGGTTTTCCTTATAACAAAGAATCTCAAATATTAAAACATAACCGTGAATAAAGTAAATCAAAATAAAATGAACAAGAGCTGTTAAGGCTTATAATAAAAACAAATTTTAATTTAAGTATTCAGCGTTGTCCAGGGAACTATTAAAGAATTCAATTTTTTTTTAAGTAAGGCAGCCAGTCCCTATACGGGACTATTTGTGCAGTGAGTGTGAAAAATAATTAGATATTGTGGGGATTCCTGTATAACTATATTTTTCTGTATGAACTTATGAAGCAGTTTATAAATTTCCGTTGATCCTAAAGATAGAAGGTAATGCATTGATAGTGGGAATTTAAATTTTTCCTTCATCGAGCATCGGACATCATCCAATGCTCGATAAATGTCAAATGCATCTCTTATTGGACAGGAAAAGAAAGCATGGTTCTCAGACTATTCATCTAGGCCGCATTCGCATTAAGGTGAGGGGGAAAGTCCAATCTTGAACAGATGTCTGTCCAATCTGCAATGGACAGATATCTGTTCAAGATTAGACAAATCAAAGACGAGATATATTGGATATTAGGCTTCTTGGGAGATTCTTATTTTTATTCGTATATTTCTAAAATATAATAACAACTATAATCAGAATAGTTTTGTGTACCGTGCTTGCTCGGTACACAAATTAGCCCTAGTATAAATTAGCCGACTGAACTTGAGTTTATTTACGAGCCTACGTTAATGTTACACATATATAACTAGTGTTCATTTGCGATAAATGATTTCATATTTAGTTGGGTTCGGTTAGGAAAGGGTTGGATTTTAGCTACGATTAAATATAGAATAAATATAATAAAATATCCTAGGCTCGATATGAACTTAAGTATAACGGGCTTTACACAAATATTTTTTTTTAATTTTATTTCCGGAAAATTACACAATATTACTAAATAAATTTAAACATTTGGTATCAAATTGTAAACAGATAAAGTTATATGAAATATAACACCTCACTTGACCTACGTCTGTTCTGAGGTGATACTATTTTTTTTTTAATTTTTGTCATGATGTATGTCATGGGTGTATGTATAATGTATGTAGTGAATGTAATAAGTAATGCAAAGAAATGTGAATATCAAGTGTGTAAGTGTAAGTTGTCTCATATATATCGTCTAAAACATAATTATTTACATACTCATATTTTGCCTTAACACAGACTTATACAAATATATTTTTTTCTATCATTTAATGTGACTATGTTGTACGGAATTTAATCCCTTAAAATGATTATAAAATAATAATGAATATTTGAATAATCTTAAAAATCGTGTTGGTTATATATTAATATTATAATTGAATACAAATTGATTTAACGATTAGAATCGTAAATATCCTTATTGAGTTGAATTCTTAAACTTCCATTAATAGGAATTAAATAAATTTCCACTGAATGGCAAGTTATAAAATATGCTCTTAACACAATGAATATAAAACGTTCATAAAACGCTGCAAGATATGTGGAGAAAGCACTACTCGTAAAAAAACCTTATATAGTATAGACGGTCATAGACTTAACGAGGATAGGGAAGTAATCGATTCAATTAAATATTGTGTATTTATAGCAGAACACTGAATGTTAATAATATTAATTATATATCTTTAATTGTTGGATATCCGTCTACGCATTATTTAAAAATAATATTGATAAAGACGTATTCTATGGGATATATTTAAAAAAATCTAAGTATAGATAACAATGGGTAATTATTGGTAATAATAAATTAATCGCTCCATATTTAAACAACCATAAACATTCATCGTATTCATAGATAATATACAGATAATATTTTGTCTTGTTTATTTTCATTGTTATTTGAAATATTATCACTTTTTATGTAGGTACGATTGATGTTGGCATCAAGTAATGCAGTGTCACTGTCTCGAGATGCATTGGCACCGACACAGGTTTTATTTTATATAGGTACATACGATTGATGTTGGCATCAAGTAATACAGTGTAACTGTCTCGAGATGCATTGGCACTGACACAGGTTTTATTTTATATACGATTGATGTTGGCATCAAGTAATACAGTGTCACTGTCTCGAGATGCATTGGCACCGACACAGGTTTTATTTTATATACGATTGATGTTGGCATCAAGTAATGCAGTGTCACTGTCTCGAGATGCATTGGCACCGACACAGGTTTTATTTTATATACGATTGATGTTGGCATCAAGTAATGCAGTGTCACTGTCTCGAGATGCATTGGCACCGACACAGGTTTTATTTTATATACGATTGATGTTGGCATCAAGTTATACAGTGTCACTGTCTCGAGATGCATTGGCACCGACACAGGTTTTATTTTATATACGATTGATGTTGGCATCAAGTAATACAGTGTCACTGTCTCGAGATGCATTGGCACCGACACAGGTTTTATTTTATATACGATTGATGTTGGCATCAATTAATACAGTGTCACTGTCTCGAGATGCATTGGCACCGACACAGGTTTTATTTTATATACGATTGATGTTGGCATCAAGTAATACAGTGTCACTGTCTCGAGATGCATTGGCACCGACACAGGTTTTATTTTATATACGATTGATGTTGGCATCAAGTAATACAGTGTCACTGTCTCGAGATGCATTGGCACCGACACAGGTTTTATTTTATATACGATTGATGTTGGCATCAAGTAATACAGTGTCACTGTCTCGAGATGCATTGGCACCGACGCAGGTTTTATTTTATATACGATTGATGTTGGCATCAAGTAATACAGTGTCACTGTCTCGAGATGCATTGGCACCGACACAGGTTTTATTTTATATACGATTGATGTTGGCATCAAGTAATGCAGTGTCACTGTCTCGAGATGCATTGGCCCCAGCACAGGTTTTTTTGCCTAGTGGGACATTGCAGATTCAATTATTATTGCAACGTCTATCAGTGTATGTATAAATAAATAAATCAATAAATTAAAATATCTCTAATAATTAGGTAAGTACTTCGTGAACCTATTTCATATTTTTTGGAAATCAACATGTATTTTTTGCTTAATCAATAATTTTTGTTGTTTCATTTTTTTCTGTAAGACCGTAACCTAGGATTTGGTGTTTCAATATTATTTATTTATATTTATGAAATAATTTAGCATTCTTATGTATAATATGTATTTTAAAACTGTACGTAACCTGTATTATATAAAAATATTAGATAATAAAATTTATGACGTAAATGAGATATGTAATATTAGTACCTACATATACACCATCACGCCATGTCCCTCGCGGGGTAAGCAGAGAGAACTGAGCGCCATACTCCTCTATTTTTGCACACATTCTTAGTTTTCTTTACATCCACGCATCGGCTCATACATGCTCGTCAATTGATTAAACTTCTTATGTGTCCTTCTCTCAAGATATCATTCACATGGTCATACCATCTCTTTCTAGGGCGGCCCCATGCTATTCACTCCCATCTCTTACACCCATGTATATTTTTTTATCAATCGTTCATCATTCATTCTTTCAATATGTAATAACGACCTCAAGGCATTCATTTTCATTTTACTTATAATGGTCTTCTTTATCTTGCATTCTCTCTTCCTTATGTCCTCATTTTGCATTCTATCATATATCGTGATCTCTTTTTTTTTATTGACATACTTTTTTAAACATCTCAATAGAGACAAAGTTGGGATATTGTAGAAGAACCAGGAACTCGAGGCACCTACAGGGCTTACGACCTATCATCGGCTGGTTTACGTGATCACTTTATGCGCTTGCGCAACGTTCACCAATTATGCCTTCTTATTGAGTTCCCTTATCAATGTAATTTTTTTTTAAAGTTCTATATATTTAAATGGTGTGTATCAATTCACATGAAAATAATGAACTATACTATTGCAATCTATGAAGTAACGGAAAAGCCTTTTTTTGTAAAGCCATCTTTTTTTGTAAAAATAATCCAATGTTTGTGATCTCATTTCCGCAATATTTATTGTACTATCATGCGTCTTTTGCTACGTCCATGTTTCACTAGCATATACAAATATTTTATGAAGGTACAAAGTTTGTGAAGAAATTTTATTTTTATAATTGTAATGTTTTTGACTATCTATCCCAACATCATTTTTAATACTTTAAAAATATCCTCAGTTTAGTCTAAATGTTTCAAATAAAATTTCCCTTTCAATCATTTACCTAAATATGATACAATCTGAAATTCAGCGTTCCATTTATTGACAATCTTAGTTTAAGGAATGGAACATATCCTGCGTAATGACTACAAATAATGGATGTCATCTGGACAAGACATAAAACAGTTTTAAGATATGACAATTATTGACATATATGATGTGTCCCGTTCAAGGATGGTCTGTCCGTATGTTATCTAACTGTGGTACGATAGATGCCGGATTCCTAACATCGATGATGGCTGATTACTTGCGAAAAAATATTTTTTATAACCAGTTGAGATTAGGTAATTTTTGTTGGATATTTTTATATGATGAACGTCATGATAATAAATTAATTAAATAACTAAATGATAATTCCACAGATGGTGTCCAGTTAGCTCCACCTGTTTTAATTCTTTACCCGTCACAATATAAACATTATTATCTTAGTATAATTATTGTTTTCAAGGTCTATCGCGGTGCCGTTATGGCGCCATCTTTAAAAATCATCTTCTAGGAGAAACATTCCATTGTTAATAATACCAGCTTCCTCATTATTATTATTATTTTTTTAATATTTATTTTTTATAAAAATTCATATGCCCTTGTTAAACAAGTACACATATAATCTTCCTTCTTCTTCTTCTTCTTTCTCAGCCATCTCTCCACTGCTGGATGTAGGCCTCTTCTAATAGCTTCCACTCGTCTTTTTTCTGGGCTTTTCGAACCCATCCGCTTCCAGCGACAGGGACAATATCATCGGCCCACCTTTTCTGGGGCCGGCCTATTCCCCTTTTCATATCCCATGGTCTCCAATTTAGAATTCCTATAGAGATAATCTTCCTACATTCCCTAAATTAAGCATAAATGCTTGTGCTACAGGCGAACAAAATTGGTCGAGGCAGGATTCGAACTCGCGACCACTGGATTACTAGCCCAGCGCGCAGATTGCTCTGCCATCGACCTATCTACATCCCATCTATTCTTCTTCTTCTTTTTAGTCCCTAACTCTCCAATGCTGGATATAGGCCTCTTCCTGGGTTTTCCGTTTCTCTTTATCCTGGGCACTCTGCTTCCACCCATGTCCCACCAGTTGGACAATATCGTCAGTCCATCTCCTCTGTGGTCTCCCTACACTTCTTCTATTATGATAGGGTCTCCAATTCATAATTCTGGGGGTCCATCTAGTATCCCTCTGTTGCCACATGACCTGTCAACCACCTCTGTCAATTTATTTTATAGAATGAACTCTAATTTTAAACAATACCATTATAATTTCTATTCAGATGGTTAGAAACAAGTGATCGATTGGCAGAGGTCGTCTTCACCGGGAGTATCTGAAACATTCATTCTGCCATCAACCCATCTATTTACCCATAGTGAAGGTGCAGATATTGCTGAATTTAAGGGACACGTGATAATATTCTTCGTGCTATGCATTTATTTGCGTCTTTTTTACACAACACAGCAAATACCTATACTCAATTGTAAAGTTTAGTTTTATTGTATTAATTTTATGTATTACGGAAATAAATAAATTTATAAAAAATATGCACCTTCCTCTCTGACTGAAAAATTAAACTATTGTTTTTTTTTATATTTTCAGAGAACGAACTCATACATTTGACATTTGAGTTTATTAAAAGTTTAAATGCTGAAGAATTTGATATTTTCTCCTTAGTTGTTGTTTTGTATTTTGTAAATAATTATTAAGGTTGATTGTTTTTCTTTTCGATAAGCTTTGATGATTATTTTTATTATTTTTTTAATAATAATAAAGCGCCCTTGGAATGGTCTTATTGCCACAAAACGACTATATTAATCTGATAAATGAAAATGGATTACCTTCAAGTACTTTCAGACGAAAATGAAATATTATTGCTATTTTATCAAATATTTTTGTTTTAATAATGAACATGACCTTGTAACAAGTACGTTTCAGAATTCTATTAATAAAATTCTGAAATGGAGACCATGGGATATGAAATGGGGAATAGGTCGGCATCAGAAAAGGTGGACCGATGATATTGTCCTAGTCGCTGGAAGGAGATGAGTCCGAAAATCCCAAAAAAAACAAATGGATGTACTAAGAAGAGGCCTACATCCAGCAGAGGAGAGATTGTCTGAAGGCCGAATCCTCATACGCATTCCATAAATTAAGCAAACGCTTGTGTAAACAAAATCGGTAGTGGATTATCTGATACCACCCATCTGTTAATTTTGTATTGTAAATTATCAATTGCATATAAAACAATGATATGCGAAATAATTAGTGAGTGTACATTTGCCTTTAATAATTCTTAAAAACAATACAAATTATCTAAACTAAATAAGTTCTGGATAGAATCCAAACCGTGACATAGAATTTCAACAAAGTTTTCAAACTTGACGCAAAATCAAAAAAAGATATTAAAGATTCTTACCTTGATCTTGCGCATTCTGCAAGTGATGCTGCATGTGATGTAGATGCGCATAATAATGGTGATGGTGCAAAATGCACTCCAAATCCGTGCAATTAAGCATTATGGCACTTCGTCAATACAATTTATAGCACTCGAAAACGAAACACAACAAATCAACACTCGCGATAAACCAACAAGAAATCATTCAAAACACACCACATCAAGAAAATCTGTTTATTTTTTTGACACGAACGTCACCTAAGTGCGGTGAACTCAATCATTGTACGACTTGATTGCAGGAAATATTTCGCAATAATCAAACAAACAGCATTCAAAACAAGATTATCGGCAAATAAAAACAATGACAATTAAACAGGTGTGTGTTTGTTAACACAATACTTTGTCGGAGCACATTTCACTCACTGCTATTATCAATTATGTACACAAACACAGCTGTGCGCTTTGGTTGGTCGATGTATGTATTGCAATTCACACGGTTCTATGCAAATTTCACTACCCACACTTGCAATTGCAAACGTCAAATCCACGTGGGTCTGTGTTTGGACGCGGGTCCGTGCCACGTGCCTTTCTCGGCGCCTTTCCGTCTCAGACTGAGGCTAAACAAGTTGTGGGCAAAATCGTTGCCCACCACCACCGACTTGCTGACTGGATTTCGTGTTGTGCAGACAGGCCACTGCTGCAAACGGGCCGAAGATCGGATGCAGTAACGCAGGTCGGCTACGAAAACAAACCGTTGAATACTAGTCAGTATGTACATATAGTTATCACATACCACATGTGTGTGAACACAGCGCTTGTTTTCTTACTACAAGCTGATACGGTGTTCATACAACGGGTCAATAAACATAAACGTAACAGATTTTACTTTCATAGTACCTACACCGAAAATTGTCAATGATCTCTCTGGCTATACGAGATGCGACTTTATTCCCACAAATTGCAAATGCTCGATTTAATTAGTCGTTTCTATCGGATACTTTTTTTGTTGTTTTCGTTTATCTTAACAGATTTAGTTTTAAGATTGCACAAACCACCAAAAGTTCCCTGTTTAAATGAGATTCACTAATATTTGAGCAATTCAATCAAATCAGTGAAATTATTTTTTGTTGAACTGTATACTCTTCTTTTGTAACCTTTTCGTTTCTAGCCTCTATCGATGTTTTCATTAAAGTTTTTCCTATCTTTGCTATCCAAACGGACTTCTCATCAAAGACCGTTGAAACTTTCGTTCTCAAGTTGTTTTCTGTTGACTGTAGATGATAATGGTGCAATCAATTGAGCTTTAAAATATTATTGTTTTCTAGTTTGCTGATTTCTGCTTTTTTTCCGTTATATTTCCTTTAAACAGATTTATTTTCATACATTATCGTTAAAGTTTTAATTATTCTCCGTTAATATGAGATGCAACGTGTCACCAAAGAATTTGATGTTCTCTTTGATCGCCATAAATATATTTGTTAAGATTTCTCAAACTTTTAAACAATATCTTAATGTGTGATGATAATTCCGCACACAGCGAATATAAGATATGTTTGGTTTCTTATAGGTCGATTTTTACCTGTAATATACGTACTTGATACGTTGTGTGATTTTATTCTTACTTTGTTATACAAGATAGCTCATGCCCAATGTCTTCCTTTGATATGGGATCCGATGGATAACTGTTTGTTTCAATGACCGTTTTCGACAAGACATTGGATCAACCCCTAAATGTGAATTCGAACTGTCTTACGAGCCAAATTGTCAAGTTTAGTCTTCAGTTGGTCACTTCTACTTTAGTAATGTTGTTGTTCTATTAGGCATTGGATGTTTTCTGAAACAAGAAAAAAATATGCTTTATTAAATATTATTTACTCTTCTTCATGACAGATTTGTTAATGCTCGGAATAAACTACTATTGATCACAAGCTGCAACAGCCAATCAATTGTGTCATTCTTTTAAGCTTCTCTGGACCTCTCAAAGATCCCATTGTTCATGAGATGTGATCTCGAAGAACAAATTCAAAGCATTTTTAGTTTCTATCATAAATTTAGTACTATATTCACGTTTTCAAAAAATCTCATCAAATTACTGATTCCAAAGGTCCACCAGACTGAATATTATCTTACTACTTATCGATTCATTTTATTACACCATAGAAGGTACGTATATTATTAATCTATTTTTCCGCCACTTGTTGCAAAACTCTGAAAGAACACTTGAATAACACAAGGAGAGACCGGAGAACTCTAAAACCTTGCAGACACTGCACTTAAAGTGCAAAAGAGAGCTTATTACAAAGAAACAGCTGTCTCACCATTGACTGAGAAGATAACAAGATAAGAGTGAACCGTTTTTTTTGACAAAAGTCTTGAATTTTTTATTTGATTTGACTTCTTGCCATGTTATATTCTCTTCTTGCAGAGAATATTCTTCTTTCTATGGTAGTGATAATTTGGAATCCGATGGATAAACTTGATTTTTAGTTCCAGTTCCAATCACTTTTTATTACAAAAAATATATAATACAAAATACAATACAATATGTTTTCAGTCGAATTTGATTTTTATAAATCGGGGTATAAAATCAGAATAATTTTAATTATTTTCTCTTTATAAAGTTGACAGATCATTGAAACTAAAATCTAATTTAAAAATCCGCACAATGCTTGCATTTATTGTTGTTTTACGAAGAGGTCAAAAAAGGCGACAATATTTATATAAGCAATACACCTACAACAAAAACACTGATAAGACAGAAATATTACATCAAATACGAGTTCCTATATACGTAGATTGATAATGTCTTAAAAGCGTGAAAAAAATCCATTTTAATATCTGTTTGAATGCAAAACTACTAGATAAAAGCAGATAACGATTTATATTTATTCAATCTGCCAATATCTGGTAAAATAATTTCTTATGCTGATGACACTGCCATTATACTGAAAGATAACACCTGGAAGGAATTAATTGCCTCAGCTGAATCAGATATAAGTGTTTTGAAGTCTTGGTTCGATTGTAATGTACTTTCATTGAATACAGATAAAACGTGTATTATCCCATTTGCATTAAATGATAAATACATCCCAGAAGACCTTAATATTAAAATTCATATTGACAATTCCTGTTTCAACAACTCCATATCTTGTAACTCAGCGTGTATTAAATTATCCACTAAAAATAACATCCGATACCTAGACATTATTATTGAAAGCAGTATGAAATGGAAATTACATATAACTACTACTATTGAACGCCTTAAAAAGCTAATTTTTATTTTTCTGAAACTAAGAAATATACTTCAAACAAACTTGCTTAAAACAATATATTTTTCATTATTTCAATCCATCTTACAATATGGCATTATATGTTGGGGGGGAGCTTTTAAAACCACTTTAGTGCCTTAAGAAGTTTTTCAAAGAATCATTATTAAAATTATATTAAAAAAGAGATTTGATTATCCAACTATTAATTTATTTAAAGAATTTAAAGTTTCAACTGTTGAAAATATCTACAAAAAAATCTCATTGTTCCAAATTCATAAAGATATTCTTACAAATTCAAACCAATTGTCATTTTCTTTAAGCAGCAGAATAAATTCACAAGGATGTATTACCATTCCTCTTTTACGTACAACTGCCTCACAACATTTCTATAAGTATAAAGGTACTAAGTGGTTTAATGAACTCCCTTTGAGTCTTAGACTCGAAAAAAATTATATGTAGTATATTTAAAAATAAAATTAAAAAATTGTACTGATTTATTTATTTATTTTTTGTTATTTCATACTTGTTTTGTGTAGCTTCATATTTTTTAGTAGATGTACAATGTTTTGGTAAATGTAATAATATTAAATAGATACTCCCCTCTTTTAACACGAGATTTTATCTCAATTAAAGAGGTTTATTATGAATTATATGATGGAAATTGTATACCTTTTTAAATTATGATTTATATGTGAACATTGTATTGTTTTTGTTAAATAAAAAAAAAAAAAATAGGAAAATAAAACGGAAAAATGATAACATGCTGGTTTGTATAAAGTTACAATGAATAGAGGGAGTGAAAAGAATGACAGACTCCTCAATTCCCATAGTTCTATGATATATTTATGGTTTCATACTATTCGTGATTTTCTTCGACATTCACTTTAATATTTCATCCATCCTCCATACACAATTTCCATTGACAATTTTTTTACATAAACGAGTATGCAGAATGGTTAAGATTTATTTTATTTACATGTAAACCATCATGGCATATTCTACAATGTGGGTTTATCAGCGACAGGTGTGCTGGCGTGCTTTACCTTGTAAAAGGAAGCACGAGATATGCGTGTATGCCCACATACCAGTCTCGTCTCACCTATAAAGGCAACACTCATAATGGATGGTGAACCTCATTGACGAACATTGTGAGATGTTAATATGCCTAGTATATTTTCGATTACTTGGCTCTAAAGGGACACACGAAAACGAAAATAACAGAAAAAAGTGGAAGTACTATTCTAAGCCGGTGCCCCACTACAAATATACTAAAAAACCAAAAGCAAATATACTATCAAATGTAATTAATAATTTTAAATATTTTCATCGTTATCGCGGTAGAAGTTCACATTATTTATATATTGAATTTAATAAGATATTGCCAGATGACAATAAACTCGCCACTTACGCAGGATGCAAGGACGTGTTTATTATTACTAATTAAAACCATGTTAATTATATTTTTCGGTTCGATTCCCAAAGGTGGAAAAAATATTTAAATTCATTTCTTACGCTTATCTTGGTTCTCTGGACGGAAAAGACAGGTTGGTTGGAATAAATTGCAATATGCACGTCACATTCACAGGGTGTAAGGATTTTTAAAATAAATAAATAATTATAAAAATACAATATAGGTACCCGACAGCTCAACGTTAATAAGTTGTAATCCGACTTTCGATGGAAGTTCAGTTTCTTCAGAAATTACTAGAGAAAAAAGTCGAATAAGTGATAATAGCAATTTTAAAAATGCAATCAAATTTATTTTTAAAAAAATTGGGATAATTTAAATAAATTAATAAATGATTCCGTAAGTTAAATTGAACCACTTTAACAATAATAAATATAAATATCAAATATCACAAAATTATACTTTCATTCCGTTCATAATACGATCTACAAATAACATCATATCTTAAATAAATTGTGTTTTTCAGATGGAAAAAAGTGTTGCAAAATTGTTTACGCATAAAATAAAATCTTGTGTCATTATGTTTTGTTATGTGGGCGAAATTGGCATAAAAACGGAGTGTGTAAAAGTATTGATTTCAATAAAACTCATTTTAACGAAACTGCGTACAAAGTAAAACCGTCTTTTAAGTTTTGTATATAGCTAATCATCGGTTTCACGTATAAAAATACTTACATAAATATCATCACACCACAATCATCACATCACTATTCGGGTTAACCAGCGACAGGTCAGCGACACGCCTCGTAACACCTTAGAGGCAACATTCAGAAAGGATGGTTAACCTCATTTCTGAAGTATGCAAGATGTTGTTTTGTCTCTTGTATTTTCGATTGCCCGGCTCTAACAGGAACCCGAAAACGATAATAACAGAAAAAATAGAAGCACTATTCTAAGTCCCACAGCAAAAATTGATCTATAATTAAATGGTTGATTATTGTGAAAAAAATTATTCGAAATTATTTTCAAATATTTTTATTTACCCTCATATTTGAACATCCCTTAACAAACAAAACACGATATGAAATAGTTGAGAGTTGGAGATACATAAGAACCATCACAGCGTACCCGACAATGTGGGGTATCCAGCGACAGGTATGAGGGTATTCAATACATTATAAATTGAAGCACGACACGTGCGTGTTTCTCACGCACCATTCTCGTTTCACCTCACCGGGTTGTGAAACTAATTATAAATTAATTAATTATTGTTAAAAAATAAAATCAATATTTTTTTATTCAGTTCAGGGGTGACATCTGTGCGAGACACCGTCATCTCATTTATAAGGACTGTTGCTGTCATTGTTTGTAAATAAACCAATTTCTCAATAGATGGCGATACAAAAAGGTTTATTCGTTACTTCATAGATGGCAATAGTAATAATATCTTATTTTCAGGTGAATTGTTACACGTTTATTTAATATTTTATTTACCTTTTATCACACCATATTTATAATGACAACAATAAGTAGATTACTGCTGTCCAACTAGGAAATCCCGTTCTTGGGCTAGCAGTTGACATTTTTTTTTTACAATTATATGCAATTATGAACCAGGTGATTGTTCCGGTTCCACACTAAATAGGTACGCTATCTCAAGTTTCTGCCCTCACAATCATTACCTTAACAAACATATGGGCTCACACAAAACAGGTTAAATAGAACTAAAACATTATTCAAATATATAGAACTTTCAAAAATTACATTGATAAGGAAACAAAACCAACAAAGTTTCATCCATCAATGGTTTTCTAAAAAAAAAAAAAATATGCTTTATATTGTTTCGTTGTAGTGAGGATTCAATAAATGTTTAATATGTCGACATGAGTCAACGTACGTGATTATATTGTTTAAAAAAATGTATGTGCATTTATTTTTATTGTATGAATTACATTTTATAATTTTCAATAATTGCAAATATGGCCGATGTACGTAGGTACGACCCAATTTCTCAAAACAATAAAAAACCGTTATGTTTTTATGCTAATCCCACGCACAGCATCTGATATTATCTGGCACATACTGCCATAACATATTCATGTAGTAACACATTTTAAGTCAATTGTTATGTCATTGTCATAAGTTATGCAGTATTGTCATCGGCAGGGTCGCATCCACCATAATTCCAAATGGTGCACTTGTGCCAGACGCAAAAAAATGCGCACAAAATATAAGAAATACCCGAAACAATAAAATACATATTATATACATACTATCAAGCTTTGCCCCTTACGGGGTGTGGTATTTGATACCACTGAGTACATAGGTATGTACTTGCCCAACGACAGTGAATATCGGGTCATGTCGTTAGTTGTCGTAAATCTTCGTTTATTCTTCGTTCAACCTTGAAAGCGTTCACACTATGTCAAACTTGGTATTATCTGTATAAAATACGCGTGCGAAATTTATTTGTTATAGTTATTATAAATTTGTTAATTAATGTAAAATAAACAGTGTTAAATTTCATTGGTTTATTCATTGATAAACATACCACACGGGGTAAGCAGAGAGAACACAACGCCACACCATGTTTAAGGAATGGAGGCCGTTTTTTTTTTATGTTATTGCGCTAGATTCGGCCCTGTTAATCAATATAAATCGTTTTTTATGGACCCATTTGGATTCAAAATGGCGAAATGCTTATTGAACCAAAGCAGTCAACAGTGATGACTCTTATATTTTAATTATAATTATACAGGTGTACCTATTGCGACGTAAATCTTTATTCATTTATGCTCCCTAAAGATAGGTCGGTGGCAGAGCGGTTAGCGCGCTGGGCTTGTAATCCAGTGGTCGCGAGTTCGAATCCTGCCTCGACCGATTTCGTTCACCTATAGCACAAGCATTTATTTGCTTATTTTAGGGAACGTAGGAAGATGTATCGAAAATCGAAAATCCCCGTATCACTAACACCTGATACGGTATATTGGTGATGTAGGGCAGCAGCTACATGAACTAAAAAGTAAACAAACACACCCAATCATCACACAAACACTGCGAATCACCAACCCGCTTGGCAAGCGTGGTGATTTAACGCCAAACAACCCTCCAAAAAAAAAATGGAGGAGGCCTTCGTCCAGGAGTGGACGGGAGTAGGCTAACGAGAGAGAGAGGAAGATGTATATTATGTACTTGTTAAACAAGGACATATTCATTTTTTATAAAAAAAAATAAAATAAAGAGAATGATAATAAAATTTACCGACCACCGTCGTATAGTGCTTGATCGTTTAAATTCTGCACTGGTGTCTTGCGTTCGATTCCCAGCAAGGAGATGTTAAATATTTTTTTAATCTAGCAATATTTATTAGTTCTCTATGCTAGAAACACTGTTCAGTGGAAAGAAATTTCATTTTGACAATAAATCTGCTGTTTTTTTTATTAGTTTTTCATAAAACATTAATGATGTTTTATTGAAAAACGGATCGTTAAGGCTGACATCTCGGTGCCTTTTCATATTCTCTTGGTGCTCTTTTATGTTTTTAGCATCCACCACTATGCAATAGTGGAGTGTTATGATTTCACCATTTTAAAGGTATTTTTTACAAAAATATCTCACAATATAGGCCACAGAAAATTTGTTGATTTTTTTGCATTTTCAGAACAAACCTGGGGAGCAAGTCTGGTCCAACCGGCGAAATCAAAACTCTCACGATAAACCATGTCATCTATATAATTATTATATGGAGTTCTATAATGAATTAACACCACGTGTCGATTGAATTTGCGACCGGTTTCGGAACTAATCGTTCCCTCCTCAGGCAGAATTTCAACTGCCTAAGGAGGGAACGGTTGAAATTCTGCCTGAGGAGGGAACGGTTAGTTCCGAAACCGGTCACAAATTCAATCGACACGTAGTGTAAACAAAGATAAAAATATTATTGTTGAGATGTACCACAAAGATAAAAACACAATATTTTATAATATAATGGAAATTTGTTTTTTTCATCATTTGTTTTGTTTTCCTGTCATTGCGATGAACTGTTCTAATATGCAATATTTTTGTCTTTTTCTTATTTACATTTCTTCTGTTATCTTTATTTTATGTCATGTTATTGCCATAGTACACATCACCTCTGATTGGTTGTAAGAAATTGCCGTTTGGCAATAAACCCGCCAGTGTACAAATTGCAAAGAAATTTCGAATTCGAATATTCTTTTCTAATTGCATATACGCAAACATTGGATTTTTTTCCCTTTCGGGAGTCAAATGATATTTTTATTGACAAACATTTTTTCAACATCTCAATAGAGACGAAGTAGGAAATATATAGAACTTTCAAAATTACATCGATAAGGGAACTCAATAAGAAGGCATAATTGGTGAACGTTGCGCAAGCGCATAAAGTGATGACGTAGACAAGCCGATGACAGGTCGTAAGCCTTGTTGGTGCCTCGAGTTCCTGGTTCTTCTACAATATCCCTACTTCGTCTCTATTGAGATGTTGAAAAAATGTTTGTCAATAAAAATCATAATATTTTTTAACATGTTTGAGATGTTTGTTTTCAAAATGCAATAAAACCGCGTTGAAACATTTTTTTGCATAACAATGTTATAATAAACAAAAACAAATGATTGTTTAAACGATGTTATTTATGAAAATATGTTTTGCTGATGGATTATTTATAATAAAATATCAAGTTAGATATATTTGTAAGTACAAATTTGTGTTGGCTTTACCACACTTTCTCTTGGTGCAAGAATATCTTATCTACAAGAAGTTAGCTATGAGTTATACTTACTTTAATTGTTGGATTAAATACGACATGACCGTATATTGGAATGTTGGTATGAATGCAGTTATATTTGACTCAAACTACCTATTTTTAATTACACGTCAATCAAATAATGTAAGTACTCGCATTTTATTGACCGCTTTCATTAATTGAACAAAATGATTGAGTTGTGGCCAACACTAAACTTTTCGATACACTCAAATATTATCATCGTTTTCTGGTGCCCCTTAAGAGCCAGGTAACAGAAAATAAAACAGTCAAAATTACATCTCACATAGTTCAGTGATGAGGTGCACCACCCATTCTGAATATTGCATTTTTAGATGTGACTAGTATGTGGGCATACACGCATGTGTTTACACGCACCTTTAATAAGGTAATACACACCCAAAAACCTGTAGCTGGCAACCCCAAATTGTGGGATATGCCGTGACGGTAAACAAACATCTTGTTCGTGTTCAACGTATTAGGTCATTTGGTCATTTGGAGGAGGAGATCCAACTGCCCTTCCATCTCTTCGCAGGTCTTCCGGGTTGTCTTCTGTTGTTGGGTATTTCTGTCTTAACATGTGCTCATGCGTACGATGTGGTCTCTCCAGAAGCGTCTGCTACGTCTCCATCTTGTCATTACCTCGACACCGCATACAGACCTGATCGTTTCGTTTCTGATGCGGTCCCTGAGGGTTCATCCAGCAATGAAGCGTAGAGTCTACATTTCAGCCACTCTAAGAAAGATTTTTGTTCTGTTTGAGTCGGCTCTTACTTCTGTCCCATATGTCATAATATGGCGGACACACGCTTTGTATATTCTGACTTTGCTGGTGGTAAACATATGTTTATTTCTCCATACAGTATTTCGTAAGCAACCAGCTACGGCAATTGCTTTATTGATCTGTGTTCGGACTTCATTGTACAGGTCATTGATTCTGGAGATCTCTACACCTAGATATGTAAATCGTATGACCAGCTCTATAGGGTTGATTACGATTACTAGTGTGCATCTAAGCGGCTCTTTTGATATTGTTAGGCACTTCCTATTGTTGCAAAGAAACATACCTTCATATTTTTTTCAATATTTGAAACTGTCTTTTCTTGATATAAAAATTATGATGATAAACCATCTGCTTACCCAAATTTACAACATTTTTAACTGCCGTCTTTCAAAAATATTTATAAAATCAATGTGCCTTTTCAAATACATAGACACAGGAAAGTCACGCCATGCCTTTGTAAGTGTGGAGAGTAATAGACAAAATATAGTGGGTCAATTGTGTACCCCGTTAAGACATACAAGTTTTGCACAACACTATACTACACGTACAATGGGTGGATGTAGTTCAACTAACTCGAAACAGATTTGAGACTGGCAACTGAATTTAATTATTTAAAAAAATAGACTTACATAATATTGACTGATTTGTAAATTATATGGTAGTCCTCTTTTTTAGTGTGATGAGGAGGATGAAACAATTAATCACGTATTTTTTAACTGTAAAAACAATTCCAATTTCAAAAGTATATACAGATTACTCATCCAAATTACTCACCAATCTCCACTTAATATCCAACATCTTTTATCTCTCCAAAATTCTTGTGTATTGTCTGTCATTTCAAAATTCATATTATTAAATAATTTAAACATATGATCAAAAATTACTTTCCTTATAAACAGTAAACATTAAATTGGCACAAAACACTCTTTTCAGGGTGAATTGCCTAATACAAAAAAGCCGGTGCGTCACAGCTATTAATAGTATGATACAAAAAATCATAGAATAATTAATTCTGTTTGATTTGTGTGTGATTTTTTATTGCAAAATTGAATGTGTTCAATTTTTGCGACATCTTCCTTCAATTTTATCATGTTAACGTGTTGATGTCTTTAAACTAGTTTTTTTGTAATTTTTACTTTTATAAACTTGTTTGACCGGACGGATAAAGTATACAAATACTAAAAAATATGGTTAATAAACTGGTAGATTTAAATTTTTTAAATTTTTAAATCTTTTGCTGTTTATTATGGTGGATTTTAATGTGTTGTTTTATTTAAAAATATATATATATAGATATTAAATTGTGATATATGAAAACACAGTTTTCATTATATTAGTTTGATTCTCAAACGACTTCCATTCAAGAAATACATTACTGAAATTGTTCAATTAGTATTATGTAGTCTGATTAGCACAACTCAGATCAAAGTCAATTATTATGAAACGTTCTCAGATAACACTAGTAAAACTTTGTTGTTAGTTTTTATCGTTGGACTATTATTTATTTATTAAAGTTTTCACGTGCCAGGTCAAGGTCCCAATGGCCCACAGTAAGTTGTTATCACATGACATCTCTCAATAATAATATGCTCTCGCTCAACACTGTTGAACTGTTTTGTTGTTCAGTGACTATGGATCTACATTGTCACAGCGGACTGAGTCGTTCAGCCGTGAAATTAAAGGTCGAATCCAAGTACCTACCTACTTTAGATGACTTGCCTTGCCTTGCCACTAAGCTACTGTGGACCTACCTACAATAAGATCATTGAAACATGACGCAGTGCCGAGTTGAGCTCAAAGACAATCTGTTATCAGAACCACATCGTGTTATCACGACTTCATTTAACGACTATGGTAAGTATAATATAAACAAGAAAAATTACTTTTTGAAGCTGATAAAGACTTATTCTCGATTATGGGCAGTAATATATCATTAATAGTTTGTATTCGTCATCAACCTACATTGTATACCGATTTATAGAAACATGTGACTACAGTATCTTGTAAGTATGGTATATGAAGGATGCATAGAAAACGGACTTAAAATGAATGCCAGCAAATCAAAGGTAATGGTCTTTGAAAAGAGTGAAAGCAGAACAGTGTGTCAAATAAAAGTAGAGAATGAATGGCTTGAGCAAGTCGACGAGTATGTCTATCTGGGTAGTATGTTCCAACGGAATGGACGGCCTGATAAGGATATTGAATGAAGAGTTATGGCAGGAAACAGAGTGAATGGAGCACTTAGACCAGTTATGAATGATCGCAACATATCAAGAGACGCTAAAGTTGCCATTCATAACGCAATCGTAGTGCCAACCCTGACGTATGCAAGTGAGACCTGGACATGGCAGAAGTCGCACGAAAGCAGAATAAATGCAGTTGAAATGAGATCGCTTAGAAGAATTTGTAACAGAACGATGTATGATAGAGTTCGGAATGAAGATACAAGGAAAGAATGTAAGATAAAGAAAGATGTAATTAACAGAATGAAAGTTAACACATTGAGATGGTTTGGCCACTTGGGGAGAATGAACGAAGAACGCCTGACGAAGAAAATATACAAAGCTGACAGGAACGGAATAAGAGGTCGCGGGCGCCCAAGAAAAGGATGGCACGACCATGTAAACGATATTTTGAAAGATGGAAATGTAAGAAGCATGAACAACAGACGAACATGTATAAGACGATGTATGAATGTTGATGAGGCGATGAATGTGTGTCAAGATAGAAAAATGTGGCGTTCGGTTCTCTCTGCCTACCCCGTGAGGGACATGGCGTGATGGTATGTATGTATGTATGTATGTATGTATGTATGTATGTATGTATGTATGTATGTATGTATGTGATTTTCAGAAGAAGATAACACGTAAACGGTTAGTGATAGCAACTTATTGTCTTAGATGTGAAATAAGAAAGGTTGAAAGACCACGGCTGCTATGGGAGGATGAAGTTGTAAGGGAAAGAGAGGCTTCCCAACTATCGCAAGTACTGGGCAGTTGGAGAAGATAGAAGAATTTGGAGGCCAAGGCTCGATATGAGCTGCAGCGCCATTGAAGAATAATAAATGAAGGAAATTCAAATAGATCAGATTTCAAATAGATCAGATACATGCATTGGCCTAGTGAAGTGTCTTATCCAGAAATCATTTGCAAAACATAAACACTATAATGAGTAAGTGAAAAAAAACAAACAGTGTAACGTAGTAGTGTCTGAAGGCATACATGCGATGCCAATATAACTCTAATTTTTTTTTTTTGATTATTATATATTATATATTTTTTATGGTGTTTTCTAATATATAATGATATAGGTGTGTCATATTGTACTGAATTTGTAATACATAAATAAAAAAATATTAAAGATCTGACAAATTAAATTTAAAGATATAACTTTGTATTAACCACGTTTTTTGGTTGAAACGATGCGACCGGTTTCGGAACTAACCGTTCCCTCATCAGGCCAACTCTCAACTGAAACAGAATGTGACGACGTGCTTACAAGAAATCTATGGGGGCGGAGGTAGAGGTAGGGTGGGGGTACTTAGGGTTGGGTCTTGTGCAGGGTGGGTCCGATTGGCTGAAGGATTAGAAGTAAAAGGAAACATATTTAATAATGGACTGAAAGATAAATTTAACTGATTGTTTATTATGTTCTGTTTTGAATTAATACACTTTTTAATTTCTAGCGACTCTAAATTATCAAAACGGAGACCTACTTTGTTGACGTGTAAAATTTTTGTTCCCGATTGCATATTAAATTGATGATCATTAAGTACTAAGTGTTCTGCGAATTCCGAAAAATTATCATTGTTTATACATCTAATATGTTCTTTTACTCTAGTCTCAAATTTCCGTCCTGTTTTTCCTATGTAGACTGCAGAGCAGTCTCCACATGTCAGTTGGTATACGCCGGAGTTTTCCATTTTATTATCTTTATCTTTGGAATTCATTAAACTTTTTCCAATATTATTGTCAGTGTAAAATGCCGGTCTTATGTCTTTTGGTAAGAAATTTGAGACTAATTGGGATAAATTATTAACAAACAATAATATTGTTTGTTATTTCTTGTAAGCACGTCGTCACATTCTGTTTCAGTTGAGAGTTGGCCTGATGAGGGAACGGTTAGTTCCGAAACCGGTCGCATCGTTTCAAACAAAAAACGTGGTTAATACAAAGTTATATCTTTAAATTTAATTTGTTAAATATGAACCACAAAGTTAACATTCAAACATTTGAAAATATTAAAGATCTGTTTTATTCAATGAAATTCATCTGCAACAGAAATAAATTAAATCAATTTTCCAACATGTTTCATATTCATTTAATTGCAAAATTTTCACTGCCCTTTAACAAAGATTTTATTTATCAAAGATTCGCAACATAAAGCTATTTATGTATAAAATGTTAATTTCTCGTATTGTGAAAATCTTTAGAGGAAACAATACAGATGGACAAAATGATAATTCTCTTAAGCTGGAGCTTCCGAGATTAACGCTACACTCACCACCACCCGCTCTGTACTCTGACTGTAAACGTCGTACATGAACGACAAAAATAAATGCATAGCACGAAAAGTAGCTCGTGGAGCCCTATGGATTAGCAATCTCAGCACCAAAGAACAATCGATGAATGTAAATAGAAGGTTCACACTCTTGGGTTATCGACTTTAGATCTTGTCAAATGTAAAGCATTAAAGGTGTGACTAAGATCTCTTTAAAAATAAACTTAATGGAAATCAACCAATAGTAAGGCACTGTAACTATGACAGAACTTCTTGAAGGCTTTAAAATTGTAGCTTCCGAGGTAAAGTAGGGAGAGGTTTGATTCCGAAAATTTTAATAGTAACAAGATTTTATGTTAAAATTAACCAAATTATAGTGACTACTAAACATTTGATTTTGTGCACACAGCCAAACAGTGCAGTGCAATAGATAAAAAATATTCCAACTTCGTCTCTATTGAGATAATTATAAATCTGTTAAAAAATATCTTTGACTCCCGACAGGGAAAAAAATCCAATGTTTGCGCATATGCAATAATAAAAATATTCGATAAACCTTTATCACTGATAACAAAGGTTTGGCTAAAACGCAAGTAGCCAGTTCGTTTTTCATAATATTTTTTTCAATACATGTGGCATAATCAAAGTTGCAATAAGTAGAATATATGGCCAGACCGGCTGACGCCAGATAGACACCATAAATTCTGGGGCAACGGTAACTAGATAGGACATCATTGGCTATTGTATAAGCGAATTTGTCAATGTTATTTCTGGCTTCATGGCCATCTTCTTCTGGATCTATACCACCTGACGATTTACTTAATTTTACAGTTTATTTGACATGGCTACTTTGGGAACACCAGCTATTTTAATTTTAAGCATACAAAACATTTATACTCAGAATTTGGATTTTTTTGTTTCAGTCAGGGGTTATCAACTATTGAATTTTTGCTTTATTTTTCCATATATCTCAAAAATTATAAAAACTAGAACGCTGAAAATTCGTCTAAACATAGACAAATACCAAAAGTTTCTCAAACATTTTTAGTAAGAAAAAAAAATGTTATATTTATGAGTTAAACTGGTTACATTTCCAAAGTTTTTAAAAATATCAAAAAACGCCAAAACACCCCAACCAGATAATTTAATTATCCATAAAAAATACACACATTAAAGTAGTACTTCTCAATTTTTTTTAACAATTTTTATAAAAATTGTTTTAGTGACGACATCGTTTCATACAATTTGTATCAGTATACACCACATAATATCTATGGGGACTCACAGTAGTTTGATACCTAATCTCCAAACAAACAAACATACCTACATACATACATACCATCATGCTGTTATCATATTCTGGGTAGGAAAAAAGGACTGACCTCCATACTATCCTATCTTGCATACATTCTTATATGTTTTTTTTATAGAAAACAAAATATCTTAAAATACAATAATTTAGATTTATGGGTTAATAGTTTGGTACGTATTATTCAACTATATGTACATACTATCTCTATCGACAGTTGGATCTCATGTGTTACATGCGACTAGTAGTATACATATAGAATCCAGTAATGAATCATAAAACCTTCATTTCAGATGTTCCGAGAAGTCTTTTAGTTCGTGCAGTGTCAGCCCGCATTGGAGTTTTTTTCTGATATTGCTGTAAGAACCAAAAAATTACATTATTTTATTCTTAGTATCACTCACCGTAGAAGTGTTTATTCATTGTTATATTAGCGATTAAGTATAATGATTCACTTGACATATTATGTATGTATAACTACGGATGACATCTACCGACATTTCCATATATTAAATAATGAGCTGCCTTATTATCTTAATACAAACTCGGTATATTACAATTTAAAACTACAGTTTGATATTGTATATACGATACAACATATCTAGAGTAAAAAAATTCTCAGAGCTCGTCGTTCGATGTATGTAAATCATATTTATTATCAAGTTCGGTTACTGCATCGTCAAACTTACTTTAGTGGGCATAAATATAAATTCTAAAATCATATTTCTCAAGTATATTAAACAGTGTGTTTCTTAAAAAAATAACATAAATAATATCAACATTGGTCATTTTTTTTTTTCATTATTTTTTATATTGCTTCTCGGGCAACTAACAGGTACTATGTCAAATATTAATTTAACACGCACCCAATAACAAGTCGCCACATTCTGGAGACTTACGATATTTATCGCCTCACAGATCCAGACTGAAAACACAATTTAAAAACTGTGTCTCCACCAGGAATCGAACCCGGGACCTTTAGCTCAGTAGTCAGATACCCAACCCACTAAGCCATGAAGGCCGACAAAACGACGGTTATATGAAAATGCATTTCACAATTTAAAATATTATCATAAATTCCCTTTAAAGCTATTATTTTTTACAGGATATTTTTTAACTACTCCATAAGAATCTTTTTGTATACAATATAAACAAATATAATGCACAATGGCGGGCTTATTACCATAACGAATACTTCCAACCAAGCATATTACAAAGTATGACAAAATTATATTATGTACCTACATCAACAAAGTTTGGGAAAGAATAAGGCGAAGAAACTGGGATGAGGTTTTTAGGGATAAATATTTCTTCTTTAGTTTTTTTTTCATAAAAATACAAAGTGAGTTAGACGACACAATATCCGAACTTAAGTGCACTTTACACGAACACTATTTTCAACGGGTTTCAGGTTTTCGACGGGATTTTCAACGCGATGGGCAAAAAAATAGAACGTGTTCTATTTTCAACGCGATTTTCATCCTTTTTGGTAAAACAGAAATCTGTAAAATTATTCGCTGTCGTCGTTACCGACGAGTCAAAATGGCTGCCGTTTGCGTTGACTTTTACTTGTGTGACATTCGCTCGCGATGTATTTGAAAAGTGTCGAAACTTTCGATATACTATATTAATTATTATATAATTTTTCGATATACATTTATTTATATTATATTAAAAATTTGCACATATAATTGTGTAAACTGTGTAAAGTACTGTAAAGCGATGCTCGAAGTAACCTATATTTTGGATGCTGTTTTAAGCGTTGCGTGTAAAGCGATGTTTGTAGTATCCTGTATTTTGGATACTATTTTAAGCGTTGGAAACCAGGTCGCGTTGAAAATAGTATCCGTGTAAAGTGCACTTTAGACTATTCCATAGTCTTGCTGAATGCACTTCGAACAACGAGTTGGAAAATTCTGTGTTATGGACAGGGATGGATAATGTCGTACGTTCAGCAGATCGGAGTGGAAGTCCATGACAATATAATAAATAGAATAACATAAGTTATATAGTCGCATTTAATAAACGTGATTCTGTGCATTAAATTTGTTTATATTATGTATAAAAAGATATGTAAATGAATAAATTTTTATTTTTATACATTAACTCCTCACTAACCCAATGGGATATAGTAGGTAGTTATAATTTCGCAATATTTAAGGCTATTTTTTTATTGCAGATTATCAACTAGTATCATGCTGAGATTGTATTCTGAAAGATGTATCTGTGTGTTTGTGTGCTATATGCTGCGTGCTGTGTGCTATGTACGGCGTGTTCATTTTACTTTATCAATTATAGAATAAAGTACTCATTTGATTCTTTTCAAATTTTTCAAATATGTATATCTAATACTCACTTAAACCCCATTAGATTTTGAAGGATATCTGAATAGAGCTTCTCAATTTTTTTAAGTATCAAATATTTCAAAGTGACCCAAACTCAGGAAACTTAATATTTGATTTTTTACTCCTCACTAACACAAAGTGATATAGTGGGGAGTTATGATTTCGCAATTTTTAAGGGTATTTTTTTTTCAGATTATCAACTAGTATCATGCTGAGATTGTATTCTGAAAGTTTCATCACAATGTATCTGTGTGTGTGTGCTATGTACGGCGTCTTCATTTTTTACTTTATCGATTATAGACTAAAGTACTCATTCGATTCTATTCTAATTTTGCATATATATATATATATATATATATATATATATATATATATATATATATATATATATATATATATATATATATATATATATATATATATATATATATATATATATATATATATATATATATATATATATATATATATATATATATATATATATATATATATATATATATATATATATATATATATATATATATATATATATATATATATATATATATATATATATATATATATATATATATATATATATATATATATATATATATATATATATATATATATATATATATATATATATATATATATATATATATATATATATATATATATATATATATATATATATATATATATATATTATAATATTTTTATCTCGGTTTTCCCGTGTCAGTAGGTCTTGACTAAGACCATTTGTCTTCCGACGTTTCGCCTGAATATCACCAGGCATTTTCAAGGACTTAACGAAAAGCACGCGCGCGACACACGTCTACTCACACTGAAAGCTCACCGTCAAGACGGTGAGCTTTCAGTGTGAGTAGACGTGTGTCGCGCGCGTGCTTTTCGTTAAGTCCTTGAAAATGCCTGGTGATATTCAGGCGAAACGTCGGAAGACAAATGGTCTTAGTCAAGACCTACTGACACGGGAAAACCGAGATAAAAATATTATAACATATTTCACCCGTGAAAACATCAAATATAACATATATATATATATATATATATATATATATATATATATATATATATATATATATATATATATATATATATATATATATATATATATATATATATATATATATATATATATATATATATATATATATATATATATATATATATATATATATATATATATATATATATATATATATATATATATATATATATATATATATATATATATATATATATATATATATATATATATATATATATATATATATATATATATATATATATATATATCTAATACTCGATTAGATCTCATTAGATTTTGAACGATATATAATCTTTTTAACTGTCAAATATTTCAAAGTGACCTCAAGCTCAGGAAACTTAAAATTTGAAATTTTTGTTTTCAAATTCGTAAAAAGGCACATCACTTTCATAAAATGACATTGAAAAGTTATTAAGTTTTCATAATAAAATATTTAAATAAAAAATAATTTAACATACTCATTTCATGGAAATTTTTCATACAAAATTTGAATACTTTATAGAATGACTTGTTAGTGAGGAGTTTAGCGTTGGCCACAACCCACTCGTTTTATTTTGAATTTGGAAAAAGGCACATCACTTTCATAAAATGGCATTGAAGAATTATTAAGTTAGTATAATAAAATATCTAAAAAAAAAATAATTGAATAAACTCATTTCATGAAAATGCCGAAAATTTCCATACAAAATATGAATACTTCATGGAGTGACTTGTTAGTGGGGAGTTTAGCGTTGGCCACAACCCACTCGTTTGAAATATGTAAATAAAAATTTACAAATTGGACACGTATGAAGATTTTGTGATTTGTGGGTCTAGCCAAATTTAAATGGTACAAGACAATGAAAAAAAAAAGAAGAATCAATGTGAGATTCAATTAGAAATATTACATACAGATCACTGACATCGAAACACTAACACAATAAATAATATCTAGCCGCAAAACCTACATCAAATGATGTGATTCTATAATCGATATGATAGTCAACATTTTTCCATGTACGAACAATTCTGCAAAAAGAAACCGTCCTACATTACATTCGAGAACTAATCCGGTCGCACCGTCAACAATCAAGCAAGCGCCGATCTAGATCGTTCATTGAAAGTGAAACAATTACTGTATTCACTCTAAGTGAAACATGTCAAACTAAATAATTATTATAAAAAAGTAAAAATAACGACTGTATATATAAAAATAAAAATTATAATGACAGTAATAATATAGTGAGTCAATTGTGTACCCCATTCACACATACAAGTTTTTCACAGTACTACTACACGTACAATGCGGTGGTGTGGTTCAACCAACTTGATACAGATTTGAGACTGGCAACTGAAATGAATTAAAAAAAAATAGGGCTCTTAAATTACTAGCGTCTACAATCTGCTTTTAACATTCCGCATTATGTTTCCGGTTGGCTCTCTGATTGGTTGAGATGTCGTAGTATTAAGTCAAATGATTTTGAAATTATTTATTAAATGCAAAAAAAAACATAAAAAATATATAAATTAATATACTTAATAATGATTTATAATTTAATTTATAAAGCAACTCGCTCACGCGATTCGCTATTATTGTTATAAACAAACTCATAACTAACCTAAAAATGCACCGCTGCAATGCTGTGAGGCACCGGCTTAGAATAGTGCTTCCATTCTTTTAAATCATTGTTTTCGAGTGTTCCGTAAGACCCGGGTAATCGAAAATACAACAGGCAACAATAACATCTCACATAGGTAATTCAGTAATGAGATTCACCACCCATTCTGAATGTAGTGCCTTTTTTGGTGAAACGAGACTGGTGTGTGGGTATACATAGATGTGTTGTTCTCACTTTTATAAGGCAATGCACACACGCACACCTTTCGCTGGTTACCCCACATTGTGGAATATGCCGTGATGGTATGTATAAAAATGCAGAAAAGAAGAGCTGGGACTAGACGCTACTGTTAAATTTAACTGGTTGGTAAATCATATACTCTTCATTTTGTAAAAAAATAATACTACCCTGAATTCAGTAACGATTGTTACTAAAATAGGAACGTTCTAAAATTGTAGATTTTAGATTTACGGTCTTATTTCAGCGTTATAAAATATGAACTTGGACTAAATGGAATAGGAACGTACCTATTTTGGCCGGAACGTTCTTAGAAAGTTACTGAAACAGACGTATTTTGAATAATAATGAAAATTATGAAATTTTTATAATTTTCATAATTATTCAAAATACGTCTACATAATTCAGTAACTTTTTAAGAACGTTCCGGCCATTATAGGTACGCTCATATTCCATTTAATCCAAATTCATATTTTATAACGCTGAAATACGACCGTTAATCTAAAATCTACAATTTTAGAACGTTCCTATTTTAGTTACAATATTTATGAATAGGGGGTAGTGTATATAAAATATTTTGTTTTTTAATGTTTCCTTTACACACGAGTACTAGAACTCTGGTAAAGTACAATATAATTATATTTTATTGTGTATTTCTTGAATGTGTTTTTTCAATATATGAAATATTAATTAAAATAAAAAATTTAAATAAAAAAAAGAAAAGTTAAGCATAAATTACAAATAAAATAGAATTAAACAAAACTTTGTGAACCCCAACACAATTGTAACTTTTATTCAATTGAATAAATAATTCCTCTTTCGTTCAAGTTTCATATAAATGAAAAATGTCAGTGTTCACACTTACCCCACGAGAATGTTTTAGACTTCCAAAAACAAGATTCAAACATAAAAGAAACTACAAATTTTGTCACCACCTTTCGTAGGCTAGGTGCTGAATACATAGTTAAAAACTATTAATTTTCTCCATAGTTTTACATGATGTTTTCCAACTGTCGATTCGTTCATGAGAATTCAATTCTCTTAATGAATCGACATTATTAAGCCAAGATGCGTGTACGAAGGAAAATTTTGTATGGTGCAGTGGACTTTTTGCATGCTAATAACACCAACTAGAGGCCTCGCAGCATATATGTTCCCATACGTGGATTTACTCAGAATTCGGAGTAGAACATTTTATGTGAGTTTTGTGTGTGTCTCTGTGTATGTGTATGTGTGTGTGTGTGTGTGTGTGTGTGTGTGTGTGTGTGTGTGTGGTGTGTGTGTGTGTATGTGTGTTTGTGTGTGGTGTGTGTGTGTGTGTGTGTGTGTGTGTGTGTGTGTGTGTGTGTGTGTGTGTGTGTGAGTGTGTGTGTGTGTGTGTGAGTGTGTGTGTGTGTGGTGTGTGTGTCTGTCCCCCCCTTATAACTTTTGATCCGCTCAATATATAAATAGAATATATAAACAGTTATAGGCCTACAAAACTTTTTTACTCAGAATTGTGAATCTTTGTTTCAGTCAGGGGTTATCAACTTTTGAATTTTTACTTTATTTTTCCATATATCTCAGAAACCATAAAAGCTAGAACGCTGAAAATTGGTATGAAGATAGACAAATACAAAATCTCAAATTGGTTTTTTTTTTATTCCAGGGTTTCTCAAACATTTTTTATTAAGAAAAATATTTTTTTTTATGATAAATTTATGAGTTTAACTGCCTATATTTCCATTTTTTTTTAAATATTGAAAAAAGCCAAAACACCCCAACTAAATAATTAAATTTTATATAAAAAATATATACATTGTATTAGCACATCTCCAATTTTTTTTTAACAATTTTTATAAAAATTGAATTTAGTGACGACATCACTTCATACAATTTGTATGGTAGTCGCCTATACACAATATGTAAGAAGACCTAATAGTTTGATACTTAAATCTCCAAACATACATACATACCATCATACTGTTTTCATATTCTGTGTAGGAAAAACAGACTGACCTCCATACTATCCTATCCTGACAAACATACCTACATGTTTTACATAGAAAATAAAATATCTTCAAATATTTATTAATTTGTGTTGTTTATAGTTTGGTACGTATTCTTTGATTATGCATACTATCGCCATCGACAGTTGGATCTCATGTGTTACATGCAACTAGTTTATTGTCATTCTCTAACCATACTTATTTGTTTAAAAAATATTGTTTAAACTAGGTGTATTATTTTAATATATTATTTTACGTATAAGTAAAGTTTACTATTAATATCACTTATCTAAACCTTCTGATTTACATTTCAAATAGTTTAATTTGTTAACCATGGTATATCTAGATAGCCTTTACATAACGCGACTGTATTTTATATATGTATCAATAACATGATAGAGGTAAAATTATCACGTATATACATGTTCAGTGTGGCATTTAATTTCAGTAGGTATATTAAATAAATACTTAGAATTTAATTTATAGATACTTACTTAGAAAATGGACCCTAGAATGTTGATATCACCATAGCCACATTTGGTTCGAGACATACTTCTATAGCATTTATTATGTTTATTTGGGACGAATGACGTAAACAAACATGCACAAACGTTATTTATTCATAAATCCATGCAGTTAAGTATGTTCATACATGATTATTCCTTTACCGAATATCAATTATTGACTCTTTATAGGTAGGTACCTAAGTAATGCGACTTTATGCGAAGTCTTGGCTCGTTCTTATGTAGGGGTATAGTATTAACGAATTATTGTGATATGAGTTGTCACAAAAAAAATGTGATTCCATGTAGCTTACATAATATGACAAGATCAAAGGACTTTACGATTTTTTTGTGACAAGTCACATCACAATTTGCTCATACTAGACCCAATGTATATTTTAAAAGCTGCAAATCATCGATTATAAAACAAAAATTCTGAAAAATTAAATGTGTAACTACTAACTAAGTACGTAGTCCAAGAGATAGCAACGTTTTCGATTAATCATATTTTAATGGATTTTTCTTTATATTTTATTTCTTATTGAATATAGGTATGAAACATGTAAGTCTGGCACCTGGAGCATTTACCAATGCGCATCCTCTTTATTGGTGAAAATTGCAAATTTAAGTATAATTTAAATGTAATTTGTACTTGTGTGTTATTTGTTCCTATAAAATCTACGCGTTTATGTAATATGTTCTTACTGTTAAAAAAAGGAGGTTCTTTTTTTCATAAATCTTGCAGTTGGGTTGAAAGGTGAAAATTGCAGTTGGGTTGAAAATAAACGCAACCACATTACTCATTTTAGAGATTTAATTTGATTTAATTTAATTTTTTAAGGGATTAAATTTAAGAGATTTCAAGGGTTGATTGTTTACTCAAAAAATGAACACACTACACCACCTTGTACCCTCAGACTACTGGCTAGGGCGCCGTGTGCGCGTTCACCGTTTAAACAAACATTTACACTCAATTGAATTTAACCAAGAAGTTTAATTTAAGGTTGATTTATTAAATAAAAGATTTAAAGTTTAGTTAAAGAGGATTTAATGTAATGTTTTTTATTAACACTTTGATTAATAAAATGTAATAATAATTAAAAAAAATATATACTGGAAGTTCCTTTAAAGAAAAATATCGATCGATGTCAGTTAACAGAACCACACGAATGGTTTTCGAAATTTTATTGCGCGTTGATCCACGAACGCTGTGATTCGCGCGCAGTGTACATTCACACTTCGCAAGCGCCGATTTAAGAGTCTGCTACAAGATTGATGATTTTCTCATGAATCCCACAGTCAGATTTTGACCACATTGAAATGGTACTAATCGGAAGATATCCCCTATCTAATGAAAAAATAATAATCGAAATTGGACCACGCAGTAAAAAGTAATCGCTGAACATACATAAAAAAATTCACGTCAAATTGATAACCCCTCCTTTTTTGGAAGTCGAAATGTGAAACTTATACATGTGTCTTCTGTTGTTATGAAATTTCGCCAAAAACAGTTCGACGTAAAATAAATCATTCAGAAACGAGACATTTTAAAATATTTCTACTACGTACAAGTACATATTTATTATTGTGTATATATTGATGTGAATAAAAAGGAGATTCGCATGGTATGTTCATAATAATGATGGCAAATTGTATAACGAATATATATACATATATTTACATAACAATCGTATGTAGGTGGAACCTAACCATATTATGTTGGATTTTGTCATATATGTTTTCTTTAGAGCATATACGTATTCATCATTGTTACATACCGCACTTTAAATAGGAATGCACAAGCAAATATATACGTGGCTTAAGTGTACAATTTTGTACACTTGCGCAACGTTCATCAATAAATTAATTGCAACAGTCATTGGGTTATCAAATCTACGGAGATGGAGAGGTCTAAAGATAAGGAAAATAAGAACCTGAAAAATTATTCCAACAAACTAGTCTTTCCACCCCAGAGATTTTTTTATTCTCAAATATCGGATGATTAACAATGTGGTACATTTCACAAATAAAAACTATATTTCTTAATTAATTAAACACAGGACGCGTTCACAGAAGCCAAAAACTTGCCACTGTGCCATAATGATAGTTTTTTTTTAATTATTGCGTCTTTTAAAAAAAATCGTGGAGGGTCTCCGAAAGAATACTGCCGAGGTACTTAAATTTTCCACCTTATCTATATAAAACCTTGCCCTATAATTGCAAGGAATAACCAGGGTATTCACGTCGACCAAATTTCATCTACAATTTCCTATATCCTTTAATATAAAATAACTACTTACCTATATATTGCTTCTCGGCCAACTAACAGATTTTTTATCAAAAATTTATTTGACACACACCCAATAAAAAATTGACCATGATGTTTAATGTATTCATGGTATTTATTGGTTCTGGAGACTAATGGAATTGAACGTTGAAAGCACAATTCAAAACGGTGTCTCCACCGGGAACAGAACCCGATACCTTTGGCTTGGAGTCAAATATCTAACAACAACTGTTCCACGATAGTCGACCATAAACAACATAAAACTTTAGCTTAAAATACAATCGTAAATGAAATTCGAATCAAACCACACTTGATATTTGCTAGTAATTTCAACATTGAATATAATTACTCCATATAATCATATATTGTTACAAATTTACTAAACATTTTGATTAATAATGTTTTAATTAATATTGTTGATGATTTTCATAGAATTACACAAGGTGAACAACGTGTCCGGTATTTCGTGATTTGATTATAATTTTAATAAGCCAATTTAATAATCCTTTACTCGTTTAATATCCAATTGACGTATTAACAAAATTATATCAGATCGAATCAATATTTTAACTGAAATGTTCCTATTTGCTGTCGTTATTTCTAGGACGTGTTCAGTCTTCCAATGCATTTCTTCATCGAAATTTTCACATTACATAGTATGCAACGGTAGTATGTAATTATACCCAAAATATATCGAGAGAAAGTTTATATATTATGCATATAAACTTTCTGATAATCTCACATCGTGATATTCTTGTATAAAAATGATTGAACTGACATATTCTTAATATTGTGCACAAGGGCCCCATTAAAGTTTTCAAAAATTCAATCATTTTATATCATAACTACCTACCTATTACATTCCATACCATCACGGAATATCCCGCATGTCCGCAGATCACTTTCTGTAAAAGGCTGAAAACTGCTTTGTAACAACACAAGAGCATGAGCGAGCGAGGATTGATCTTGAATCATTAAAAGACGTATTATTATTATAATCCCACAATGTGGGGTGACCGGCGACTTAAGTGCGGGTGTACATAAATGCATGTATCCCACACACCAGTCTTGTCTTACCTTAAAATGCGACATTCACAATATGTGGTGAACCTAATTGCTGATATTAATGAGAGATATTATGATGTGAGATATTATTTTGCCTTTTATTTATTGATTTATTTGTTTATTTATTTAAATAATATTTACTTATTTATTCATTTTTTTATTTATTTATTATAATTTTTTTTTATTTATTTATTATATTTTTTTTTATTTATTTATTATTAATTTTTTTTATGTATTTATTTATTATTTTATTTATTTATTTATTTATTTATATATACATATTTATTTATTTATTTATTTATTTATTTATTTATTTATTTATTTATTTATTTATTTATTTATTTATTTATTCATTTATTTATTTATTTATTTATTTATTTATTTATTTATTTATTTATTTTTTTATTTAATTATTTATTTATTTATTTATTTATTTATATTTAGGAAACAAACAGCTTAATACAGTTTAAGGTAATAATAATGAAATATTAACAACTATGCCAATAATATGTTTCCACAATAGAGTACACAGTTAGAAAAAATATTATATAAGTAGTAAGTATTATATTTTAAGAGTAATATATACAGGATGACGTAGGAGGGAGTTAAGAGGGAATAGGGAGGGAAGAGAGAGTACAGAAGGAGGGGGATAAGTGTTTTAAATTTTATATATGAATAATTATTGTGAGAAATGTTTTGATTTAATATTATCTATTGAGGAGTTGAATAAATCCATTACGTTTAAGTGCTTATTGAAGAAGTGTGATGCTCTTATATTATTAATGTATAATTTGTTATAAGACTGTATGTTTACAAAATAAAATAAAATAAAATAATAAAAAAGAATGGAAGCATCATTCTAATCCGGTGCCTCACAACGAGTTAATATAAAGATTTAATTTTATTAACACAAACTGACAAACTCCAGTATATGTACTTATGTAAAAACAAGTTTAAAAAATTCAACATTTAAATTGACAACTTTATTAATTTATTTATATGATGTTTAAGCCTGATCGACGACATTGATAAATCAATATTAATTTCTTTAAAATACATTAATTTTTATTTGTATTGTCCTTTTTGGAAATTACCTCAACGATTTTTGTCACTGAATTATTTCGCATTATATAATTAGGTACTTATTCCATAATAATCAAATTGGCGTCCTCAGTATTCTCAGGATGATATAAAAATTTAAATCGAGGTTAAATTTTATAAGTACCTATTAAACGATTAGCAAAATGGAGAGATTATCAATTCCATGTGAAGTTTTTTTTATGTATGTTCAGCGATTTCTTCTTACTGCGTTGTCCGATTTCGATGATTCTTTCGATTATGTGGTCAAATCTGATCATGGGATATATGAGAAAATAATTCTTAAATATTCACTTCAGCGATAGTAATTCTTTGCCATATTATCAGATTTCAATGTTTTTTTTTTAATAGGAAGGGATATGATCACACAAACCACTTAGATACTCATCAGACATACTATTCAGTGAATTTAATGTGCTAGACGTAAGACAGCTGTTTGTTAAGTCAACTCTCACTTTCTACATCAAAACCTCAAACCACCAAACGACAACAAGTAACTCACATTCACACAATACTAGACAAGCATTACTAAACCTTGACGAAATACCAAAAACTAATACAACACACGGTCAGAAAAATTACACGTATGTACATAGCTCCTAAAATATTCAATTTCTTTAAAACTGACTTTCCATTCATAAGAACCTACTCACATATCAAATTGAAAGCTATAGCAAACAACTGGTTAATTATCAAAGGAAGAAAAAAAACTGAAATTTATATAATATCATGTACTACATAATTGTTTTACAAAAAAATAAAATTATATTAGTATTAACCCTTTTTACATCAAGCAATATTTCATAATTCACTAAAACGTATACTTGCACCTCACTCTCACTTCAACCTACCACAAAACCTTATAAAAATTAACTTACAATATGTCGAATAAAAAATAATAGAACTGATTTATATAACGCTACTCTGGGACAGGCATAGCCTAGTAGAGTAGCCTAATCCACAAATCAATATATATACACAGATTACTTAAACCGTTAACCTAAATATAGTATTATATATTTTATTTGCTAGTTTATCGAGTTATATTGTACCTACATCAGATATTATTATACTTGTAAAAAAGGATTTTTAATAAATAAAATAAAAAATATATTAAGTTCTGATGATAGGACCATCAGTCTTCAATTTCCAAAGGCGTCGGCAATATGTATAACACGAATTATTGTATTATATAGGTACGCGAATTGTATAAAGAAAGATAATATTAGGTACTATTGTAAAAACTTATTATTTTATTATAATTGCTTGCACACATGGAGGTATTTAAATAATCACACAACACAGTAGATTAATCTTATATTTGTGTTCATTATAGCATTTTACGCATACTCGCCTCCTTCTCGAACATTCCCATAGGTTATAGGTACGCACGTTTTAACACACACACACTTCTACATAGATCTCACAACTGTCAAAAATTTATTCTTTTGTTCGTCATAGACAACTATTCACTCATGCAACTCACAGGGCCTTACTTACTATTTAAATTAAGTCAGTTTCATACATACAAAAAACTGGGTAAGTATCAGCTTAAACACAAATCGCAAATAGTAAGTAAGACCATCAGCGACTAGCAAACATTCTTCTCAGTTCCTAACACTACATACCATCACACCTTGTCCCTCAAGGGGTAGGCAGAGAGAACCGAACGCCATTTTTTTCCATGATTTTTAATTTTGAAGTCGGTTTAATTATTTTATTTTCATATTTTTAATCCTCACAAACAACACTGATTAAATAAGGTATATTGTCTACCTATAGAAAGAATATCTACAAGTAAAACTATGCCTAACTAGGGTCAATTATATATTAAACATCATAAAATAAATATTATATAAATATGATGGTTTGTAGTGGGGTATGTAATTAAGTGCTCGGTGTGGTTAATTTGTTAAACCGACCCTAAATAAATATTGATCAATATTAGTTTTGAGCACGTTCTGAAAAATATCGGCTCATATAGAACAATCATACATCAAACGGTGATAGTTATATGTACCTACAAATCCCAAACATTTATCTAATATTATTTTAAATAAACATAATAATATAAACATTCACATTCTAGTCGATGCTCCCGATAAAACAGACCCAATGTTTACAATATCAACGATAGATAATAAAGAAAAAAGTCATCGGTATCAAAAGTGACAATGACATAGTATCGGTAACAAATCAAAGCGATGAAAATCAATATGACACTGTGTAAATATAGAGATACAGAAGCAAATAGATGATATATTTTTATTTCATCAATGAAGACAAATATTTGCTTTAAAGACAAAAGTAAAATTATTATTGAAATCTAACAACATATGTTCATTATAAAAAGATGATTTCATTTGAACGTGAATTGATTACGAACACATAAATCAAACGGTGTTATATTCACGGTGTTAATTTCAAATTATTAAAACACTTATTATGCAAAATGAGTGGTTGAAAGAAGGATTGTGTTACCAAAATCAAAATAAACGTTTCGAAGTAATTTTTGAACATTAAAATAAACAAAAATGATATAATATTTACAAAAAGTGATAGTATAGACCAAAAATGATATATTATCAATAGTGATAGAATATTGAGCATAAAATCATAGAATATTGACAAAAATAATAGGATACTGATCAAAAATGATAGTGAATAGATTACTTAGAGCCCTACACTCCACTACCGCTATCGCCGCCGCCGTCATGCATACATAACATTTCGTTCCTTATTTTCATTGACAATTTTTCATAATTATTTTATTTGTTTTATTAATTAGCTATTAATATCCGACGTTTTTCTCTTATCTTTTGTATAGCCTTTTTGTTGTCAACTCTTATTTTTGTAATTTGTATATTATGTACAATTTAGTTTTTTTTATTATTATTGTTTTTGTAATATTTTGTAACTACTTTATATTTGATGTATTATTGTAAAAGGCTTCTGGCCATAGGTACAATTAAATAAATAAATAAATAATTAAATAAATAAATAAATAAATAAATAAATAAATAAATAAATAAATAAATAAATAAATAAATAAATAAATAAATAAATAAATAAATAAATAAATAAATAAATAAATAAATAAATAAATAAATAAATAAATAGATAAATAGATAAATAAATAAATAAATAAATAAATAAATAAATAAATAAATAAATAAATAAATAAATAAATAAATAAATAAATAAATAAATAAATCAATTAATTAATTAATAAATAAATAAATAAATAAATAATTATATAAATAAATAAATACATAAATAAATAGATAAATAAATAAATAAATAACTAAAGAAAAAGATAAAAAAAATAGATAAATAAATAAATAAAGAAATAAATTAATATATAAATAGATAAATAAAAAATAGGTATATAAATAGATAAATCATAAAATAAATAAATAAATATCTACCTTCTTAAATACATAAATAAATTAATTACTTAATTAATTAATAAAAATAAATAAATTGACCAAAAGTGATCAAATGCAAAAAAGTTGAGCAAATGTTATTATTAATCGTCTCATATTAATATCTAGACATAACACTTAGCGATAACAAAGTTATCACCAGGAATAGAACCTGGGGTTTTAGGCCCAGGATGATTCAGTTATCCCACTATTGAACCAAGAAAACCGACCAATTATTTATCAATAAAAACTGACTTTATTCGTTGCACTAGAAAAGAAAATATATACTCACATCCTATTATCTGGAAACCATTGTTTGGCAGTCAAAACAAAAAACATTCAACTTTCCAACATCCACTAGTGTCGAAAACCAAGCCACTTATAAAACTGTTCAAACAAATAATACGCACTTCCACTGAACTATTGTGACAATGATACAATCACTATATCTTGCAATTTCCGCACAAACAGATCAGAAACTCGTCTCGACTATGCAAAAGAAAACACACGCGACATCAAACGATAAAAATGAACAAAAATTATATTAATCAATCGATGCAGAACTGCAAACACTCTTGATAAACCGACGCTCTGATTGACCTCGCAAGTCTGTAATGGACTGAACAAGACAGACAATCGACCGAGTGATCAGCTCTGTGCACACTCATAAAGGCCATAACAGCAGCCGTTCGCAACCCTAATGACAAATCGTCAACTTTAAAAGGCGTAGATAACGCTTAGTGAAGAGTGTTTTCATAAAAAACAGACAGCGCGCTCGCCTGATGCAGAAGAAAGCGACATCTTTACTGATTTGTGAATGTAAATATTTTCACAACAAACCAAGTGGGTATAACAAAATGAGACAGTTATGTATGCCATACGCTAGCGGAACAACACTGCGGTGTGTTTCAGTCGAAGAGAAATTAAACAAAATGTCAACAGAGACTATAGCCGGTTCCATTATACAAATAAATGAGTCATTATTAAAACGAGTGCGTTATGCCAACAGTGAACACGTCACTTTTTTGCTTCCTTAAATGTTGACGATTCCTGTAAAAGTATATTTATTTATTTATTTTTTAACACACCATATTTTACAATAATTACAACGAGTAAAACTGCTACCTAACAAGAAAACCCTAGGGATAGCAGTTTACAATTTTATAGTGATAAAAATAAAATGACACACAGTTTTAATCCACAAACAAGTAATAAATTTAATGGCATAAGCGCTTTCGCTCGTCTCTGCTAGCATCATCAGAGAGGCATACTTTATAATAATATCTAATAATAATTTATAAAACGCCAATTGATACAAGATAAAGCGCCATTGTTGGCTTTACGAAACAAGGCAGTCTTAAGTAGTCTAACGAAGGTGTCAATGCTCTGCTCTGAGTTCCACGTATGTCAGGGGGCAATTAATTCCACTTCAAAAACCCGTTCACACTGAGACTACTCTCTTAGTCAGCCGCCTTATTGACTCTGTCCTGTGAATTGTTTTTTTTTTCAGGAATTGGTACTCTGTGATCCAGATGATCTAAATGTAAGCTATCTTCCTGTCTTTACACAGTTCTTAAATTTACTGTGGAGCCAAATCGTTTAGAGTATTAAATTATATAATTAAAATTGTTAACGTCATAATAAAAACAAAATATTAAAAATATATATCCATTATGTTTTTATGTACACATTAAGAAAGAGTTTTAAAGTATTGTAGGATGAAATACTTTTTTTAAGTTTCATTACTGATTCATTCAAGGTAGTAAATGTAATCGGTCCATATTAGACCATCTTCAAAGTGCACTTTCTTGTATCCTTGTAAAAACGCTTAAAACTATTATTTATTTATAGGCCAAAAAAGCAAGAATTGTCTGAGTTATATTTTTATACCCTTCTCTTCTGGGGAATATCGAAACCGGGATGCCCGTACAGAAGTCGAACGTTAACAATGTATTTTTTTAACACTTTGAAATATTTTTATCATTGTGCAATATCACTGATTCTATGGTGTTATAAACACATCATTTCACAAGTCTATTTAATTAACATTATATTTAAAATGTAGTTACGAAGGGACACCAAATTTTAGGTTTTGGTTCCATTCTATTCTTACAAAGAAGCTCACTACGTAGCGTTGCGGAGGCTTTGCAATCTGCTCAAGACCCGGATGTATGAAGGTAGAAAGTTACACAGAATTCGGAAGATCGTTCCACAGTCGGGTAGCTGGGTTATTAATAAGACCCTAATGCATATTCCCATGACAGCTCTATGTCAGAAGAATCAGGAATTTCAGAAGAATCGATTCTTCTGAAATTCCAGTGAATTTTCGGCATCTCGTATAGATCGTTGAATACTCTGTGTGGGATTTGATTTGACAAAATTACCAAATACATATTCGACAAAGTCGTTAAAATCATAATACATCGAAAACATCTCGTATTTTAGTATTAAATCACTCTCAAGTTCCTCGCGATCAATCTTACTTTTTGACAGTTCCCAAATGTTAGTTTACGCCAACGCGCATGCTCTAAGTATTTTGATATGTCTCTGTTATGAAGCCACGTTATCTCCTAAGTTGAATGTGCAATGAAAACATGCTTAGTATTTAAAATTTACATAGTATTTAGGTCGGACTCTGCAATCGGGCCTATGAGTTCAAGAAGCGACTGATTCGTGTATGTATGTTACTAGTGTTAACAGCTGTTTGTTTACAATTGGTCGACTGTCTTACAAAACGGTATATATTTGAGACTCGCTTGGATCCTGTGTCCTTCCGTCCACGTCAAGACTTCGACTGGCACATTGCACCAGTACTCTCTACCGCTTCTAAAACCTTCTATGGAAGGGGTCTCAACGTTGGCAAAACGTTTCATTGCACTAAGGAAGTAATAATAATCTCTCAATGAAACCAAAGGAGAAATGGCAGGTTGCAGGTAGTCAGCTCATGTGGTAGTCACACCAGACAGCTATTACAAGTCATTTTGGCTGTAGCGTGCAACGGCATTCATCTGACCTTGAGGTACATCCATCTCTTCTGTTAAATACCATGCACAATATTATCCAACTGTTTCGTTCAAGAGAATTTATTTCTCTTAATATATCGACATAGTATCAAGCCAAGATCTGCGTATATAAAAAAAATCAAGAAGGACTTAAACCAAGGACTATATCTTGCTTCCGATGACGATTTAATAAATCGAATGGGTGTTAGCCAATACTAAACTCATTCCAACACTAATGTTCAATTATAATTAAACCATTTTCCATGGTCCTATTGGTACTTCTGTTTTTTTTATATACACACTTGCTTCCAATGAAAATATATAATAAAACAAGTGGGTTGTAGCAAACACATTTCTTTCTAACGCTTGTATTCAGTTACATTTTAAACCATAGTGTAATATTTCTGTTTTTATATACATACTTGCTTCTAATGAAAGTATATAATAAAACAAATGGGCTGTAGCAAACATATTTCTTTCTAACGCTTGTATTCAATTACATTTTAAACCATAGTCTAATCTTTCTGATTTTTGTATACACACTTGCTTCCAATGAAAGTATATAATAAAACAAATGGGTCGTAGCAAACACATTTCTTTCTAACGCTTGAATCTATTTAAGTACATTTTAAACCATAATCTGATCTTTCTGATTTTTTATACACACTTGCTTCCGATTCCGATGAAAGTATATAAAAATAGCAAATGGGTTGTGGCCTATACTTTTTTGCTAAACTTAAATTCAAATTTACCTCAATCCACTTCCCAGAGTCCATTATTGGATACTTACTTACTTACTTACTTTACTTACTTACTTACTTACTTTACTTACCTATTATAATGACAAATTAAAATGACGTACCCATGCTGGAATTTATTTTCTTTAGTCCACAGGCCAAACTTTCCAGTAAACAATAATGCATACTCGATATCTATTAGCGCCCGCTGATTCTATAATTACTAGTTGCATGTAACACATGAGATCCAAGAGTCGATGGCGTTAGTATAAACACTAGAATCTAAAATATTCAATATATAATATTTAGTTTTTTTTATATTGGATAGTGCATAGATCAGTCCTTTTTTCCTACCCCGAATAGATATACGGCTTCACGGTTCATCCGGTAATTGTGCAGGATCCGGCACATTTTAAAACCTGCTGGATCAGGCAAGTAAAGAAAAAATACATCTCCATATTATGGAATATTAGAAGGGTCGTAACCATGACAACGAATTTCAGCAAAATGTATGGAACATTTTTCTATGAAAAATGGTGACATTTACAAAGAAATTACTTAATTTAAAAATCGGATAAATATTATAATTAAACGAAATAATCACCCTGTTTTTCACTCAAACTCAAAGTTTTACTTGAAAATACGTTTGAATACGTACTTCTGACAAATAAATACGCCAACATTGCTCACATACACGACCCATAAAAGTAGAATTTATAACATTTCATGCGTTGAAAAAATTTGTACAAAGATTGCTGAAAAAATGAAAAGTAGCACAATAAAAGCTTAGAAACTTGATTTTTTTATGTGTCTATTTAACTCACTGGTCGTAAAGGAAGCAATATGCAGAATATTAAACCTTTATTTTTTCCAGTTTATGATTGATGCTGGAACGAAAAAAATTAATACCCACTTACATAATATATGTGCATATAAATATATATCATACTACACTGGTTGAAGTGTCAAGAACGAGTAGACTATAAGGTGTGCTTGATGGTGTTTAAGGCTCTGAACGACTTGGCTCTACACTACATACAAGAACTATGTCAAAAGTATGTCCTTTCAGGAAGAAAACTCTCATTGAGATCATCGGGATCACAGAGTACCAACTCTTTAAAAGAGTTGCACAGAGTCAATAAAGCGGCTTACTATGATCGCAGTTTCAGTGTGAACGGGCCTTTAAAATGGAACAAATTGCCCCCTGATATACGTGGAGCTCAGAGCGTTGACACCTTCAGTAAATTACTTAAGACTGCTTTGTTTAGTAGAGCCAACAAATAAGCCACAGCGCCCTTGGAGTGATCTTGTATCACTAAACGGCGCTTTATAAATTCTAATTATTATTATTATTATACTAAAGAGCACTTCATGTTTTCAATGCGGTGGGAAAAAAATCCAACGTGTTCTATTTTTCAACGCGTTTTGTCGTTTTTCTTAAAACAGAAATCTGTAAAATTATTCATTGCCGACGAGTCAACATGGCTGCCGTTTGTGTTGTGTTGACTTTGACGTTCGCGGTATCTTTTGTTTATTTGGCATATCTCGACTCTCGACCAGAGAACAATGTTTAAAAACAAAAAAGTGAGAGTCCGAAAAAAATCAAATCGTGTCCTGTTCAAGTGAAATGCCGGGTAGTCAAAATGCAAAGTCTAACGAAGAAAACGAGAGAAAGATAAAAACTGTTGAAAGAAACGCGGAACAAGCGAAAAATAAAATGTTGCTATTTTTCACATAAATGGCATATAATAATAGGTACTAATAATAAACCGTTTATTTCTTGCCATTATTCATACATCTGATAAAAATAAAAAAATACATACAATTTTGAACCACAATGGACAACAAAAAGGCTATTGCTCAGCTGCGCACTACCAAATATTCCTGGAGTGCTGCTGGTTTTCAGCAAAACCTTGGGACAACACAAAACATTGAGAACAGACCACATGTCGTAACCTATAACAGACCATATGTCATAACCTATATTTATTTTTTCGTAATTCCAATAATATGGGTCTCAAATAAAGGAGAAAATAATACTCGTGAAAAGCTTTGTTTTGAGTAACCTGTATTTTGGATGCTGTTTTAAGCGTTGAAAACCTCGTACGTCTAAAGTGCGCTAAAATATTAGATTATTCTGTTTGTGCACTGTTTCGTTATTTAAAAGTTGGTTTGAAGATATTTATACTTGTATTTATAGTATGCACAGTTCTTAACTGTGTACCAGCTTATGTAATATGTTTATAAATTAATTATTATGCATACATATATATTGTTTTCCGACCCTTGATTCTTGCAACAAACAACAGATAAAAGTGTCAAGAACACTTACATATCGCATTCATTTTATATAATATAAAACAATTATCGACTAGAATTGTACACTAAATAAATATCTTGCAAGACTGGTATTATAAATTTTTTAAGACAATTTAAGACAATCCTTTTTTTATTTTAAGCTTTTTGATTGAAGAACTCCGTAGTTACACTAGTGGCGAGCAAAAGTCTTAAAGTCAAGGTCTTGGTCTTGCGAAATATGTCAAAAATAAATTCAAAAATTTATTTATACTAGTGATCGACCAGAGGTCAAAATTCGGCCCCCCATTGAATTTTTAGTCGTTGGACCTGGGGGGCAGGTCTGGTCAAATGGTGTAATCAAATCCCTCATGATTACCCATATCATGGATATATTTTCTTTTAAGATATTTTTTTAGTAAAAAATAATTCAAGTTTATTTTCCCGCCAAACTGCAAAGCAGTTTTTTGGCAGAGCAGATTCTCTCTTTCACATAAAATTATAAATTACACATAAAATTATTTCATTAAACTTATGACAAATATTAAAGAAACAGAAACTAAACAAAAATTTTAAAGAAAAGAAAAATTGAATAAACCTAACACATAATATACATTATACCTATAATTAATCAACAATAATAAATCAAAGTCTAACGAACGCTTGATTTCATATGGAATTCTATAATGTCTTTACATATCATAGAACTCTATATGATAATAATATCTGTTAAGCTTGTTTTGATACTATAATATTGTTTTTTTTTCATGTTGTTTTCATCTAAATAAAATATATACAATTCTCTCTCTCTCTCTCTCACGCATTAAAAATATATACATTTTAATAAAATTAGCCTCTCGGCCAAATTAATAATTCAAATCCGCAGCTAGGTCAAGATTCATGATTCAAGATGAAGTCTTCCAACTCTTGGTTTTATTTCAAACGTTCAAAATAATGTCACCTCAAGGACAGACATCTCATAATAACGAAGTTTGAGTCAAATTTGTATAATATTACATTTATTTAACATTATAACTTATTTATTTAGATATAAACCTAACCTTGTCTTTGTAACCTCTATGACCTCCATTTAATTTTGAAACTAATTATTTGTTTAAAGTATTATTTATTCTAACAATAGTTTCATTTGTGAAAAAAAATATACGTCAATGATTTTCCTTTATCGATATAATTATACAAGGTAACTTAATAGTGATGAGCAAAAGTCTTTCAAGTCTTGCAGTCTTGTGTCGCTGCAAGACCAAGAACGGGCTTTTTAAAATTTATTCGATTTTTAAAATTTTGTATTAAAAATAAAATATGTTTTATTAAAAATGAATATGTCATGAAAACAATTACATACATATACGTCCTCATACGTTCCCAAAATTAACCATAAATGCATGCGCTATGGGTGAACGAAATCGTTCGTGGCAGGATTCGAAATCGAGACCACTGGATTACTAACCCAGCGCGATAACCACTCTGCTACCACCCGTCTAAACATTAGAAGATATTATTATTTTTACGCAAAATTTTAGAAACAGTTTATCATTGCGAGCTCTCTGTTACAATGCAATTCGAGAGGTACTCATGAGGTACGATACAATTCTGTGGTTGAGGGAACATCTGGCAGAGGGAATGCCCCGCCGGAAGTATCTAGAGCTGGTGTGCGAGGACATGAAGTGTACCTCCTACACAGAGTTGAAGAGAGTCACTGAAGATCAAGCGGAGTAGAGGAAGAGATGCATCACTTTGCTGAAAACAAATCCCCAAGAGTGAAACTAAAGAATTTGATAGGAAATACAAAAACATATTAAAATATTTGCAAGACTTAATGCAAGAGTCTTGCGGTATCGCAAAATTTCATTTTATTTATCGTATCTCATTTATTTGTAATTGAAATAGTTAATTATCTATTTCTAATTATTCGACTGCTAATACGTGATGGAATTCCATTATCAATATTATAAAATTACTTAAAAATAAGTAAAAACACAATTTTTCAACTTTATTCCACTAATTTAAAGTATTGACCACTGACGCGCATCTTCCATTCAGTAGATGCTCTTTGAGCGAAACGGTACTGAATGGAGATGCTCCATTCAGTAGGCTCTTTGAGCGAAACGCGTCAGTGATCAACACTTTAAATTAGTAGAATAAATTTGAAAATTTGTGTTATTACTTATTCCCGGTTCTCCTACAATAAATATTCCAACTTCGTCTCTATTGAGATAATTAAAAATCTGTTAAAAAATATCTTTGACTCCCGACAGGGAAAAAAAAATCCAATGTTTGCGCATATGCAATAATAAAAATACATTCGATTACTTACACATTGGTACAAGTAGGTTAATAAGACAAAAATGACCTTATAAGTCTGGCGCAATTCAGGGGTGACTTCTATGCGAAAAATGCATTGTCTCCTCACATATAAGAATTGTAGCTTTCATTATTTACAAAAAACCAATTCTCTCAATAGATGGCGTTACAACAAAATAAATAAAAAATAATAATATTGTTGTTCATAATTTCACCCATAGATGGCTGTAGTAAAAATTCCTTATTTTCAAGCGAAAAGAATTTCAGTATTACAATATATAGAAGTTTCAAAATTGAATTGATAGGGATCTCATTAAAAAGGCATAATTGGTGAACGTTGCGCAAGCGCATAAAGTGATCACGTAAACCAGCCGATGACAGGTCGTAAGCCCTGTAGGTGCCTTGATTTCCCGGTTCTCCTACAATAAATATTCCAACTTCGTCTCTATTGAGATAATTAAAAATCTGTTAAAAAATATTACTTATTTTTAAGTAATTTTACAAAATTAATTATCTACTTCTATCGATTGGTGTTATTTGTCATACTTCATTTTTACAGAATCTTAATGGATTCCTTTTTTTAACTGGGTATACAATACCAAGACATAACCTGATATAGTATGCAAGACCAATACCACGCCTGCAAATACAAGATAAAGAACGGTGGTGCGAGACCATGACCGCACATGTCGTGGTCTGGATATTGCATTTGCTCATCACTAAAGGTAGGTAACTAATTGGCGGAAATCGTGATGACTCACTGCAACTATTCTTCAATAGTGGAATATCAAATTTTCAACAAAAACCAAAAGCAAATCCATGAAATATCGAAGGATTTTTTTATTATAAATAACTAAAAAGGAATTTACACATTAACTCAGTTGAACTTATATTATATATCAGGTATATTATTTAATTTTTTTATATTACGGCGCTGGCCGATTTACTAATGATATTAATAACAATTAAGCACTACAAATAATAACACTCAATTATTGTTATTACCATTATACACTTCCTCAAAAGAATTAGCAAATCAATGCGTAAATTGTAAATTATTTAAAAGAGCAAAATAAAATGCAACAAACGCATCATCAAGCTTTCAATTGGGAATAGTTCACCCATCCAGATACTTAACATATCAAAGGATTAGGCTCTGAGGAGGTCTCTATACTACCTAACAACCCTACTGATTCCCGAATATTAACGTTTAAAAAATCTTTAACGATTCTACATGTATTCATAATTACCGTTTTTTTGCATTTTTATTATTAAATTTTTCGATAAATCTATAATTTCTAAATTACGGATTAACGATTTTGGAATAATGCCAGTGGCTGAAATAATGAACGGTAATATTATTATTTTACGAGAATGCCAAAGTCTTTTAATCTCGTTACCTAAAGCGGTGTATTTTCTAATTTTTTCATCAAAAGTTTTTATAATATTACTAGAATTTGGAATAGCCACGTCGCAAATATATGTTATTTTTTTGATAAGAGTGGTGCCCCACTCTCCTATATTATTATTGTTTCCCGTAGGGTGTCCAGTAAGAACCGCGTTATCGAAAGTACAACAGGCAAAATTCATATCATCTCACATAGGTCACCATCGTTCTGAATGTAGTGTCCTTTGTAGGAGAAACAAGACTGGTATGTCAGCCTTTGGATATCCATTTTGACTTCTCTCCTTATTCCTATCCTGAGCATCGATAATGGTATGCTTTCCCGCCTAGCAGGGAAAAAAATGTTATAAGAAAAGAAAACTACCTACAAGCAATACAGACCACTAGAGCTTGGAAAACGCATTTATTATTTTATCAATGTCGGATGAACTGTCAAAGTTGACATTAATCTGATAATTTAAACATCAAAAATAACAAATAGTGTTCAAAATCATAAAAGTAGATAAAAAATATGTTGACATATATTATTTATTTGAAAAATGTGATAAAATGGCTTGACAAATACGAATACATAATAAACTTATTCCTTACCTCAGGTGTTGATAAAATTTTTCCTGCAACCAATTTCTATTCCGTTTATAAAGCAACTCGCTCACGCGAGTCGCTATTATCTATTAAACACTAACCGAATATTATACGGGAATTAATAAAATACGACAACGAAATAATAGTATGATGTGTACGTAAATCACAATTCCCATTAATTTTTGGTTAGGGTTAGTTAGTCTTTAATGAAAATAGCAACTCGCGTGAACATTTTTAAATAAATTAGTTTTCTCAACATATTATTTTAGGTGACGGGATAGGCTCCTTTTGGCTGTTTATAACGCCTTACTCTTAAAAGTTACGTCTTCAACAAAAATATATATTATTTTCTCATTATTTGTCTATACATTGGCCCGATACACTTTTTTTTATTTTGTGTACTTTGTTCATAGTATTTTTTTTAATAATACCTGTTTTCTCAGATTTTTGATCCATAACTCAAAACTTGTAAGGCTTAGAAACATTAATTTTTCTTTAAATGATAGGTATTTTATAAATCTAAACATTGGCTGGATACGTTTTCAATCTATGTTCTCACTTTTTTGTAAAATCAAATAAACCATAGTATTTTATGTAACGCTCGATTCAAATTCACTAACTTGAGCGCACACGATTGTAATCTTTAAGGACGTACATTCTCATACTATAGTTTCAAATTTTGCATTTGACTCGCCTACATTGCCTTACCCTGCCCCTTAAGTAATTGTTTGATACTTAGATAGTATTTTTAATTATAATTTGTGTTGAAAATTTTCGCGTTTTTTATCAACTTTGACAACTATTCCGACATTGGTAAAATGAATAGTGCGTTTTCTAAGGTCTAGTGTACAGACCTTCAGTACGAACAGTTACCTTTGAGAGATGACACAGTGCCCTTCACATACAGTTATACCTATGTTTAACTTTGAAGTTTTTCTACATAGTTTAAACAACGTTCTTCGTGTTGAGTATTGTGCCCTATTCTGCAAATACAATTAACATTTTAATGATAATAAACTAAAAAATAAATCACGGAGGGCGGTAAGTACAATTTAGCTTCATTGTTTTATGCTTCCCCAATCACCATTTCCATTCCATACAGTCAATTTGCTCCGACAGCCTTCGTGGCACAGTTGGTTATATATCTAACTGCTGATCGATCCAAAGGTCCCGGGTTCGATTCCTAATGGAAACACAGTTATAATTGTGTTTTCAGTCTGGATCTGTGTAACGATTAATGGGTTCATAGTAATGGGGCAATTTGTTATTGGATGAATGTTAAGTAATATTTGACACAGTACCTGTCAGTTGCCCGTGAAATAAAATAAAATGAAATGATTTGAAATTAAATAGAACTTAAAATTTATTTATTTTTTCATAATTCTAGTTTAAATGAAATAAAAATAAATATATACACATTTTGGAATATGTTGTCGTAGTATAATCGTTGATAACTACTAAAAAATATTTTACAAGTAAATATTAAAAAAAAATAATTGTAATCAGTACAGTTAGCGGCCAATAACTTGATTTGGTACATCAAGTGTTTTTTTTGCATGATTGTTATATCTGCTAACCGTTTTTCTCCACGACGAAAATTCTAAAGTAATTTGCAGTATACTATACCTATATTGGCATCGTCATAAACTCGACAGCCTTGGATGAGCCCTGGCTGGATACAAAAGTATTTTCCATTCTTGTTTCTCTGTTGCTTTTTTCTTCCTGATTGTGATTTGTAGAGTGGATGTATCAGCGCTGACATAATCCATCAATTGGATATTTCATGTCTTCTTCGTCCTTGTGGTGTAGAAAGTGTGAGGCGTTATACAAACTTTTCCTCATCCATTCGTGACCATCTCAATAATGTATGTATACTCGTACATTACTTGAATCAAGATAATGCTTATGGTACCTATAAATGAACTAAATTACTCTGGATGGGATTCGAACCAGGGTCAGCTAGATTGCTAGTAAGGTCACTTACCGCTCTGCTACCCATCTTTATTTAACTTGATAGTTAGTTTCCCATGTTAATTTGTTCCTGGTGTACCCTTCCTAGTAACACATTCATCTTTGTTTTGTTCATCTTATGCATACATCAAATGCAAATGTAGAAACAAGTATACGATTGTTGAAGAAATTACAACGTCAAAATGATTGATAGAATAAATAAATATTCATTAATTCATGACAAATGATATTTAATAAAATTATGTCGGATCCAAATTTGACACAATTATAATATATTGTTTAATTGGCTTCTGATAGTGTCACATAATATATGTATGTATGTATATATGATATCTCGTTCGCCTTGGGTTTGACTTGCGTCTCATAGAAAGTTACTAGGTCAATTTATTAAATATTATGAAAACAATACTATTTCATTAGACTAACGGTTTTTTCATTAGATACCTACTCTTAAAATAACAACTTTGTATTCAACCATTCTTCTTCTTCTTTCAGCCATCTCTCCACTGCTGGATGAAGGCCTCATTGAAATATTCACTCCTAAGTATTTATCCATATTTCTCCCTTTTTTACTCCTCACTAACCCAAGGGGATATAGTGGGGAGTTATGATTTCGCAATTTTTATGGCTATTTCTTTTATTGCAGATTATCAACTAGTATCATGCTGAGATTGTATTCTGAAAGTTTCATCATAATGTATCTGTGTGTGCTATGTGCTATTTACGGCGTGTTTATTTTTACTTTATTGATTATAGCAGTGGTTCCCTAACTATGGTACTCGTACCACTGGTGGTACGCGACAATTATTAAGGTGGTACGCAAGCAGCCATGGCCATAGGACATACACAGTAATTGAGTAAATAATTTTGGCTAAAAGTTAAAAATGAATAATATCCATCTCTGTTCAGAAAAGCATTAAGTACTGTTTCTGATTCCATGTACAACCACGTATCTCTGTGAGAGCGGATTTTCTGCTATGTTGATAATAAAAAACAAATATCGTAATAAGCTTAACGTGGACCCCAATTTGCGCTTAAAATTAAGTACAACTGAGCCAGAATATTGTATTTTTTCCTATAATTAATAAATGATAAAGTTGTCATAAACAGTTGTTGCAGTTTTTATTACTTTACAATTTTGAAGGGTTTCTTTTAACGGTTACAGTTCAGTGGTACGCTACTGATTTATAATTTCGTGTGTGGTACGCAAAATTAAAAGTTTGGGGACCACTGGGTTATAGAATAAAGTATGTAATCATTTGATTCTTTTCAAATTTTACAAATTTGTGTATCTGATACTCACTTAGACCCCATTGGATTTTGAACGATATCTGAATAGTGCTTCTCAATTTTTTTTTAACTATCAAATAAATCAAAGTGACCCCAAGCTCAGGGAACTTAAAATTTGAATATTTTATTTTCAAATAAGTAAAAAGGCACATCACTTTCATAAAATGGCATTGGAGATTTATCAAGTTTTCATAATAAAATATTTAAATAAAAAAATAATTTAACAAACTCATTTCGTGAAAATGTAGAATATTTTCCATACAAAATTTGAATACTTTATAGAATGACTTGTTAGTGAAGAGTTTAGCGTTGGCCACAACCCACTCGTTTCAAAATACTTTGAGATCTTAAGGGGAGACTGGTACTCCCGAGTGAATAGTTGCATAAGCGATTCCTAATATACTCAGCCAATACGAACACTATCGTTTTGAAATTAAAAACAAGAATAACTCATAGTAGTGTCTACAATTTGACAGTTCCAGAATCATTATATTTGAAAATTCTCTTGATAAAAAAAAATCCGAAATTTCCCCCGAAATTTGCAGGATTCCTACGTTATCCGTTTAATTTATTAGATGTAAAACTATAATTCAGCTAAAATATTGTTAAGTATGATGTCAACACATTGACAGTTTTATATTTGCAGGATTCCTACGTTATCCGTTTAATTTATTAGATGTAAAACTATAATTCAGCTAAAATATTGTTAAGTATGATGTCAACACATTGACAGTTTTATATTTTTTAATTTACGTCCTGATTTTTAAAAAAAAGGTATTATTCATATTGCGACTTACGTCGTTCCAGTTCGCGCTAGTCAAGTCGTTCATTCTTATCTAACTCTCGCCCTTCCACTCGTATGTAGGCCTCTTCCATACACTTCTATTCGTCTCTGTTCTGTCCCCTCCATATCCAAGTTTTACGACATGGCCACTTGGACAATGTCGTCACTCCATCTTTTAGGGGTCTTCCAACCATCACCTGATGCTTTCAACACTTCTATTATTTGTCAAACTTCTCCATTGTATTATTCTAGGTGCCCATCTTGTATCTCCTTGTCTGGACAAATTATTATTAAACTAGTTGCATGTAACACATGAGATCCAACTGTCGATAGCGATAGTATGTATAGTTGAAGAATAAGTACCAAACTATAAACCCATAAATACAAATTATTTAATATTTTAAGATATTTCGTTTTCTATTCAACACATGTAGGTATGTATGTCAAGATAGGACAGTATGGAGGTCAGTCCTTTTTTCTTACCCGGAATATGAAAACAGCATGATGATGATGGAAAACCTCTATAACGAAGTATTTGACCCGAGACAAATATATATCCAGCATATACTAACTTATTTTCATAAAAATATAATACATCACCAGAAAACACAACAATCCAGAACCACACGAACAAGCATTACTTTAAATTACATAATCCCTCATATGAAAACAACTTTCGGACAAAGAAATGCATCATTTATCGCTCCACGAATTTATAATACTTTACCTATGTCTCTCAAGGTAATAACTTCACATACATTATTTAAAACAAGAATAAAAAAATATATAGGGAATTACGGAAGGACAGAAATTGCCCAAATATTAAACATCCAACAATAATTCTGAGAAATAATATTAAATGATATAACTACACGCTACACAAGCGGGTTCGAGGATTGTCTTTACATTGCATCTTATTTTAAGACAAATAAACTTTAAAACATTTCTCTTTTTTATTAGATTAATTTCAAAGAAGAAAACTTGATTTTGTATTTTATTTGATTTGTGACTCAAGTCAAACAAAATTGTTACTGAGTATATACGTTAGGAAGACCACAGAGCAAATTTTAATGTCAAACTGCTACATAACATAAATGACAACAACGGGTGTGCATATTATGGTAGAAATAATATTAGAATAATAACATATCAAAACTTACTGTATCAGTTTATACTTTTGTGTTTAAGATATTGGGTATTATGTAATATTATAATTTACTGTGTTGTGATGTCTGGTGTCCGCTCTATGTAACTATGTACCTATAACCAAAATGTCAAATATTTGGCTTGGTAAAATTGTAAACTGCTTGCCCTAGAACAGGGTTACCTAGTTGGTCAGCAGTAATCTTCATAATAGTCTTTGTGATAAAGGTGTGAAAAATAAATAAAATAATTAAAAATAAAATATGTATGTATATTTTGAGATGAAGAATAAAATTATTGAGTCTTAGATATTGTGTATAGGCGACTGCCATACAAATTGTATGAAGCGATGTCGTCACTAAATTCCCTTTTTATAAAAATTGTTCAAAAATTTTTTAGATGTGCTACTAAAATGTTCACATTTTTTATAGAAAATTAAATTATCTAGTTGGGGTATTTCGGCTTTTTTCGATATTTTTAAAAACTTTGGAAATATAGGCAGTTAAACACATAAATTTGTCATAAAAAAATATTTTTCTTAATAAAAAATGTTTGAGAAACCCTGGAATTTTTTAGAAAAATAAAATTTGAGATTTTCAGCTATCTATCTTTTATGGTTTTTGAGATAAATGTAATTTAATGTAAAAATAAAGTAAAAATTCAAAAGTTGATAACCCCTGACTGAAACGAAAATTCAAAATTATAAAAGTTTCAAGTATAAAAGTTTTGTAGGCCTATAACTGTTTATATATTCTGAAAATTTGGGTTCTGTAAATTGAGCGGATCAAAAGTTATAAGGGACACACACACACACACAGACACACGAAATATTCTACTCCGAATTCTGAGTAAATCCGTATATGGAACATATATGCTGCGAAGCCTCTAAGTTGGTGTTTTTTTACTTCAAAGTTGGAAAAGCCGTGAAAAAAGTAGACCGTGCATACAATTCTCGCGTATCCTGGCTTGAAACATTGTCGATATGATAAGAGAACAAAGTTCTCCTGAACAAATCGACAGTTGGACTAACAGAATGAAAATATGATCGTGATTAATTCCTATAGGTATATATTTGATTATTAAGCATTAATAAATCTAGCATGATGAAGAAAATATACCCAGCTTACAGGAATGAAATAAAAGACCCGGGCACCAAGAAAAGAATGGTCCTACATATGACTGACATTCTAATTTTATCCCTTTTCACCCATATTTTTAACCAACTTCCAAAAACGGAGAACGTTATCCATTCGACATTTGGTATCACAAGATGAATTTTAATAGACCCAAAATAACAAGTATATCCCGAATGCGGGTTGGTCACTATAGACTCGATGCTCATTTGTATAGATTGAATCTTGTAAATTCTACTTATTGCGGTGTGGCCTAGATCTAGAAGATCTGAACCACGTATTCTTTGGATGTGCCCGATATTGATACAATTTATACCGATCTTTTTGTGGAAAGATTAACGAAATGCAGTTTCCACTAAAGATTTGACACCTTCTTGCAACTGGTTCCCCGATAATCTACAAAGAAATATTAAAATTCATTGAGAAAAACATGGTAGTTTTGTAGGCGTTGTTTGTCATTTTTTAAAAGTTATTTTGTTTTTACTTTTTTGTTAAATGGCACAAATCGACCTTAAATGGTCGTATTGCCTATATTAAAATAATAATAATTGTCCATTCGACATGATTTTTCTTTATCTATGTTCAATGTTCAACGATATTTATTTAACACGTTGTTCTATTTCGATGATTCTTGCAAAAGCAGTGATCACCACGTCGTCCAAATTCAATGAGAATTCGATGAGTCCGAATTCATTAGAGAGGTATTACTTCTGGGGTGGTTCCATCTGAACTAAGCCAAAAGATTTGATGATGGGAATTTGCGAATGATTAGCTTATTATTGTATTGGGGAAGTTACTCCTCTCTCTTGGCATACATCTCTCTTCATTCACGTCGATGCATCGTCTCATACGCGCTCTTTTGCTATTCTTATGTCTTCATCTCTCAAAAGTCCATTTATGTGATCATTTCCAACTTTTCCTTGGTCGACCTCTACTTTTCGTTACTCATTTATCAGCTTAATATACTTTTTAGTCAGACGGTCATCACTCATTCTTTCTATGTGGCATTTATTTTCAGATGGATTGTATGAAAGATAATATTACTTCATACATACATTTCACCACGACGTGTCCCTCATGGGGTAGGCAGAAATAACCAAACACCACATTAATTTATCTTGACATACATTCATTTTTAAGGATTGCATTCAAGTATCAGCCTGATTTACCTTAATTTTACTTAGCATGTTTGTCTTGAATAGACGACTAAATTTCTCACATTAAAATATGATTGCATTTATGTATGTATGCAGTGTGTTTATTTTTCGTGTCATAAAGTTAAGAAATGACTCTGCCAACTGCTACTTTCACTTTATTTCCTGTTCATGTCGCATTAACTTTATAGAGCGACAAAACTATATATAACACAACTATGGGATAATATTATACGTATAGGGTGTTTTTTTTTTTGGTTCGAATTTTAAATTTGCAGTAGGTACTGTTTCTAGTGTCACCCGTTTTGACATTTGATAGACGATTTATAATAATAAGAACGTTTATCCATTTTACAATCTTACCAGCCCCCCTCGACAGCGTGTCATTTAGCTCAAGAAAAGATAACAAAAAGATATGGAAGTGACAGTTGTCACGTGACTGGCAACTGTCACTTCCATACATCGAGTTATCTTTTCTTGAGCTATATGACACGTTGACTAGGGTGGCAAAACAACGCTTGAAAATTGTGCAAATTTATTTTTAAAAAATGCTTTCCTTACACAACGTCCAGTTCTATTCGAGCAACCGTGAACCTTTTCGCACCATGCATACTCTAATTTTAAAAGATACTTAGTCTTCACAATAAAGCCATTTTCATAGTCATTTCCATGTTTTACATACTATCACGGCATATCCCACAATGTGGGGTAACCAGCGAAAGGTGTGCGGGTGTGCATTGCCTTTTAAATGGGAGCACAACACATCAGTGTATACCCACACACCAGTCTCGTCTCACCCAAAAAGGCACTACATTCAGATTGGGTGGTGAACCTCATTGCTGAACTATGTGAGATGTTATTATTGCCTGTTATATTTTCGATTACCCGGCTCTTACGGGACACTCGAAAACAATAATAGAAAAGAGTGGAAGCACTATTCTAAGCCAGTGCCTCACAGCACTCCATGTTTTAAAGTCGTCTAACGGGAGTTATTTGAGAAAAATATAAGGTGCCGTACTGCGAGAATACTTCTTAGGGCACCTCAACCTTTTCTTATATTTTTCTCAAACAACTCCCGTAATACAACACTGAATGTGTTTTATGTCATTTTAAATTAATTTAGATGGGTCGATGGCAGAGCGGTTAGCGCGTTGGGCTAGTAATCCAGTGGTCGCGAGTTCGAATCCTGCCTCGACCGATTTCGTTCACCTTTAGCACAAGCATTTATGCTTATTTTAGGGAATGTAGGAAGATGTACATATATGTACTTGTTTAACAAGGACATATTCATTTTTAATTTAAAAAAAAATGCTATACCTCTAAAAAGACACCATATATATTAAATGAAGAAATTTTTAAATGTACCTACATATTATGTGGTTACACAATACAATATTCTAGATCTAGATTATGTTTGTGGGGCCTAAAAGGACCACAGCCAAAGACCCGACGAATTCAACCACAGAAAACCTTCTAGTATCGATGCAACAACAGATACAGCTACTGACAGAAAAAATTACGAAATTAGAAATCGACCAAAGACAACCTAGACAACCTAGACAACCTAGACAATCACAATATATCCATTGGAGAGACAGGTCTAGATCACCATCAAACAGCAGAAATAGAAGTAACACAGGTTATTATCAAAACTATAACTCGTACAGAAACCAACAACAAAATCGTCAAAATAATTTTGTATATAGACCCAACAATGTAAATAATAATCAAGAAATATGTGTCAATCATCAAAAATATGGAAATAAAGCCAAGACGTGTCGACTATCATGCAAATTCAACGCGTCGGAAAATTAGGATAGCGACAGGTTTGTGAGGCTTACCTGCCGCATCAACAATATCGCCTCTTCATAACAGACGTCGTTACTGGAACAAGATACTTAATAGACACTGGCGCAGAAATTTCTGTATTACCAAGATTTTTCAAGAAAGACAAAGCGACAATTTCAACAGACACCGACATCACACCACTTTTCGCAGCAAACGGTACATCGATACCTACACATGGTCACAGAGTTGTAAATCTTAACTTGGGTTTAAGACGAAACCACAAGTGGAAGTTCATCATAGCTGATGTTACGAAACCAATTATAGGTGCAGACTTCCTTCAACATTATGACATTATGATCGACCTAAAAAGAAAAGAACTAATCGACAGGACAACCGGCATATCGTCAAGAGGAAATGTACACAAAACAAGCGTTATTAATATAGCCACTATTCAAGAAACATCAAGATTCCATAAAATAATAAGTCGATATCCAAATGTAACAAGGCAGAAGTTACATCAGAAGCAAACAGAACATCAAATAACACATCATATACAGACAAGAGGACAACCAGTTACGTCAAGAGCCAGAAGACTCAACCCGAATCAACTAGAAATCGCCAAAAAAAGAATTTTCATTCATGATGGAACAGGGCATTTGTCGCCCTTCAAAAAGTAATTGGTCGAGCCCTCTTCATATGGTTCGAAAGCCAAATGGAGATTGGAGACCTTGTGGTGACTACAGACGCTTAAATGCCATCACCAAACCAGACAATTACCCCATACCACAGCTCCAAGATTTCGGACATAAACTGCATGGTTCAAAAATATTCTCAAAATTGGATTTAACAAGGGCCTACCACCAGATCCCGATGGAAAGAGAAGATATACCAAAGACTGCCATAATCACACCTTTCGGCTTATTTGAATTTACAGTAATGCAATTTGGCCTATGCAACGCAGCACAATCATTTCAACGTTATTTGCACAACATAACCAGAGATCTCGATTTCGTCTTCACATACATAGACGACATCCTCATCGCGTCAAAGAATCTGAAAGAACACGAAAAACACATGGATCAACTTTTCAAAAGACTGTCAGAACACGGATTAGTAATCAACGTAAATAAGTGCCAACTGGGACAGGAATCAGTCAACTTCCTCGGTTACAAAATAGATGAAAATGGAATCAGCCCCTTAAAAGAAAAAGTGGAAGTCATAGCAAAAATGGAACCCCCGAAAACTGCAAAAGACTTGAGACGTTTTATGGGAATGATAAATTTTTATAGGAAATTCCTGCCACACGCCGCCAATAGACAAAAACCATTATTTGATCAACTTAAGTCATACAAGAAAAACGATAGAAGAGAAATAAATTGGGAAACAAATGTGTTACAGGCATTCAACCAATGCAAAAACGATTTGGCTCAAGCAACACTGCTCGCTCACATAAACATAAACGCCGAGATTTCATTAATGGTAGACGCCTCTGACACTGCTATAGGTGCAACACTACAGCAGAAAAACAAAGAAGACTGGGAACCATTAGCTTTCTTCTCGAAGAAATTTAATAACGCGCAAATGAAATATAGCACTTATGACCGTGAACTAACAGCAATATACGAGGCAATAAAACACTTCAGACCCCAAGTGGAAGGGAGAATTTTCACAATCTATACCGATCACAAACCAATTACATTTGCATTCAATAAATCGAAATTAAATTCGCCGCGACAGGAGAGACAACTGAACTTCATAAGTCAATTCACAACCAATATTAGACACATCCCTGGCGAGGACAACGTAGTTGCGGACACACTCTCACGTCTGGACGCCATTGAATTGTCACCCAGCATAAACTACAAGAAAATGGCAGAGGCGCAAGAAAATGATACGGAAATAGAAAACATGAAAAATAATTCGTCACTAAAATTGTTAAAGATCACAATACCTGGTAGCAGTGAAACACTATGGTGCGACGTATCACACAACTTACTACGCCCATTTGTTCCGAAATTATTTAGAGAAGAAATAATGTGGACAATACATAAAATAAATCACCCTGGCATAAGGGCCACAATCAAACTAATCAAGCAACGATATGTATGGCCACATATGGACAAAACAATAAAAAATATAATACAAAATTGCATCGATTGCCAAGCATCTAAAATTAGTCGACATACTATCACACCAGTCCATCACTACAAAACACCTGAAGGACGTTTCAAAAATATACACTTAGACCTCGTGGGACCAATGACTCCGTCTAAGGAAAATATATATCTTCTAACCATCATAGACAGATACACGAGATGGCCAGAGGCAATCCCTCTCAAGGACATGTCAGCCCAGACAGTAGCGGATGCAATATTGTACCATTGGATAGCCAGATTTGGTGTACCTTCTACTATAACAACTGATCAAGGCCGCCAATTTGAAAGCCACATTTTCAAACAATTAACAGAGAAACTAGGAGTAAAACACCAAAGAACAACAGCTTACCATCCTCAGTGCAATGGACTCATCGAGAGATGGCACCGTACACTGAAGACCGCCCTGATGACAGCCAATGAAGAGACATGGACGAGTGCACTACCCATGATACTCCTCGGGTTACGCTCAGCAATAAAAGAAGGTTCGGAGTACACACCCGCAGAGATGACATATGGCACTACAATAAGATTGCCCTGTGATTTCTTTGAAAACTCAACTCCACTAGAACCAGACACATACGGGCACAAATTACAAAAAATTATGTCAAATATACGTCCAGTACCAGTCACACATCATAACAAGAGCAAAACATTCGTACATAAAGAACTAAAAACTGCGAGATATGTTTTTCTCCGAAATGACGTTGTTCGTAAGCCACTGCAACGGCCTTACGACGGCCCATCTCCGGTTCATACTATGGACGAGAAAACCGCAGTCATCGCCATAAATGGAAAAGAAAAAAGAGTGTCAATCGACAGACTAAAACCAGCATTTATGACTAGCGACAAACATGACGAGCTAACAAAAAACCGCCAAAATACATCCACACTTCCGGATGCCATCCAGAGACGCCCAGAACAATCATCTGAACCACCAGACCAACCTACTGAGAGAACTTCAGCACTGAGACAGCCACACACAGTAACCAGAGCAGGAAGAAAGGTGCACTTCCCAAGGAGATTCACACACTATAATTAAAAAAAAATGAAATATGAATATTAATGTAATATTTTTATATCCATACAATGTATCTAACATAACGCATACATACATATAATGATATATATTTATTGTATCTTTGAAATGTACTATTTAGAATGTAACGTAGAAAAATTTCTTTTTCAAAAAGAAAACTACTTATAAAATGTAAATCATGTGTATATATTTATGTAACAAAGTATAATACAACATATTTACAATAGACATGTATATACAAATAAGTATAACCTTTTACAATGCTTTTAACGCCAATGTTCAATTAATATCATGCACTTAACACATATAAAAAAAAAAAAACAATCTATTATGCTATAACTTATAAACATTACTAGTATATCCCGAATATTGCTTATTTTTCTATAACTCCTTTTTATAATTTTATTTCGTTAGTTTAGTTTCATAATGTTATGACCTTTCTTATATTTCATATGTGTTTGTCAATTTTGTCAGGCAACGATTGTGTAAATAAATAAATAACGTGCCTGATAATTATGCAATTTTTCTTATAACTATTTATTAATTTTTATTTTGTAAAAGCAAAACGCCTAAAAAAAATTTTTTTATTACATGTTCTAGTAATCAGAAGGGGCGAAGGACTCCAGCTAGGTATCGTCTGACGACTTGGAGGGGACCTCTGTGGGGCCTAAAAGGACCACAGCCAGCGACTGCGCAGCTGTTGTGCGCATCGCATTTTGCGCAGGCGCAGATCACCCGTGCGAGCTGTCGACCTGTACCAACAGGCAGAAAACATTCGTGTTGAAACTTCCTCTACACCGAGTCGTTTTGTACGGACCACGCTGCAGTACTTCGCTCCGATGATCGTCGATCTATATATAATCGATTCACAGTAGTATATAATTTATAATTTGTTTTGGGAAATAAAACTGTAAGTTCATTCATTTCTTTCATTTTATATATAAGCTCCTGACATAATATCTATTCTGAATTAGTGCATTTAAGTAGAACATTAAACGTGGATTGGGTTTATACGGGTTCGATGCCGTATGTATAAACCCATAATTAATACCCACATGTTGATAAGTGGAACATCCAGTCAATTATCTAAATCTAAATTGCCAGTCAATACAATAAATAATCAAAATTATCGCTTTATTGAATATTGATTAATGGCAATATCTTCAGACGTACCAGTGTTTTCCAGCCCGGAGAAGCAATAAGCAGGATGTCAAGTCCATGAGAACTATATTCTGAAAGATGGAAATGTAAAAAGTGTGAGCAACAGACGAACATGTATAAGACGACGCATGATTATGTGTCAAGATAGGAAAATGTAGCGTTCGGTTCTTTCTACCTACCCCGTGAGGGATATGGCGTGATGGTATGTATGTTTTATTTGTTAAATCCTTTTTTTACAAGTATAATAATATCTTATATGAAAAAATTGTATACCAACAACTACTAACATCTTTCAAAAACAGAATTATCCCTGAGCAACATGGTTTCCTTCCAAATAAATCCGTTTCTACAAATCTCACACTGTTCACTGAATTTATTCTCAAGAAAATGGACAACAGAACCCAAGTTGACGCAATTTATACCGATTTCTCAAAGGCTTTCGACCGTGTTAACCATTATATTCTTCTGAAAAAAATAAAAAAATTTGGTATCCACGGCAGTTTACTGAGATGGATCATATCATATATTCGGTTCCGAACTCAAACGGTCGTTCTAAATGGTTTCAAATCGAAAACCAAATATATTTCCTCCGGGGTCGTTCAAGGTTCTCATCTGGGACCACTCCTTTTCAACATTTTTATTAATGACATCAAATTTTCCATTTATTTTGCCCTATTTATAATTTACGCCGATGACATGAAACTTTTCTGCACAATAGAATCCTGGGAAGACTGTAATAATCTTCAAAAAGACCTCTTATCAATATTCGAATATTGCAAACACAATAAATTATCCCTTAATGCTTCCAAATGTTACTCCATTACTTTCTCAAGAAATAAAACCCAACTAAATTACGAATATTCAATAGATAGTATAGCCGTTGAAAAAAAAACGGTTATAAAAGACTTGGGGGTCTATGTTGACAGTAAACTTTCCTTCGAGAGACATTTTGACCATATAACCGGTAAAGCTTACCGTATGCTAGGCTTTCTATTCAGAAATACCAAACAATTCCGAGATTATAAAACGTACATTATATTATACTATGCTCTTGTTCGGAGTCATCTCGAATCCTCGTCAATTATCTGGAACCCTTCTTACCAAATATATAAAAACCAAATTGAAAGAATTCAAAAATTATTCATCAGACAATTAAACTATAGATTCAGTTTCTCAAATGTTGACGATTATCTCACTCTTCTTCAAACCTATAATTTAATGAGTCTCGAAAACAGAAGAACTCTAACCGATGCTCTGTTCCTTTATAAAATCATTAATAACTTGATTGATTGCCCCGAACTTACAAGCCTAATAAATTATAGAGTCCCTACTAGACCCACCAGACAGAACGAACTTTTCAAAATCACCACGTGTAAAACCAACTCTTACAAAAATTCATTTATCAACCGAAGTTGCTATTCTTATAATCAACTTTTTAACTCAATTGACCCTTTTCATTTAAATATTGATACTTTTAAAAAACAAATCCTTTCCGTATTATATTACCCCTTAACGGCTCCCTAACTTACTATAACACATAAATCCTCTCACACTCACACATGCACACACACTCACTCACATATACACACAATCACACGCCATATTATACTAATTTTTCAAAATATCTTTTATACTGGATAAATATCTTTATACTACTAAATTTATATTGGATTTTATTTTTTATTTTGTAAACTACCCATTGCTGGAGATAGGTCACCCGCACATTAATGTTGAAATTTAATGAATCATCGCACGGTCGTAAATGCAGTGCTGTTGTAGGTACCCACTAACAATACATTGATTTTTATGTGACCCCTTCAGTGACGATGTGGCTATATTTTCATTATTTTGTATTCATGCAGTTATATATATATATATATTTTTTTTCTCTTATGTTATTTTATATTTTCATATTTACATGTTTTCTATGAATGCGTGTACGTGTTCTATGTGAAGTACTAATATATAATAGTCTGTAATTGGCTCAATTTATATGTAATTGTTTTATATAAAAAAAAATTATAAAGCTGTTGACTATTTATAAAAAAAAAATAAAAAAATAAAATAAAATATAGGTACAATACAAGTTGATAAAATAGTAAATATACTGTATAATACTATAATTAAGTTAAAAGTTAATGTTTAAGTCATCAGTGTATATATATTTATTATAATTTGTGGTATGTATGAAATGTTTTTTTTCGCTGCTGGAAATCGAACCCAGAATGTCAGCACAGAAATCGACCGACTCATCACTATTAATTTGATAAAATTGAACGATTTCGTATTTCTGAACTTGAATTGTGACATAGTTTAAATACTCGGCGGATATTTTGTGGTTGTTCATATTAACCGTTTTGGCATGTGAATTTTGCCCTAAACCACTATATTTTGAGTCACTATGCGATATGTTTCGGCAGTGCTGTCCTGCCATCGACCGGCTAGTTGAGACTGAGTGTTGATGTTTAGTTTTTGGATGTGTCAGATGTGTGGGGAGGTGAGTAGAGGGGGTTGGTGGTGGACGGATTGGTGTCGAGGGGGGCGGGGGTGGTACAGGGTCGGATTTGATTCTGTATAGTATTCTTGTTTTTTTATGGGGAAGGCTGTCAAGAGTGGTGATGTATTGAGGAAAGTGTTATTGTTTATAAGTTTAACCTCAAACCTCACGCAACTTAAAGATAAGAGTGAACGAACACCGGAGATGCCTAAATAATAATAATTTCTCAGAATTTGCTAACCACATAATCGAGACTAACCACGCATACACAAACATATAAACACCGGCATTAAACTTATAAACGATAACACTTTCCTCAAAACATCACCACTCTTGACATCCTTCCCCATAAAAAACAAGAATACTATACAGAATCAAATCCGACCCTGTACCACCCCCGCCCCCCTCGACACCAATCCGTCCACCACCAACCCCCTCTACTTACCTCCCCACACATCTGACACATCCAAAAACTAAACATCAACACTCAGTATCAACTAGCCGGTCGATGGCAGGACAGCACTGCCGAAACATGTCGCATAGTGACTCAAAATATAGTGGTTTAGGGCAAAATTCACATTCCAAAACGGTTGAATTGTGACTGCTATACATGTTGCATATTATTAAGGCGCTCTTTATATCTACATTCGATCCTTTTGTATTTTCTTTAACTTCTCTTGCTCTTCAATTTAATGTGAAGAAAACTTTGTAAAAGGGTGTACACATTTTTTTTATTTACTCATGTTTTCATAGAAGATTCAATCTTATTTTGAAGATAGTAAATTTGACAAAACAATTATTTATTTCTTAAAGTAAATGTTTTATCTAAATCCTCTTTGAAATTCAACAAAATGTATACTGTAAGTATTGTTTTAGCTATCAATAATTAAAAGTAGCTTTTTAACAAACTAGGAGACCAGCAGACTTGACTGGGAAAACTGGGAAATCGGGCACCTAAAGGGCTTACGACCTATCATCAGTTGGTTTGCGTGATCGCGCTACGTTCACCAATAATATATGCGATCAGTATATTATATGCGATCATTACCTACATATATTATATGCGATCAGTCTATAAAATATTCGAATAAAAGTATCTTTTCTCCGAAGGCTAACAAGATTTGTAGGAAGCAATTATACGGGAGTTCCGGTTTTTAAAATATTTTACTACATTGTCATATGTATCTATGTACATTAGTACACTTTGCACATAATACCATGTACAACACAATACATACTAGTAAGTATAGTCAAGAATTTTTATTCAAACATTCGTTGGTAATTGACTTAATTTGATATAAAATTACCTCGATATATGAAGGTTTCGATATCATAATATATTATTATTTCACGTAAAAAATAGGCCATTAATGTAAAAACATCTATATTCGTATCGCCATACGAAGAAAAGAGAGAAACGAATGCTACACATGAACATTTAGTCCGGTGGCGTATTTACCGTTCCGTGTTGATTAGGAGGCAAGTACTGCCTCGAATTAGGCACTAGTTTGTTGCATTAATGCACTTAAAAACTCGTGTTGAATTCAAGGCACGTGTCCTCCAAACGCGCACGGTTTAGCAACACAAACTGTTCCTGCTAATACGTTTACCTATTTATTTTATATTGCTTCTCGAGCAACTAATGGGTACTGTCTTAAATACTAGTTGCATGTAACACATGAGATCCAACTGTCGATAGCGATAGTATGTTTAGTTGAAGAATAAGAATAAAACTATAAACCCATAAATCCAAATTATTGAAAATTTTAATACATGTTGGTATGTATGTCAAGATAGGACAGTATGGAGGTCAGTCCTCTTTTCCTACCCGGAATATGAAAACAGCATGATGCGGTTCTGTATGTATGTTTGGAGATTAAGTACCTATCAAACTATTAAGTCTTCTTATATATTGTGTGTAGGCTACTACAATACAAATTGTATGAAACAATGTCGTCACTAAATTCAATTTTTATAAAAATTGTTAAAAAAAATTTGAGATGTACAAATACAATGTTAATATTTTTTATAGAAAATTAAATTATCTAGTTGGGGTGTTTCGGCTTTTTTCGATCTCATAAATTTATCATAAAAAAAATATTTTTCTTAATAAAAAATGTTTGAGAAACCCTGGAATTTAAAAAAAAAACCCATGAGATTTTGTATTTGTCTATGTTCATACCAATTTTCAGCTTTTTAGCTTTTATGGTTTCTGAGATATATGGAAAAATAAACCAAAATTTCAAAATTTGATAACCCCTGACTGAAACAAAAATTCATAAGTATAAAGTTTTGTAGGCCTATAACTATTTATATATTCTGAAAATTTGGGCTCTGTAAATTCAGCGGATCAAAAGTTATAAGGGACGGACCGACACACACACACACACACACACACACACACACACACACACACACACACACACACACACACACACACACACACACACACACACACACACACACACAAAACTCACATAAAATGTTCTACTCCGAATTCTGAGTAAATCCATGTACCTATGGGAACATATATGCTGCGAGGCCTCTAGTTGGTGTTATTAGCATGCAAAAAGTCCACTACACCATACAAAAGTTTCCTTCTTGCATCTTGCATACGCATCTTGGCTTGAAAATGTCGATTCATTAAGAGAATTGAATTCTCATGAACGAATCGACAGTTGGATTATTTTAACACGATCACAATAAAAAGTTGCCACATTCGGGGGATTTACATAGCCTTTCGTCTCACAGATCCAGACGGAAAACACAGTTAAAATCTGTGTCTCCACCGGGAATCGAACCTGGGACCTTTGGATCAGCAGTCAGATACCTAACTAACTGAGTCACGAAATGTGTAAATATTAAGATATTTGCCGATACCTATAAAAAAATACCTCATCTGAAAGGTTTAACAGGCAAAACGATTGTGCAGGGTTGCTGCGAGGCACCGGCTTTGAATAGTGCTTCCACTGTTTTGTGTCCCGTAAGAGCCGGCTAATCGAAAATACAACAGGTAACAATAACTTCTCGCATAATTTCGCAATGAGGTTCACCATCAAACATTCTGAATGTAGTATCTTTTGGGTGAGGTGAGACTGGTGTGTGGATTTGGTATACACACATGTGTCGTGCTTCCTATTATAAGATAATTCACACCTGCAAACCTGTACCTGTGGTTACCCCTTGTTGTGGGATATACCGTAATGGTATGAATGAATGAATATTAAATGGTTTTATTATACATGATACATAATACTTACATATATGTTAAAAAATCAGGAAATGTTCATAACATTTTACACTTACATATTATCATATATCAAATAGGTTCACCATCTCGTTTTAAATCGATATATCTCATTACCAGACGGGGTTCGAATTACATGTAATACCAGTACCTAAATAAAGTTCACTTTTCTTTACGTTTTCTCGTTATTTTTTCAGTATATCACAAAGAGGCAGTCCAAAGATGACGGATGACAAATTCGCCCTTATCGACGTTTTAATCAAATTCACTTTGGATCTTTATTTGATGAATAAATACCCTGTCTCTTGTACGAGACAGTATTTTTATTAACATTTAGGTATTAATATTTTTTTTTTGTTATTTAAAAATAAAGGGGATAGGTAAGTATAACTACTGCAGTGTGACTACCTTGGTTATTTCAATATTCTGGTCACAATAGCTTATACTACGCGAGTATATTAGAGTTACGCTACCCTTGTCTTTCACAGTTCTAAGGTAAACAATCAATGGTTTAACTTGAAATATTTTCTTATTTAATTTACTTACCATTCCAACCTTCGCTTTATTGAGAAATTAAAAAAAATCATAAAAACATCATTGTCTCCTGACAGGGAAAAATATTTAATTTATACGTATATGCAACTTTATGAAATATTATATTTAATTTAAGGTATTCATAACACTTATTATGCATTAGATTATTATGTATTAGATATTTGCACTCGGAATGATCTATTCTGTACATTTTCTTTGAGAGAAACGCGTTAGTGGTCAATACTTTTAAATTAGTAGAAAAAAGTTAAATAATTGTGTTTTTACTTATTTTAAGTAATTTTATATAATTGATAATGGTACTCCATCAAGAATAAGCATTCAAAAATTAGAAATAACTTTAACTATGCCAAATCTCAAAGTCCTTCGTGCGCGCAGTTTGCTTAAAAACGAGTCCGAAGTTTTCGCTTCACGTATTGATATATAGATATCAAAATACATATAATCTAACACTGCACTGGACCGTGAAGTGTCCGGCAAAAGACCTAAAGGGGGACCCAAAAGAAGATATACGGGCATGTAATATCATTCATGACAATTCTCAGGGTAGGACGAAGTGGAGGAGCGCAGTAAGGAGCTGGGAGCCCTTTGGTAGGCATCTCAGTCAGGTCGTCTGGATCACAGAGTAACAACTCCCTAAAGAAGTTGGACAGAGTCAACAAAGCGACTTAATATGACTGATGCTTTGATATGAGCTGTCCAATTAAGTGGAATGCACTACCTCCAGATGTCCGCAGTGCTCAAAGCAAGATACTTTCACTAAAGTATTATAAACGGTCTTTTTTCGTAGAGCAGCTATACAACTCAACTATCAGCGCCCATGGTATGATCTTGAATCATTAAACATTAATCCCCTATTATGAATATTATAGTTAAAATAAATAAATAAAAAATATAATAATAAATGAAAAATAACATGTCCTACGGTGTTTTGTACATCAATAACTACCTTTATATAAATGAATAAATATGTAATATATATGCAAAGAGACAGACAGTCAAACATATTTATTTTCATTGACTGCATTTCGTTACATCGTGGTGCAGCACAATTTAAGGATACATAACTGACGTCGCCGTAGAGTCTAATTTCGCTCGCAGCGTAAACGTGCTACTGCTATAGATTTTACATCGAACACCTGAGTTGTCGTTCACGGAATTATGAGCCTTGTCAACGCAACTGATGTTAGGTTGTTTTATTAGTTTTTGCCCATGTGTGTATGTTAATGATTTAGCCAGAGGCGAAACCAGGCGGTGTATTAACCGATCCGAACTGAGTGGTTGTATATGGCAATTTGACATTGGCCTAGATACAGATATACTCAAGTCACTAGCTGGTACACTAATCATACTTGGCGGCCGTACAGCCATACATATGTACATACATACAGTTGATATGAAGTTAGCTGCAATTGTTTGATCTTTATCAAAGGGGACAATAATGATATATTATCCAAAAAACTTTTTTAAAATATTTAGAGAAACGACTATACATAGATCACAACAATTAGAATTTTTCCTACTATTACACTTCAAGACAGATAGACTTACATTGATAAACAATTATTGTACAAAATATGCAAAAATCTAATTGACTCCCTCGACTAACCATATCTCTTCTCATATCTAACAGACATACCCGTTCACAAATTTATTACATCTTCCTACTTCCTATACAAATTACGGATGATATCACACGACTATTTTCAGAATTCAACGTGACTACAACCTGAAATTTAAAGAAATAGAAATATTCCACCACTTCTTAGAAACGTACCGAAAACAAAATAGAATTTTTTAACCCTGTCCCCTAATTCCTTCGAACAAGCTCCCTCCTCTTCCTCACATTTTTCTAATCTTTGCTAATTGTTTTTTTTTTTTCGTTATTTTTAACATTGTTATGTACTTTCTTTGGGAAGCTACAGCTCATTTACAGTTTAATGATACAATATTATTTTTACAGTGTTAGAGCCAAAAAAAGTATTCCATCAACATAATATAAAAACAAATAACAGTTTACAAGCCAAAAACATTCATACACACACACACACACACACACACACACACACCCACACACACACACACACACCCTCACACACACACACACCCACACACACACACACCCTCACACACACACACACACACACACACCCACCCTCACACACACACACACACACACACACACACACACACACACACACACACACACACACACACACACACACACACACACACACACACACACACACACACACACACACACACACACACACACACACACACCCTCACACACACACAAACACCCTCACACACACATACACACACACACACACACACACACTCATACACACCATTACATACATACACATATATACAACAACTAGGGAAGGGAAGACAAAGGAGAGAAGAGAGACTAGGAGGACAGTATAGAGGGATATTGGTTGCGCATCACCTTCAGAACATCATGTCTAAATCTATAATATTTCGCGTTGAATATATCTATCTCGGCTGAGAATGTATTGTTATATTGGCTGCATATGCGTGTAATTAGGTTCCCTAATCGATGTAATTTTTTGAAAGTTCTACCTATATATTTGAGTAGTGTGTAATAGTGTGTATATTTGAATAGTGTGTATATTTGAATAGTGTGTAATAGTGTGTATATTTGAATAGTGTGTAATAGTGTGTATATTTGAATAGTGTGTAATAGTGCGTAATTTAATAATATATTAACTGTAGACTAATCCATTGTACGTTGTAGTATAGTATATACTAAAAATTCCATTATATCTTAATATGGCCCCGATGCTATTTCACTGAAATCTAATTTAAAATTAATTTAATAAATACTGTAATTACCTGCAACATAGTTTCATTTACAAAATAGACATTTATTCTATTTCATAACTAATTGGGAACCTACATACATTCAAGGCGTAATTTAATACATTTCAACAATAATCTTCTGTTAAAATTACCACCCATAATACTTCACTAATCATAGTTATTCCAACTTAATTTATTACGTCAATCAACACAAAATATTTAACAAGAGTTTACATTTTATTTATAAATTAAAATACATTCATTTATACATTGAAATACATTAATTTTTCAGTGTCTGATATTTTCAGATATATTCTCAGCTAATGTTACTTCATTCTATATAATTAATATAGAACTACTAAAAACTATACTACTAATAAGTATAGTCTTCCATATAATTATTATAGAACTACTAATAATAATCCATCTTTAAACTTACCAGTAAACAGAATCCTCACCACTTAAAATAGGTACTTAAGTAGACTAGAGATGGATTTTTTCATACCTCACTCAATATATGTTAAAAAAATATTGAATAATTTAGGATCTTATTTGCCAAAGATGACAAATGTTATGATGAACAACATATTTATTTATTTATTTATTATAAATCCTTTTTTTACAAATATATTATATATGTACAATAAACTTAAAATATATAGTACTATAATGAACTTAAAATTAAAGTTTATATTTTAATCACTTACTCATTATAGAGTTATATTTTGTAGATGATTTCTGGATAAGACACTCCACTAGGCCAATGCCTGTGTCGGACATATGCAAAGCATCTTGGAAAATTGGTCTCAAAATGTCGTTATTGATTCACGGAAAGTGTGTGTAATGTTACGTTTTCGCTACCTGTTTTTAGAAAGTACCTACGGTATTATTAATTTTGATTTTATATTGTTAATTTCTTTGAAATATCTAAATAACTATAGTATATTATTGCCCTAGCAAAACTTGACGGTTTGTAGGTACGTCTCTGATACAATTTGTTATTTCTATAGCAAGGTCAAGAATGATCTAGTCTTATGCGGTCATATAAATATGTACATATGTACTGGTTAACTATAGTAACAATGTTACAAATACAAGCACTCTTTTGTTAAACGCTGTATTGTTAAATATTTTTATAAACAAACTATAATCATTAAAATAAAATAAATAGAAAAATTCGATAAAAAACATCCCCGACATCGATGATCATTTGGGAGAAAGTCTCTCATTTTTGGGAGTTGGAAAACAGTTTCTCTGCGTTCTTCAAGCTACTCTCACTCGCGAATGTTTCAGAGTCAATTCCCTTAACCTCGATGACTTGCAAAAGAAAAATTAAAAAAAATGAAAAAATCGTCTGCTGTCATTTATAAGGAATTCGCAACTCCCACTGCTGTATATCCATTAAAAAATATTGTATATTTTACGTTTACTCGGTTGGTTGGAAGAACTTGCCGTCTGACCGGCAATCTACAAATTAAATATACAAAAAACACTAACATCGCGTACGATTCGCCATTGTACCGATGCCTACCACATGTAATAATTTGTAAAGGATAGGGTCTGTGGACTTGATCTGTACGTCCAAGACCCTTTTCAGGAGCCACATTAGACAGGAATAATTAATTGTTTTGTTACTAGCAGTGAGTACAATGCAACATGAAATCAATGGTGGGCTGATTAAGTTACGCAGGTGGCAAAAGAAAGGTCCGGAGACCGAGGCTGCGATGAGAAGATGATATTGGGAGGGACGCATCCCAGCTTCTGAATGTGCCAAACTGGAGGGTCGCAGCAGGTGACAGGAGAGGTTGGAGGAGGAAGTTGCTGGAGGCCAAGGCTCGATATGGGCTGTAGAGCCATTGAAGAAAAAGAAGATTTAGTTACGTTGCCCATATTTTTAAATAAAAAAAAACGATCCCGGGTTCGATTTATTTTTTTATTTACTTTTTGTACATAATATAAACAAATATAATGCACACTGGCGGGCTTATTGCCATTAGGCAATTTCTTCCAACCAACCAGATTACAGAGTGACAGAATTATATATGTACATCAACAAAAAATGAAAGCTAAAAAAGAACAAAGAAAATATACATCATAGCACTCAAAATAAAGATTAGGAAAGAACAAGAAGAGGAAATCGATATCAGATGTTTAGGGATATACATTCCTTCTCTTATTAGAGGGTGTTCTTATTTTTACGACCGGAATTGGCGGTAAAAGCGTTTTCCCGCCAAAAAGTGTCTATTTACACGACATATTTTCTGACGTCTATGTTTTTAGGTCATTTATAACCATAGAAAGCGCAGATAAATCAAAATACAAAAATATTTACCTTTGTCATTTTTTCAATGGTCATAAATGCATCATGGAAACCAACTTGAAGAAAAAATAAATAATATTGGCATCTTATTACATTTACTTAATTTTATAAATCATTTTTCATCGAGATCTACAATTATAACAAAATATAAACAAAGGTAAATATTTTTATAACTTAATTCATCTGCGCTTTCTATGGGTAGGTATGGAAAGAATGATAAGAATTTATCTATGGTTGAGTCGTAAAAATATCCCTAGCCAAAATTCAATGTTGTGAATTGGGATAGATTCGATTTAATCGATTCCCAGTGGAGACTCAGTCTGTGTCTGTTTCTGTGAGACGATTAAAATAATTAGTCAACAGAATTTGCTATTGTTAATAAATTGCCCGAGAAGCAATCAGAATTATACAAATAAATAAATATAATATTCAAAATAGTTTTATGTTTCAATGGTGTTGCCATGTACGTCCATGTTACAATAACAAATAGCCTTATTCATTGCCATTGCTTGACAACGTTACGATGCACAAAATGATCTTTAAATCGTTTCGACAATTGGAATTTTTCAGTGGCAGATGGAAAATAATTGTCTAATGGTGGTTTATAAGCGACGACAACGGATGAGAGTCATTTGTGCAAATTCGCAGATACATATTATGTTGTAGCTTCTCCTGATGTCCTATTCTCCTCGTCATGACATGTGCAATAATGATAGCTGATATGTCTTTAGCTTTTTATTTGTCTACACTACATACGTATGTATATATAGTTGTGTTCCGCTATTTACCGGTTAATGCTCTGAACTATTAATCCGAGTGGATCCATATTTGAATCCAGCTTGACTGATTTCGTTCATCTGTAAAAATAAATAATACTTCTTCTTCTTTTTCCCCTATGTAGATCTTGAGATCCGTCTGGTATGTGTAGTAAATTTAATATTTATATGAAAAATATAACAGAAGTAAAATAGTTTCTGTATGGGAAAATTGAGTGATCAATCTCATATTGATATTGTATGTGTCTCTATAGAAAACTGTATTTTTTCCTCTTCACTTCTATTTTCCTAAAGGGGTAGGCAGTGAGAACCGAATACCACATTCTTCTATCTTGACACATATATCGCCTCATCAACAATACCAATACACCACACATCTACTTATACTCACTCGTTCACAGTACATGCAGCTCGGATGTGGAATCTATTGCGAGAGAGTATCAGAGATACCACTATCTTGATAGCATTCAAAAAGCGTCTCAAGTCACAATTTTTACCCACATAACCACAAATTCAAGTCTTTTTCCCTTTATCCCTCTTCCTTTCTCCTCTCCTATCCTCCATCCAATAAATATAGTGTCTGTATCTGGTGTATTTTTTTTATTTTGTATTTTTAATTTCTTATAAATGTTTTATTTATATTCTCTTATTAATTATTCGTGTAACTGATTGTATTTACTATGGTGATTGACTGGTAGAAAATGCCTGCGGGCTATAAGTCCGCCACGTTGTTTATTTCAATAAAAGTTTTTAATTATTATTATTATTATTAATATATTATTCTGTATAATTCTGTATAAATGTCCAATGTATTATCCTGTATAAGTCTGTATAAATGTCCAATGTATTATCCTGTATAAGTCTGTATAAATGTTTAATGTATTATCCTGTATAAGTCTGTATTAATGTTCAATGTATTATCCTGTATAAGTCTGTATAAATGTCCAATGTATTATCCTGTATAAGTCTGTATAAATTTCCAATGTATTATCCTGTATAAGTCTGTATAAATGTTTAATGTATTATCCTGTATAAGTCTGTATTAATGTTCAATGTATTATCCTGTATAAGTCTGTATAAATGTCCAATGTATTATCCTGTATAAGTATGTATAAATGTTTAATGTATTATCTTGTATAAGTCTGTATTAATGTTCAATGTATTATCCTGTATAAGTCTGTATAAATGTCCAATGTATTATCCTGTATAAGTCTGTATAAATGTTCAATATATTATCCTGTATAAGTCTGTATTAATGTTCAATGTATTATCCTGTATAAGTCTGTATAAATGTACAATGTATTATCCTGTATAAGTCTGTATAAATTTCCAATGTATTATCCTGTATAAGTCTGTATAAATGTACAATGTATTATCCTGTATAAGTCTGTATAAATTTCCAATGTATTATCCTGTATAGGTCTGTATAAATGTTTAATGTATTATCCTGTATAAGTCTGTATTAATGTTCAATGTATTATCCTGTATAATTCTGTATAAATGTCCAATGTATTATCCTGTATAAGTCTGTATAAATGTCCAGTGTATTATCCTGTATAAGTCTGTATAAATGTCCAATGTATTATCCTGTATAAGTCTGTATAAATGTCCAATGTCTGTATAAGTATGTATTACTATATTCCTACAGCTTATTTTTACAATATTATTACAACTATAACATTAAAATATAAATGACAACTTAGTACTTAGTCTATGTTAAAAAATATTTAGTATAATTTTATTTTAGTTTTAAACTCCACTAGGTAAGAGCTACTTTATAGGAAGCGTAAAATTAAGAAAGCCATTTTAATTACTATATTATTCACTGTACCTTCTGTTTTTATAAGAATTATGAAGTAAATTAAAAAATAAATACATATTTATTTAAATATTTATTTGAATATTTCATCGTTATATCTGACAGAATGTTATTATTTTTTTAAGGATAAATAATTATCTCCATAAGTTACATAAGAGTAAAACACAATATTTAACAATGACACAATTGACTAAGCATCTTTATTAAAATTTAAAATTTTAATCATTATGGAACGCTTATCTTATTATATTTTAAAATGTCACGGTCGCTTGTTTGCGGTGTGGTGATGATGATTAAAATATAACCAAGGTATGTACCTCCTATATATATAAATAAAATAAAGATGTCGAAAATGAATTGGGTACAAACATGTTACTTATGTACCATAGTTATCTTTTCTTAGTACATAGTTATTGCACAAACGTTCATCATTTGTTTAATTCGTGAAGTGTTTAATTTTGCTGCAGCCACTAGCCACGGGCACATTACTGCTTAAATTTCTTTTCGTGTGGCCCCTGTAAAGACGTCCTCTTCACCCATTTGGGCAGCGTCCAAGATTTACAGCCTTGGTTCCAGTACTCATGGATATCCCGGAGGGTGCCGTTAAACTTCCTCCCCCCCCACCCCCCCCCCTATACAACGTATCATTTAGCTCAAGAAAAGAAACGAGAAAATATAACTCAATGTATGGAAGTGATAGTTTCCAGTCACGTGACAACTGTCACTTCCATACATTGAGTTATATTTTCTTGAGCTAAATGACACGTTGTCTAGGGGGGGCTGGTTTTCAACGGGTTTTTCAACGCGGTGGAATAAAATATTGAACGTGTTCTATTTTTCATCGTATATTGCATCGTTTTTCGTAAAAAAGAAATCTGTAAAATTATTCGTTGCCGACGAGTCAACATGGCTGTCGTTTATATTGTGTTAAGTTTATTTCTATATTATCTGTGATTCTGTTGATTTTGACGTTCGCGGTATCTTTTGTTGATTTGGCATCTCTCGACTCTTGACCAGAGAGCAATGTTTCAAAACAAAAACAAAAAGGTAAAGGTTCAAAAAAATTATAATCGTTTCCAATTCAAGTCAAATGCCGGGTAGTAAAAATGAAAAGTCAAATGAAGAAAACGAGAGAAAGATAAAACACTGTTAAATGAAACGCGGAACAAGCGAAATGTTAAAATGTTGCAATTTTTTATATTTTTTTTTTTTTATTTTTTTTTATTTTAAAAATTATACATTAATGATAAAAAGAATTATAAACAGTATCTTAAAATTAAATTATTTAATATCTATTCATCCCTCAGTTGAGATCAAATCTCGTGTTCGAGGGAGGAGCACAGTCATTTGTGCGGTTCATTTATTTCAATAACATATAATATTACTAAAAATAACACGCATATATTTAAATTAATATTACGCGAACTGGTGAACAGTTTACGGATGATATAAATGGCATATTTAATTTTTTCGTAATTGCAATAATAGAGATCGCAAATAAAGGAGAAAATAATAATACTCGTGCAGTAAAGTGCGCTTTACATTGCTTTGCTGCATGCATGTTTCGCGTGGCAGGTCAAAGCCAAGTACCTACTTGGGTTGTTGGACCCATGTTCAGTATGTTTACGTTAGCCCATCTTTCTTTCACAGTTGGTTCAATACTGAGATACTCTGCCTCGACTGACCAAATTGGGTTACGAGAACTTATCATTTTTTGTGGTCGGTGGAAGATATCATTATAAGTGAGGATTGTGTTTTATTTTAGTTTTCTCTCTGATAGTAGCATGTTGTATTCTACGTAGATCTGACGGAGAGATGTTTGAAATCACTGGTGACCACTGTGTTGGAGTGGATTTCACTGCACTCGTAATATTTGTTTTATTTATTTATTAACTAAATTAAATATATAAATAAATAATGAAAAGTGAATATAAAGAAATATAATGCACAATGGCGGGCTTATTGTCACTAGGCAATTTTTTCCAACCAACCTATGGGGCTCATGATAGGTTCATAATTCGTTGCTATCTTGCCTTAATCTTAAAATTGTGTAAATTAGTACTCGATCATAATCTAATTTTTATCTCTTTTTTCATTTAATCATAAAATTTTGTTAATTTTTATGAGTAAATTAATAGAAAAGAGATTGCCATTATTTGTTGTATAAATTAATATTATTATTCAATTCATTTAATCTCAAAAATTAATCATGTCTAAAGCTGATCATAATAACTTATTGGGTAGCCCTGCATATTACAAAGTATGACAAAGCTATATATGTTTATATGTACATTAACAAAAGAATGAAAGAGAAAAAAAAAACAAATAAAATATTCATTACACTAAGATAAATATAAAGAACAAAAAAATATGATAGCAAAAAAAGGATCGGGAAAGAACGAGGAGAGAAAATCTGGATCAAGTGTTCAGGAATTCCTTCTTGAGTTATTTTCTTGAAAATACCAAGTGAATTAGGCGAGGCCATTATCCGTTATGGTTTCATCAGTCATTTGTCATGGTTTTATTCAATTCAACGTCTATTTGATGAGCAGAGTATTCTGCTGAACTATATACCAGCACATTTGTTATAATTTACACTATACAATCATGCGATAGCATTGTAACCTTATAATATTAATTTTTAAAATTCAAGGTGTCCCTGAAAAGGGGGTCAGTATGAAAAAAAATCCAGGTGATAATTCAGTAGAAGTGTGCATGACAGTGGTTTACTTCGTGTTTTAGGTGATAAAGAAAACACGGAGATTTTAAATGAAATTTATTTTTCATTAAATAATACCAAATATATTATTAAAAAGTTTGAAAATGGTCTATATGAATATTGTGGGATGTGGTAAAAACGTTTTAGTTTTATTTGCTTTAAATAAATTATAGCAATGTGAAAACTGACCTAAGTGCTAATTTTAATATATGTTCAAATAATTCACGACCAAATTCCTTTACGACCAAATTATCATAGTCATAACTGTATTCAATATGAATATATTACGCCATAATATCCAGTAGGTAAGTCTTTTTCTTTTTTGAAAGGTATGGATCCAGCACCCCTAGACAACGTGTCATTTAGCTCAAGAAAATAAACAAGGAAAGATAACTCAATGTATGGAAGTGACAGTTGTCACGTGAGCTAAATGACACGTTGTCTAGGGGGGCAGTATAGATCGCGAGTATAGGCGAGTATTTATTTAATAAATCTTGACAGTCAACTTTTGACAATATATAGTGTATGTAGAATATTCAAAATTTGCAAAAGACATGATCTGTGAACGTTGCGCAAGCGCTAAAAGTGATCAAGTAAACCAGCCGATAGCCGATGACAGGTCTCCTGTAAGTGCCTGACTTCCCAGTTATCCTACAAATATATGATCGTGTCTATTGAGATATTAGAAATTTGTCGAAAAAAGCGATAGGTCATAGAATTATAATGTACAGAAGCTGCGTGTAGTACAAATTTCGAATTCAAATGTATGCCAAGTTTTTTTTACATGTGTGTGTGAGGCGGTAGATCGGTTGGTCTACGTATTAGTATTATGTAGGTGTGCGTATCGGTAGATGTTACGTATACGGCCGGGCGAGTGAAATTCGTCTGTTTCAGCGTAGTTTTTGTTGGCATACATTCATTGCGCTGACTAGGTATCTGTATCATATAATATAATCTAAGCGATAGGTATATTACATTTTTAAATATATTCTATGGAGAGAATCAGTGTTCCTGTCTCGCTCTTTCGCAATCGAAATATCTGACAGCACCCTTGTTATCAACATTCGTCATAATTTTTATTTTTCTAATTGATTGATAAAGTTCCCTGAGTAAATACCTAATTAAATTAATTATTTGTTATTCTAATGTATTCGATTTCAATGCAATCATTATAAAATTTTAACTACCTAAAGTAATAAAATGCATAATTAATAATGTAGGTACAATAAATATAAGTATTTAATTAAAAATAAATATTTACCTAATCAATAACGGCTAGCATGTTTATTTTTATTAATTACTCGTTTCAATAATATTTACAATATAGTTTAATGAACCTTTATGTATAAATGTACGAACACTTTATTTTATTTAAAAAAAACGAATGGGTTATTGTTTAGAAATGTGTTATGATATATTTATGTATATGTGTGTTGGTATATAATGAATAAAACTGTGTATAAATAAATAAATGAACACATATTAATATAGATGGCAGAGCGATTCCTATCTAATCCAGCGAACGCGGGTTCAAAATTCGCCTCAGTCGACCTCTTTACTCGTATAAGCATTTTAGCTCAATTTTGAGAATTTTTTATTCCAAGGAAATATTTCCATACCATATCATCACGCCAATCCCTTATTCGGAGCAGGCAGAGAGAACCGAACGCCAGACTCCTCTGTCATGACATAACTTTCTCGCTTCATGCACGTCCATGATTCGTCTCATACACGCTCTCACGAGTCTAACATCTCCATCTTTCAAAATCACGCTTATAAGATACCTATTAAAAATAAAATTGAGGAATTTAGACCATTATCATATTTGTACATATGTACCATTGATATGCAATATTTATAATTACTTTTAAATAATTATAAACGATTTTATTTCCAACTATCAATATCTTTCAACTTACCAGTATTTCCAGCCCAGAGAAGCAAGATAAATTATACATGAGAAATAATTTGAAATAAATGTCTACTCTGCTGGGAATAAAACCCAAATGGCTTAGAATGTGACTTTAGGTTGGGTGGGTATTAAATATAAGCAAGCATAAAATGAAACATAATACCCAATGTTAGATACTCAAGAAGCATTTTTTTATTTATTTTTCATTGTATTGAACTTAAAATTTATTGTTGTGTGAGATGACCTCATTGTCGACCGTCGTGGCTCTGTCGGTTAGATTTATGACTCTTGAGCGAAATGTGGAGACAGTTTTTTTTTTGTTTACTGGCAATTCACCCTAGAGAGAGTGCTTTTTGACTTGGTGAAAATATCATAATTTGGTTTAATATGTTGAAATTAAATTACTTAAAGTTGGATGTTATTTGACTTTAAGAAGTTAAGAAATATGTTTGTTAATTTAAAATTTTGAATAGACATTATATATGACATATTGATTGGGGATGTGCAAGTTATTTTAACCAGATTGAAATAGAATGAATTGTTGGAAGATATACGGTTGTATCAATTGAAAAATAAATGGTCAAGAGTCTCCTCCTCCTGACCACACTCACAAACTGGACTGTTAATTTCATTGATTTTGTAAAGGTGGGAAAAGCAACAAGGCAATGGCCAATTCTCATACGTGTAATACAATATATGTCATCCCTAGAGAGTCTCTTTCCCTGAAACCAAGGTTTTTTGGGAATAGAGGGTTGAATTCCGGCGTAAAACAAACCTGTCTTATTTCTGGAAACTCTCAAGTTTTTTTCCCATCTATGAATCGTGTTAGTTTTGAGGGTTGGTAAGTACCTAATCAATAGTTGGAATTTTCAGATTTATACTTAAATTGAGACACAGTTCTTAATTTTGTTTTCAGTCTGGATCTGTGATACGTAAAATATCGCAAGTCTACAGAATGTGGTAAATTGTTATTAGGTGCGTGTTAAATTAATATTTGATACATTACATGATTGTTGCCAGAGAGGCAATACAATACAACAGTTACCTTATGGCTTTATAATAAATAAAAAAATGAATCGTTTATACTCATAATCGTTCGTACCCATAGTAACATATGAGGAAGAGTATGTATGTATCTAAAATCATATACTTATTTATAGGCAAAAATATTATTAAATTTGCATATTATAATAAGAAATATTCATCAGATAGCCTTGCATGCTTAGTTTCGCTATATTTGATGTACAATAATATATTATCATGTTACGACACTTGTAATTTCAGTTATAAGTTATGCACCGTGAAAAATTGTTATTTGATATTTAACAACTCACTGTATAACAGGACAACTAATTAATAAATAACATATTATTTATTTATTTCAATAATGTGTACAATGGCGGTTTAATTGTCATAAGGCATTTTTTAACACAATTTATGTTTTCTATACAACACATGTAGGTATGTATGTTAAGATAGGACAGTATGGAGGTCAGTCCTTTTTTCTACCCAGAATATGAAAACAGCATGAAGGTATGTATGTATGTTTGGAGATTAAGTATCAAAATATTGAGTCCCCGTAGATAATGTGTAGTGTATACTGTCAGCAGGATTCTACAGGCTAAGATAGCATACCTACCTATAGTAAAAAATCCAAAATTATTGAATCCACCAATATCCACCTAAGAATAAGGAAAAACCTCATTAAGACCTTTGTCTGGAGTGTCTTACTATATGGCTGTGAGACATGGACCGTAGGCCAGAGGGAAAAAGAACGCCTGTCTGAATTCGAGATGTGGTGCTACAGACGCATGTTAAAGATCCACTGGTCGGACCACATCCAAAATTGTGAGGTGCTGAGCAGAGCCGGGGAAACAAGGCAACTCCTCAAAAGAATCGCTCAACGACGATCCAACTGGATTGGCCATAACATGAGGCACCCGGGTCTGCTCATCACCATCGCGGAGGGAATGGTAGAGGGCACAGCAACTATAGAGGCCGACCAAGAAAGAGCGAAGCGATGTCGTCACTTAATTCAATTTTTATAAAAAATGTTAAAAAAAGTTTCAGATATACTACTGCAATATTCATATTTTTATAGAAAATTAAATTATCTAGGTGAGGTATTTAGGCTTTTTTCGTAAAAATTTTAGCAGTTAAACACATAATTTTTATTCTTATTAAAAAATGTTTGAAAAATTTGGAACAAAACTCCAATTATTATATATAGGTAAGCAATTAAATTTTATATAATTTAAATAGATAAAACAAATTCTCCCCCCAAAATTTAATATTCAAGCAATACATATTAAAATAGGAACATCTCCCTTTCAGAAATATTTTCTATAATAAGTTTTATTTATTTACATTGTTTATTTTTCTATGGGTCTTACTATTTGTTATTCAATTCGTTTATATTTTTGTATATTTCTATATTTATACCAATTTTCAGCGTTCTAGCTTATATGGTTTCTGAGATATATGGAAAAATAAATTAAAAATTTAAAAGTTGATAACCCCTGACTGAAACAAAAATTCAAAACTCTGAGTTTAAAAGTTTTGTAGGCCTATAATTTTCTATATTTTCTGAAATTTTAGGTTCTGTTCAAATAAACATAATCAAAAAACAGAATCGAAGTTTTTCATTTTGAAAAAAAATGAGAGCCAAACAACATAGGATGACTTATTTTGGCCCACCTTGTATATAGAACATATATTCTGCGAAGCCTGTAAGTTCGACTTCAAAGTTGGAAAAACCGTGAAAAATATAGACCCTGCATACAAATCTCGCGTATCTTGGTTTGATACTTTGTCGATATGTCTCTTGAACAAATCGACATTTGGAAAATGGTACCTACCTATATTAAAATTAAAGTAGGTTATACATTTAGTTTAAATACCATATAGCAAATTAGTTTCAACTGTCGCCTATAAGGATGTTGACTTGTTCATCGAAAACTGTCAGGCTCTAATTTTAAACTCATTACATAGATTATAACTTGTTTTTACATTCTTTCATACAGACCATCACGCCATGACCCTCACGGGGTACGCAGAGAGAACCAAACGCCACATTTTTCACATATTCATCGCATTGTACATCGTCTCATGCATGATGCATGTTCGTCTGTTTTTCACGCTTCTTACATTTCCGTTTTTTAGAATATTGTTCCCATGATCGTGCCATCCCTTTCTTGGGTGTCCCCTTCCTCTTCTTCCGTTTCTGACAGCTTTGTATATTTTCTTTGTCAAGCATTCTTCATTCATACTTTGCATATGGCCAAACCATCTCAATGCGTTAACATTCAGTCTATTAATTACATATTTCTTCAGATTACGTTATTTCATCATATATTATTACCCTGTCATACATCGTTCTATTACAGATTCTTCTTACCGATCTCATTTCAACTGCATTTATTTTTCATTCCATGCGACTTCTGCTTTTCCAGGTTTCACTTACATACGTCATACATTTTTCATATATGTCTAATATGACGAACCAATTAAGTGGCATAAATTTTCCCTCTGAAATAGCGCAGTCTTGAAGCTTTCCATAGATTACTCAAGACTTACATACCATCACGCCATGTCCCTTACGGGGTAAGCAGAGAAAACCGCGCGCCATAGGTACTTCTCTATTTTTGCACACATTTCTGGCTTCCTTTACATCCATGCATCGTCTCATACATGCTCCTCGATTGTTCAAACTTCTTATGTTTCCTTCTTTCAAAATATCATTCACATGGTGATGCCATCCCTTTCTGGGGCGACCCCTGCTATTCACTCCATCTCTTACACCCATGTATATTTTTTTGGTCAGTCGTCCATCGTTCATTCTTTCAATATGTCCAAACCACCTCAAGGCATTTGAAAACAAATAACATTAAACTCAATATATAAACGAAATATTATATAGTCTTTCATTTGAATGTTTTAATATTATATCCTAAGCTGACCTATTGCCTTAAGGATGATCAAAGATATAAAATTTATTGCAACGTAAATAAAATTTTACGAGTAACAGCTGACCCGCATTACTTATACGACAACATATTCCAATCATGACTTAATATGCAGTTTTGCTGTAACAGGATCTCATTAGACCTTCGCACAATTATCATTATCTGGGTTACATCGAATTATTTGTTTATTTCTTTCTTTTATTTTAGATTCAGGTGTCTGCGAAACAGGATCTAACAAGACCTTCGAAGTCAATTAAATCTCAAAAGTGGGTTAAATAAAAGTATATTTTGTGGTCGATTGTTAGACGAAATGACATAACACAACTAGACTAATTTGACCACCTGTGAACAAATTGACAATGTGAAGTCATACTGGTACAGGTTTATAATACATTGGTCATTAATACACGCAACAAATTTTCGATCAAAATGATGTAACGATCAGTGCCAATTAACTCCTTACAATTATTAATATGCAATTGTAGTCACACTCAAGATTGATTACTTGCAGAAATTCAGGCGTATCATACGTATTGTTTTTGTAATTTATTTATTAAATTTATGGATAATCAAGTGCACTAAGACGAGTTTCTTACATAAAAATAAAAAATAAAATAATAATATATAAATAAAACAACACAATCACTTCCAACTATGTGGAGCAAATTTGGTAAAGGGAAAACGACATTGTTTATTGCAATGAGAAAATACGACATTAATGATTGCAATGAGAAAATACTACATTGGTTATTGCAAAGAAAAAATACGACATTGATTATTACAATGAGAAAATACAACATAAATTATTCCAATGAGAAAATATAACATAAATTATTGCAATGAGAAAATACGACATTAGTTTTTGCAATGAGAAAATACGACAGTAATTATTACAATAAGAAAATACGACATTTATTATTGCAATGAGAAAATACGACATTAATCATTCCTATGAGAAAATACGACATTTATTATTGCAAAGAGAAAATACGACATTAATTATTACAATGAGAAAATACGACATTAATCATTCCTATGAGAAAATACGACATTAATCATTCCTATGAGAAAATACGACATTAATTATTGCAAAGAGAAAATACGACATTAATTATTGTAATAAGAAAATACGACATTAATCATTCCTATGAGAAAATACGACATTAATCATTCCTATGAGAAAATACGACATTAATTATTGCAAAGAGAAAATACGACATTAATCGTGTAGCCTCGAGTGAATTTGGTATTTTTTTAAATACGTAGTATATTTTTCCTTTTTTAATGAGTTTTATACTTTTGTGTTTCAATTCGCTCATGATAATTTATTAATTTAAGTTATCCTTCTGCTGGCAATACGGCCAAGGATATGACACCTTATAAATAATTAAAATCACCTACTTACCACTTGTACATACAGAAGTACCTACAAAACATTTTATTTACGTTGTTCAATATTTACTCATTTGGCCTGGGCCTTTATTTTCACAGACAGATTTTCTTTTATCGTTCAATTAAAACAATGTACTCGTTCTCTGTACGAACTTAACAATTCGTTTTTTTTTTATATAAATCAATATTTTCAAAGCATTTCATGTTAACACATATAATTTTTGCATGTACAATGTGGTAGTGTGGTTCAACAAACTCGAAACAGTTTTGACACAGGCAAATGAATTATTAAAAAAAACGTCTTATTTAATATTGACTAATTTATAAATTATAAACGAATCATATTTCAATCATAAATTCGCTATAAACCACTTGTTTTTTGAGTCACTTCGCGACATGTTTCGGAAGCGCTGTCCTTCCATCGACCGGCGTGTCTAGACTAACATGTTGAATTTGTGTGTATCTGTCTGTGAAGCGTGGGGTGTGGCGGTTGAGGGTTGGTTGGGTTAGTGGGGGGAGGGGAGTATTGTGTAGTGTTTTTGTTTTTGATGGGGAATATATTAAGTATTGGAGAAGAATTATGAAAGGTATGGTTATTTATAAGTTTTAAGTCGGAATTTATGTGTTTATGTATTTCGAGTGTTTCGTAGTTGTTAAGTCGGTGTACTTTATGTTGTGTTTCGTGTAATAGTTTTAGTTTGTGGTTATTGAAAGAGTGATTAGTTTGGATAATGTGGTTAGCAAATTCTGAGAAATTATTGTTGTTTAAGCATCTTCTGTGTTCGTTAATTCTGATTCGAATTTATGATTCGAATATGGTTAATATTAACTACCACAAAATATCCGCTGAATCATTTAATGATATAAACGAATCATTTTAAAACGAGTAGGTTGTGGCCAACGCTAAACTCTCCACTACACAATGAAGATTCCCTGCTAATATTACACTCTAATATCAATTTGAAATCAAATAACTAAACATTGTCAAACAAAAAAAATTTCTCTTGTTATATATATTTTTTATACAAAAATCTATTATTAAAAACATAATTTTTTCAAACGGTTGTATGTTTTTCTTTTGATGTTGACCAACTTTGAATGCAATTTTTTAAAGATTATAAATAGTAAACAAAATTAAAATATCTCAAATTTCCAGGTCGTGAGAGCATTTTTTCAGTTTTAACAGATGAAATCATAGAGAAACATTGAGAAAAAATTAACCGTTGTTTATGGTAAACTAATCAGCTCTAAGTTTATGTACTTCACACATATGGTATCAATATTAAGTTCATCGGCCTTTTAGTTTGATCTGTACAGAGGACACCAATTTTCATATTTGTGTACGGCATACAGGATACGGCATACACACAAAAACTCTCCAGAGAGGATCTGCAGAGAAACGGATTTGAGGATAAAGCCCGTGGACGAGAAAAGCCAACGTGATTGTCAAGAACAACAGCAAATCCTGCTTGGAGTATCTATAACAAACCATTGAAGTTAAGGTGAAACTCGCTTCCAAAAATTGAGCGTATTATATAGTGCGCGTAAGTATTTTTCAAATACTAAATTTTTTATTCTCTACAATGCGCAAATACGCCCAATTATTGAATATTGTAGTCTCCTCTGGAGTGGCGTCCCCTAATACCTACTGAATACCCTCGATGCTGTACAAAGGCGAGCTGTACGTCTGATTGACGACACATCATTGAATAATCACTAGACCACAGACGCAAGGTCGGTATTCTTAGTTTATTCTATAGATACTACCACGAGAGATGCTCAGAAGAACTCCAGAACATCCCTGGTCCCTCCTCCACCCATTCACAAAAGAGTCACTCGATTTAATCAATCTCAACACCCGTTGACAGTAAACCTTCAAAATACACGAACCAGTTGTTACTCGAACTATTTTATCAACACAGCAGCCCGGCCATGGAACGATCTTCAAAATTCTGGGTTTCCACCTTCTTACAATCCGGGTCTTTTTAAAACCCAAATCAATAATATCTTCCTAAGCAGATTGAAAAACCCTCTCCAACCCTACGTAGTGCGCTTCTACGGAAGATTATAATGGACCCAAATCCTAATAATTGGTGTCAATGACATTCTAAGATGGACAAGATCCTTTATTTACTACCACAAAATTGCCGTTATTTTTTTTTTATTTTCACCGTAAAATAATTTACGAATAGACTCGTGACAATTTTTATAAAGATATGATCTTAAAACAAATACCAGGTAATTATCATTATAAAAGTATACACTAAATAATGATATTTTTTCTGTAACTTACGTATGTATATAAAAGAGCAGATTTTTCTCTGGCTAATTACTACGTGTCATACCTTACAATCAAGATGTTTGCCAAGTCAAGTACTGCAGCTGTCATCTTGGTCGTATTTACCGCTTATCTTGCTCAGGTAATCCATCCTTAACATTTATTATTGTATACCTAACCGTCACATCGTTTGTATTTATTGTTCTAGGCTTTGTTTATTCATCAAACTTAGATTAAAACAGTTCTGGCTAATCTTCCATGCTTAGTCAAATGATTATAAGTTATATTGGTTAAATATTGTGTTCATTTATTATTATATTTCCGTTCAATGAAGTGTACAAAGACTGTTATCTAATTCAACCAACCAAAGTAACGAGAAGCATCTAGTGAATTCGAAACAGTAACATTTATTTAGTGGAATTAGTGACTTAAACAACGACTTTAGTGACATAAACAAAGACTTTATGCCATGGGATGGTACATAAAGTGAGGTGAAACGGGGGTATCCCTCACACATTCAATGTTTAAATCTAAATCGAATATTAACGACACATTTATATAGCAGTAAAAATATTTATTTATTTATTAAAAATCCTTTTTTACAAATATAATAAGTATGTAGGTGCAATATAACTTGATAAATTAGTAAATAAAATGTAGAGTACTAAAATGAAGTTAAAGTTAAAGTTTATGTCATCAGTGTAGGTATGTGTATATACCTATATTAACTTGAATTTGTGGATTAGGCTACTCTACTAGGCTATGCCTTTCCCAGAGTAGCGTTATATAAATCAGTTCTATTATTATTAGTTTTTGATATAAGTGTTGATTTCTGTTTCAATTTTCATTCTGAACATTTCGAAAAATATTCAAATGCGTTTCTCGTGGTGGTGCTTACCAACAAATTTTGTTTTTTTCGTGCCAATAGATTAATTATTATTGGTCAATGCGGTAGACCCAGGCTGTGATAGGCAAAAAGGCCTAATTACTGCAAGTGACACATTGGAAGATTGCAGCAGGAGACGGCGATTGATGGAAGCCATGGCTCTATAATATATGAGCTATAGAGCCATGGGAATAAGAAGAAAATGTATTGCACGTGGCAAATTTATAGATAGTTAGATTTTTTCAATCTAGCCAGAGCTACCTATATAAGAACAGCGAGGCAAATGAAAATAAAACTGCTTAAAGAAAGGACGAAAACAACCAAGATTAAGTGTGGTCCTGTAAATTCATGTAAAGACAAATATACTTAATAAACGTAAAAAACAATCCAAATGAATCTTAAATAATTATTCTTTGCAATGCGGAACAAATTATTATTATTGTGTGTGTGACATTAATATTCATGTGCATTTTATAAAGAAAATTTAGGTTGTGCTTCTCGAACAAAGATTAAAGTAAAAGGCAGAATTGTTTCAGCAAAAGTATCGGTAATGGTATGGTTAAAATGCTTTGATTTCATAAAATTGTTCAATACTTTTGGTGGTTTCATTGAAATTAAATGCCATCAAACGACTCAATTTTGAACAATTTTATGAAATCAAAGAATTTTAAGTATACTATTACCGATACTTTTGCTGAAACAACTCTGCCTTAGTGTAAATTAACCTTTTTTTTAATCCCCCGTTTATCACGGTTTTGTTCAAAACGTATGCCCCGTGAGGCATGGTGATTATCTTGACACGCATCTTTGCCTCATCAATATTCGGGCATCGTCTTATACATGATATTTATTATTTAATTCACAAATGAACATATTTATTTTTCTTCTTAGCGATCTTTATTAAGCTGCATTTTCCATGAACTTACCTACATTAGTATGTAAATGTATCAAAATCAATTATCCATAACTAACAAGAATACCAACACGTGAATAATAAAATATCACTACAATTAGTTTCACATTATTCAGATACTGTTATTTAAGTTATTTCATCGTATGAAATATGTAATACAATAAACATCGTTTGTTTTGACTTAAAATGAAATATAATTTTCGCCAAACATCTTGAACGATGTTCCGGTTGTCTTTTTATTTTGTTGGCTTACGAGCAAATCGCCCCCCTTCTCGGCTAAAAGTTCAAGTTATTTGGCGACAACTATACTTATTGGATATTAATTGATTATTATTTTTAAAATTTTCATTATTTCAAATATTAAAATTTTATCTACGTGGTAGAGAAAATATCCGTGTTAGATGTTTTTCGTTTCATCGAGTTGTTGCCGATGACAATACTTGCAAAAGTTGACAGTAAACCCTTGGCTCTCTAGTACGTCCTTTCCTTTTTTGCGTGCTCGTCGTATTAAAGAACAACTGTTGAATTGCACGACCTTTTCTTTGTTTAAAATGTCGTTTATACTATGTACGAATTTCTTTTTTCACTTTATTAATGGGTAAATATTACCTAGATTGATTTTTTGAGATAAGTGTCTATTTTTCAAACCCCATGAATTGACTCAATTTATTTGATCGCCTCGAGAGTTAGCTTATTTGGCGCGTCTTGAAAAACTGTTTGTTTATACAAAATTGACCGGAATGTCGCTTAATTCAAATAGCTTTTTGAGCTTTGAGGAATGAATATTAATAGGACTTTACACAAATGATGTTAATATGAAGTCAATCGGACTAATAGTTTGAGCTGTAGAAAGAATACACAGAGGATACGGCGTACGCCAAACATGTAAACACATCACGACAAAAATCATAGTGTGCACTCTCGAGTAAAAACACAATGATAAGATTTCCGTATAATATTTTTTGATAATAAGGCGATGATTTTTATGAACATATTACCGGTATCCAATGCCAGCAAGCAACGCAGATTAGGTATCATCAGAAGGATAAAAATACAGATAAATTCTCAATGTAGTGGGAATCCTATAGAATTCTTCTGAAGATCAGATTTTAGTAAAGAGTCATCATAGGTGTTAATATTTTTAAACGACAGTTAACTAAAGACGACCCCTTTGTTTTAAACCATCGGTATGACCTCGTGGACGAATTGTTATTTTGTATTAATTAATAAAAACATTTTATAATTTCAGCCATGTGAATCCCAAACTCTCGCCGATGCTCAAGCGCTCTTCAGAAAGTTTCTAGCCGACGCCCAAGCTGTCAACTTGGATGCAAACAACAAAACCCAGACGGCGGTTGCTAATCTGGAACAATTCAAGAAGAATGTGACAGACTTCGTTCAAAAACAACTGGACAACATAACGGAAGTCATCCTTCAAAATGTACTAAAGGCTGTGCAGGGAAACAATGGAGCTATAGAAAAATTAGCTGATTGCGCCAATGTATGTACTGATAAATAAATCTTTATTTATAAATTAAACTTATAACTTTTTTGCTTACACCACTTTTGAGAAATTTAAAAAAATTATAAAAAGTTTATTCGGATGAGGGAGGGGGTCAGCTCTGAAACCGGTTAACATTAAATTCTCAAAATTGGTAAACAAAAAAATTATAATTTTAATTTATTAGTTAAAAAGAGCCACAAAGTTGTAGTTGCAAAGTATCAAAATCTTAATTTGTTTAAAACATCACTTGCATCTATCATCAAATCTTCAGTGTCCTCGGTTAAATGACATGGATTTTAAATATCTATAAGTTCTAATATGTACAATCTTTCATTATCTTCTTATATTGGTTGAAGGCCAATTTGGCCTGTTTGTGCACAGTTTGCTGTCTCTTGTGATGTATACCCCCAGCTGACTTTCAATCTTTTGGGAATTTTAAATGCATCCTTATTACCTCTGGCTTTCCATGTAGGAGAAGATTTGTTTGTTTTTGGATGTCCTTTCTTTCCACGTAATCTCTTCAATACGTTGTCTCGTCAATTCTTAGTGTACCCCATCTGATAACATCTTGGAAATCACAGATTTTTAGATCGATTTATGAATGCAATCTAATATTTCAAAAACAATTTTCCATTATTTTTGTAAAAAACCACAGATTTTCCTACACTTTATATTAATATTATTTTATGAAAATTTTTTTTTTAGTTACAAGCCAATGATATAAGCACATTTAAGGGATCTGCTCTTGTAAACCTGACAAATTGTGTAACAAACAAAATTAAGAGTGCTGTGGACTTGGTCGCCGATATGGTCAATGAGACATCAGCCATTAACACCATCATTCTAACTGCCGAGCAGAGACTCAACCAAACCTGTCCACCACCGGCAAATCCTTTGCAAAGTATCAGTTATCCGGTTTGCATTGTATCACAAACTATTAAAGCATCAGCGGAGATAGCTGTACATGCGGCTAAAGTTGGATTAGATGTAAGTATTGGTTTAGCTTTATCTTATTTATTCATTTCAATCTTGGAGGTTTGTTATTCTGTTTTCATACTTATTTTGAACTAGTCATAATGAGTTTTTTAATTATCTCAATAGAGACGAAGTTGGAATATTTACTGTAGGAGAGGAGAACCGGGAAATCAAGTAAAAAAAGCTGTAGTAAAATTTCCTTATTTTCAAGCGAAAAGAATTTCAGTATTACAATATATAGAACTTTCAAAATAGAATTGATAGGGATCTCATTAAAAAGGCATAATTGGTGAACGTTGCGCAAGCGCATAAAGTGATCACGTAAACCAGCCGATGACAGGTCGTAAGCCCTGTAGGTGCTTTGATTTCCCGGTTCTCCTCTCCTACAGTAAATATTCCAACTTCGTCTCTATTGAGATAGTAAAAAATCTATTAAAAAATATCTTTGACTCCCGACAGGGGAAAAAATCCAATGTTTGCGCATATGCAACAATAAAAAATATTCGAGTCATAATGAGATTTTTTTTAATCCAAATAACCCAATCAATGTTCAGTTCCCATTTTTTTTATTTTCAGTTTGCAAGTTTATCTACATTGATAAGTAGTGTAACAACTACCCTTCCTGCAGACGTTTTGGCATGTATGGGTATACAGGCTGGAATTGCTTTAATCAACTCGACTCCAATTATCGCAGATATTGTTCTATGTACATTAAAACAATAATCATTTATAAATCGTGAATTTCATTTTGAAGAAGCATTATGACAGTATTATTTTCTTTTTAAAATTTAGTCAAGTAAGTATTATACAATAATTTTTATAAACTTTTTGTTTTCTCCACAAACTAATTGTTGAATAGTGCAAAGGTTTTAAAAATTATTTTCTTTTATTGATAATATATTATTATTGTTTATGAATGTTTGTTTTACTTGTCCTGATGTTGTTGTTTTGTCAAGACTTCCTTATATCCTATATGTAAACGACGAGTGTATAGCCGAATAGTATGTTGCTTCTGTGCAGACACTTTTTGCATCTTCTAACTTCCTAGGTAATACATAAATAATCCAATTGAAACATAAAAAGTGTTATTTTTAATATATTTTAATAAAACCTATAGATTTCATTTAAGGGACTACTACAAATCGAATCTTTATAAATATAATATTTATATAAATTTAATTAGTATTTTATTTATAAAAATAAAACACACAGTTTCAATCCATAACGAGTATGAAATTCAATAGCCTAAGCGCTTTCGCTAGTCTCAGCTAGGATCATCAGAGGCACAATTTATACTAACTACAAAACTCAAACAAAAATAATATAATATATTGATAGCAAATGGGGGAGTGTAAAAGAGTCGGAGGGGAGTGTGAGAGGAGTCGTGAAATACAATTTCATTATCCAACTGTCGATTTGTTCAAGAGAATTTTATTCTCTTAAAATGTCTACAAAGTATCAAGCCAAGATACGCGAAATTATTATTTAAAGTCAAAGGTTCATATAAAATCACTTTTGGTATTGAAAAAATGATCACAGGAAACAATAAGAGTATTGTGTTATCTTTATCTGTCAATCGACTCGCAGAGCTACAAATCATAGGATAATAAAGTATAGAGTACTCTTTAGCCTGCAGTAAACGCGACTGCTTTATGTTGACTAATTTGGTCAACATTTTGCTACGAGCATTCAGTAATCATTTGGCCGTCTGCGTGATACGTTCTCTAAATAGGGAATTTTTCAACTGCTTGCAAAATTATTTACGCAGCCATAACCAGTAGTACTATACGAACAATGTCTACCAGCAGATTCATACATATATTGACACGAGCCGGCCAATAAAACGGCTTCACTTTTTCAGCGAGGTATTGTATGGGAATGAGTATTCTATAGTTTTATTATTATTCTATGACCAACATAAAAATAAGTAATTTCATCCACCGAACGATCTCTGAAAATATTAAAACAGATCAGTAAAATCCTATATTTTTTATTTATTTTCAATAACATTGCAACTCAATGCCTTTCTAGGCAAATAACCTGTGTCGGGACTATAGCATTTTGGAAATGATTAAACTGTAAATAACGTATTTTTTTAATATTACCCTTTGATCGAAATGGTGTCTGTATGACAGAAGCAATGCCTTCTTGGATAGTGAGGTCCAACTGTCCCGTCATTTCTTCGTCGGTCTTTCTGGTAGGCGGCGTACTAATGGATTATATTGACAGTTGTAAAAGCAAGTATATCACTGATCATTCAGTCTACATTAAATTAAATACATAAAATAAAAACGAGTGGGTTGTGGTCAACGCTATACTCCTCACTGCCAAGTTACTTGATATTTCTTGAATGACATTTTATGAAAGTGATGTGCCTTTTTACCAATTTGAAAATACAAATTTCAAAATTTCAAATATTAAGTTTCCTGAACTTGGGGTCACTTGATTTTTTTTTTTTTTAAATAAAATGAATATCTCCTTGTTAAACAAGTACATATACATCTTCCTACGTTCCCTAAAATAAGCAAATAAATGCTTGTGCTATAGGTGAACGAAATCTGTCGAAGCAGGATTCGAACTCGCGACCACTGGATTACTAGCCCAGCGCGCTAACCTCTCTGCCATCGACCCATCTACATATTTGATATATTTGATAGTTAAAAAAATGAGAAGCACTATTCAGATATCCTTCAAAATCTAATAGGGTCTACGCGAGTATTAGATATAAATATTTGTTAGATTTGAAAATAATTGAATGAGTACAAATTATAATAAATTGTCTATAATTGATAAAGTAAAATAAACATGCCTTACATAGCACACAGCACGCAGCACACAACACATAGCACACACACAGATACATTGTGATGAAACTTTCAGAATACAATCTCAACATGATACTAGTTAATAATCTGCAATAAAAAATAGCCGTAAAAATTGAGAAAACTCCCCACTATATCCCCTTGGATTAATGAGGAGTAACAATACTCAATGACGAGAAAAATAAGATGAAATATTATTATTAATGAAGTGATATTATTATTAACACAGTGAGATGTTTGTGATTATAGAACGACGAAACACAAATAAAATGTAAAGTTGAAGAAAATGAACCCAAACAAACGATAGGCAAAGTCATGCGAATGATTTTACAAAGGAGAAAAACTCAATTTTGTTTATATCCACAATGGATCGTTGATATATTATACACAAAAGATGCAAAAATTTATATGTAAATGTGTCATGTAAATATTTTTGTCAGTTTGTTTAGAAAAAAACTACCGACCGACGATAAAAGGTTTGACGAAGACAAACAAAAAATAATGTATTTAGAAAGGTCAGACCTAATGGCCTTGGTACTATTTCATCTATAAACTAGGTCATTTCCTATCTGCTTATTTACGTTATATTGAAAGGTGTATTAATTGAATATACGCACATATATTTTATTTCGTAATAAACATTAGAGATACAGAATACTATAGTCATTTAAAATAAAACACAACTCAAAATCTTGGTTTGACCCTTCTGGTAACACGAAGAATCAGTTCTCCTTCAGGCTGCAGCAAGAAGGATCTTGGATCATATGCGGGTGCTAGTTGAGTCTTTTCTGTTATTTCCACATCAAAGTTCTTTAGTATCATCAACACAGCCAACTTCACCTGGATCATTCCAAAACGACGGCCTGGAACAAACACAACCAAATTATCACCTAAAATCAACAACAACGTAGGTAATACATTTTCAAATAAGGAAACAAAGTGATGGTATGTATGCATGTACATATTCTTATTAAAAAAACGAAACGGGTAATCGAAGTACAAGAGGCAAAATAACACATAATTCAACAATGAGGTTCACCATCTATTCTGAATTTTGCCTTTTTAGGGGAGAGAGATTGGTGTTTGGGCAGACACATGTGTGGTGCCTCTTCTCATAAGGTAATGCACACTTGCACACTTGTCGCTGTTTACTCCACATTGGGGGATATGCCGTGATGGTATTAATGAATGAATTAAAAACAATTAAACTTACCTATACAAATTCTCGGTCCTTCACCAAATGGAAGATAGGCATGCGAATGTCTGTTCCTAGTATTCTCTGGATTGAACCTTTCAGGATCGAAGACTTCAGGATCCGGATATATCTCTGGATCCCTTTGAATACCCAGAATTGGTACAACAATCAACGTGCCTTTTTCTATCGTTGTGCTGGTATCAGGTATACGATAGTCTGTCGTACAACTTCTGAACAAGAACGGAAAAGGTGGATACATTCTTAATGCCTCTGTAAATATAAATCAATTTAACTTAAAATCGTCATATTGGTGACATTCATTCTAAGTGGCACTCGCGTGAACTGATAACAACGTAATAGTTAGGTATACTAGCATATGTAAACTTATATGAAAAAAACGTCATGAATTAATACAATATCATTCCAAGGACATTATTGCATAATTTTCATTTCAAAGAATTTAAATATTACACTGACTCTGAGATCCACATAATATGTCAGGTACAATTTATTCCAATTTACACAGTTAGCTGATTTATTGACTCTATCCAATTCCTTTAACTTCTTTGGTACTCTGTGATACATGATCCATCTTCCTGCAGGCACACTTTATGACACATTTCTTGAATGTATTTTGGAACAATATAGGAATAAAAAACTTTCCTACCTTATTCGTAGGTATCTAGGGTAAATTATTAGTTTTAAATGTATGTGTAGTAAAATGGTAATGTGTAAATGTAATCATACACTTTTATTTAGCTTGTCGAACTGATTCTACTTAATTGTTATTTTTTTATTAACAAAATATAGGTATTTACCTTCAACAACATTATTCAAATATGTCATCGAATTAAGTAGATCGTAAGTTATCTTCTCTTCATATCTGTTCCAAACATTTTCAATTTGCAACACAAGCTTCTCTTTTATTTCTGGATTCTTGGCTATTTCCAACAGAGAATGGACCGCAGCTATTGACGATGTTTCAAAGCCACCCAAGAAAAATACAAATGCTTGAGCTGTTATTTCTTCAAGAGTCAAGTAGTTTTCTGAAATGAAACCACAATATCAAATGACAAATAACAATTTCACTTTTCTCAGATTGATCTACAAATCACATTGTTTAGGAAATTGTAAAATTGTAAATTGATAGAATTTAACTAATCAGAATTATTTCAGAAACAATTCTCTTATTTACATTTTTTATGTAGTGACGCAGTGATTGCATAATGTAGTGATTAAGTATTGTTTTTTTTTATCCTTATAATTTGATATATTTGTAAAAAAGCTTTTTTAATCAAAAGATTTTTCGAATAAATGTGGTTCCAAAAACCAATCTTTGAATTTCTTCAAACAATATCTTCGAATACTAGTTCAACCGTAATTCAACGATTCAACCCATCATTGGATTCCACAATTTGCTGTTTCAAACGCCACATATTCTTTAAAAAAATTAGATCTTCGATGTTAAAAGTAGGTATCCTTATTGAAACAAACCTGAATCTTTTCCTTCTTGCATCATATCAATTAACAACTGCATCAAATCATTCCTCCTCACCCCATTCTTATCTCTGCTCTTTATGAGATCTTTCACAATCTTCTGAAAAAACTGTGTCACTTCTACGCGATTCCTTCCTAATTTCATTTTGTCAACGAAAGACGGAGCGATTATTGACAAAAGGTCGACAATCCCCTTCCAAAACTCCGGCTCGAACGTCAACTTTCCCATTACCCTGAATTCTGCATCGGGTTCTTTGAAGCTGTTAGTCTGTATTCCGAATGCCGTCGAGGCTATCACGTCTGTTCCAAGTCTAGCGACAACATCTTTAAAATCAATCACATCGTCCAGTTCTATTTGACTGTCGATGTACGACACCATTTCGTGGGAAGATTCCAAGATCGTGTCAAAAATCCATTTCATTTTGCTAGGAGTGAAAGCTGGCGTGATCTTGTTGTGGATCGTCTTCCATTCATCTCCGTCCATGTTGAACAGATTGTGCCACAGTGGGTCGGCTTCTCTGTTAGTCTTGAAACCATGGCCGAGGAAATAGTTGTAGTCCTTCGACAAGACGTTTCTCACCATATCCAAGTCCCTGACAAGAAGAGTCTTTCTGGTGATGAAGAATATGCCGACGTACGGATGCGGTGCCGTTTCGTTGTATATATTCATGTAGTGGATTCCAGGGTGGGTTTTCACTCCTGAAGATCCAAGATGACCCATTGGAAAGGAAGCCGGTGGACTATGAACGTTTCTTCTTATCCAGTAGCCATATTGATATTTCATCCACAAGTAAATAATTGACACAACAAATAATATAAACACCACAACATTGATAAAAAGTGAACTCCAAAACGACATTGCGTCGATTGATAAAATTTTGATGGAAATGTTCAAGTATGCATTTTTACTAAATATTTTTTGTTTACTTATGATAGTCAATATCTTTTAGTTGATATTATGACATTTAGCTTTATCGCAATAAGAGGTGGGCTGGTATTACAGTCGGCCCTCAACTCATTGAGTTTGTTAATCTCAAGATTAATGTTAAGGGGAGATTGAATCCATATCCGTATTACAGTGCAATATGACATGTCAGTTACTAAATCTTCAATTATAGACATATTTTACTTTTTCTGTGGTCAAATTTTAAATAACTTCAAATAATACGAACTACAAAACGGGACGCTACGACTTGTAATACTATTTTTTTATTATCTAACATGGTAATTTTTTTTTTTTTCACCAAAATAATGCTTTTAAATGCCCATGTTTGTTTCAATATGGCTGTCAGTTTGTTTTGTTGTGTGGCGCCACCGTCGATACAACTAACGCCTCTAGTGATAGAACACTGAAACTACACTCGTTGCCTAGCAACGAGTCGAGTAATGACAGTTGACTCACCGAGTGCCTTTTCACACGTCCCGGTAAAGGCCGGGCCGGCGCCGGGTAAGCGCCGGGTAACTGGCAGGAAAGTGTATGGGCACGTATCACAGAGTAATACAATTACCCGGCTCTTACCCGGCGCCGGCCCAGCGCTTACCGGGACGTGTGAAAAGGCACTTAAGTACCTACTTAATCCACCAGAAACGTTGAGTTAAATATTTGTCGTTTTAGTGACGTATTTGAGGGAAGATTAGGCCTAAACGGACACTGTAATACACTATATTTTTGTAAAACTTGAGTTGAGGTCTTAAACTGAGACTAATACCGGCCCTATGTATCTTACAATATTTACATAGTTACATATATCTTAACATAAAAGTATAAACCGATAAAGTAAATTTACTATGTTTATCATAATATGCACACCCGTTCTTGTCAATTTGTTATGTAGCAGTCAAAGATTATATAATATCTACGGATAATAGCAGTTTAACCTTGAAATGTATTCTATGGTATGGACTATCGTACATACATACTCAGTATATAACAATATTGTTTGACTTGAGTCACAAAACATATGAATTATAAAAACAAGTTTTCTCCTCTGAAATTAAATGAAAAAGAGAAATGTTTTAAAGTTTATCATGTAGGTATTTGGTTTTACTACATTCATTTCAATCGGGTGTTTTGATTTAAAATTAAGTAAGTCTTGAAGATGTCCGTTTTAAACCGAAAGATAAAAAAAATACAATTAAAAAAGGTAATAAAAAATTCATAAAAATTGGTAAAAATTACGGTATTAGGTACCTGCAATCCAAAAAAACTAATTTGTAGAGAAATTGATTTAGGGTTTTAACAAATTTTTTTTGAGAATTCCATGTGATCATTTCATTTACTCTAGTCTTTTTTTTCATTTTACATAGTCAATATAACTGACTATTTGGGTCATCTTTTATTATAAGACGTCGTATATTAGGCACATTCCTGTTTGTATAAATTATTTTATTTTTATTTATTTTATTATTAATAATGCATATAAAACAGTACATTTTTTTACCAGCGCCTGCCTCACTAGGATTCCATCCCGTGATGAAGAGGTCACTTTACAAAAAAATAATAGTTATACTTCAACGAAAAAATAAATAAATAAAAAATAACCTAATAATAAACAATAATACAAAGACAATACAAAAATAATAATGCAATATAACTTATTCATCACTGACTGCATTATACAACAATAATATAAGAACAATACTATAATAATAATGCAATATAACTTATTCATCACTGACTGCATTATACAACAATAATATAAGAACAATACTATAATAATAATAAAAATATATAATAATACAATAACAATACACTTAATATAAAAATGACAGCAATAACAACAATAAAAGAGATAAGTTCAAACAACAACTATGGTCCACAGTACCTATACAGCTTATGTATGTACATGAAAACATTATACATATAATGATGTGAGATAGAGAACTGTCGATATCAATTTTGTTACTAAGCTTCCACATTGATATTTTTTTTTGAATAATTTATATGAATTGCTGTTCTTAATATCTAAAGATAATCTGTTAAACATTAGTGGTGCAAGAAAACCAAATTGGTGCTGTGATAGGGTTGTATTGACTAATGGTATCTGGAAATAGGGAATGACTGAGGTTCGTGACATGTAGACTTGTTGAGATATTAGTACATTTTTTGTGTATTTGAATTCACAATATGAAACTGTATGTTTAGCATGACGGATTTTGAGTACATTATACTCCTCGAAGAGACGGTCGGATGGAAATCTAATTGGATAATGGTTAATTTTTTTTATTATAAACTTTTGGGCAATTTGTACCTTTTCAATGAAAGCTTTAGCGCATCCACCCCAGACTAAGATTCCATAAGACAATATTGATTGGCATAGTGCGAAATATATTGATTTTATGATGTTTTTATTTAAGATGTTTCGGATCGACCTGAAGATGTATCCTAATTTTCGTATCCGTGTAACAAGAATATTTATATGGTGATCCCATCTGAGATTCAATAGATAATCATTTTGATATCAGCAATATTTATACATTCATAACTTTTAGAGCATTTTTATCTTATCCAACTGTCGATTTGTTAGATACTTTGTTCTCTTAACATATCGATAAAATATCAACCCAAGATACGGGAGATTTATATGCACAATGCACATGCACGGTCTAAATTTTTTCACGGTTTTTCAAACTTTGGAGTCAAAAAACACCAACTTGGAGGCTTCGCAACATATCCATATGTTCTATATTCGGATTTAATTCAGAGTAGAACATTTAATGTGTCTGTGTGTGTGCGTGCGTTTGCGTGCGTGTGTGTGTGTGTGTGTGTGTGTGTCCGTTCCCCCTTATAACTTTTGATCCGCTCAGTTTACAGAGCCCAAAATTTCATAATATATAAAAAGTTATAGTCCTACAAAACTTTTATACTCATAATTTTGAATTTTCGTTTCAGTCAGGGGTTATCAATTTTTGAATTTTTACTTTATTTTTCCATATATCTCAGAAACCATATAAGCTAGAACGCTGAAAATTGGTATGAACATAGACAAATACTTTTTACATTTATTTTTCAAAAAAAATCCAGAGATTCTCAAAAAAAAATATTAAAAAAAACATTTTTTTATGATAAATTTATGTATATTTTTATATAAATTTCCTAGGTTTTTAATTATATCGAAAAAAGCCGAAACACCCCAACTAGATAATTGTATTTTCTATAAAAAATATTTACATTGTATTAGTACATCTCAAATTTTTTTAACAATTTTTAGAAAAATTAAATTTAGTGACGACATTGTTTCATACAATTTGTATGGCAGGCGCCTATAGCCTATACCAGTGATTCCCTAACTATGGTACGCGTACCACTGGTGGTACGCGACAATTATTAAGGTGGTACGCAAGCAGCTATGGCCATAGGACATACACAGTAAATGAGTAAATAATTAGATAAAACGTTTTTAAATTTCGCGCTATGACACGACAACTGAGTACAACTGAGCCAGATATTTCCTATCTTGTCTCAAACATGCAGCAACATTTTTCGCACTAAGAATATTGTATTTTTTCCTATAATTAATAAATGATAATGTTATCATAAACAGTTTTTATTACTTTACCATTTTGAAGGTTTTTTTTAACGGTTACAGTTTAGTGGTACGCTACTGATTTATAATTTCGTGTGTGGTACGCGAAATTAAAAGTTTGGGAACCACTGGCCGATACACAATATCTAAGAATACTCAACAGTGTGATACTTAATCTCCAAACATACATACATACCATCATGCTATTTTCATATTCTGGGTAGGAAAAAAGGACTGACCTCCATACTATTCTATCTTGACATACATACATACATAAATGGAAAAATGCATTTGTAACTCCAATTTTCAAAAAAGGAAGTAAAGAGGATGTTTTAAATTATAGACCGATTTCAAAACTAGATTGTATGGGTAAAATTTTCGAATCAATTATATACGACTTCACTTTCAAACATATCAAATCACTAATCATACCTGAACAACTTGGATTCTTTCCATGTCGTTCCACGTCAACTAATTTATTGGAGTTCTCTCAATATATATATATATATATATATATATATATATATATATATATATATATATATATATATATATATATATATATATATATATATATATATATATATATATATATATATATATATATATATATATATATATACGTAATAACATGGACAAACGAAACCAAGTTGATGCCATTTATACAGATTTTAATAAAGCCTTCAACAAGTTAAACCAGACTCTACTCTTAAAAAAGCTTGAACACTTCGGTATAATTGGCTCAATATTAGAATGGTTTAAATCATATATAATCGGAAGATCTCAAAAAGTTGTCATAGGAGGATACTCCTCAAACCCATTTATCGTTACATCAGGCATTCCTCAGGGATCTCACCTTGGACCCTTATTATTTCTTATTTTTATCAATGACATAACAACTCAAATCAAATAGTCTCAATACACACTTTTCGCAGACGATCTTAAATTCTACCGTGTTATTAAATGCACAAATGATTCTTCTTTGCTTCAACAGGACTTAAATTCTTTACAAAAATTGGTGCAATGTTAACGACCTTTATCTTAATGTATCTAAATGTATGATTATCACATTCACAAATAACCGTAATAAACTAATAGAGAACTACCACATTGATAACGTGAAACTAAAAAGAGTAGAATCAGTTAACGATTTAGGCGTCATATTTGATACGACATTAAAATTTCATATCCATATAGACAATATAAGAAAAAGTTCATACAAAATGTTAGGTTTTATTTTAAGAATTACAAAACTTTTTAATAGCTCTAAAATTACCATAACACTATACAAATATTTAATAAGAAGTAAACTAGAATATGCATCCACAATCTGTGCCCCGTTCCACCATCGTACTTTTCAACTTTGCGCTTTGCACTTTGCAATTCGTCGGCTTGTTTTCGTTCCACCGTTACATTTTTTCGCAAAGTAAAAGTTGCAATTTGCAAAGCGAAAAGTAGACGCCTATTGCAAAGCAAATAAGCCGTTCTGTTCCACCATCGCTACTTTTCATAAAAAACTTTGCAAACCTTGCGAATGAATTGAAAAGAATATTTTGACATTTCAAATTTGCCATTCGTCGAGTTGTGAAAGTAGAAGTTGTTTGTTTAGAATTTTTGAGTAAATTTATTATAAAATTTTGCATAAATTATTGTTAGAAAGGGATGAGGAAGACGGGGTTGTAAGAAATTATAGAGAAAGGTTAAAATTCGAAAATATTTTACCCACGCAGTTCCTCGAATATTTTCGCATAAATAGCACTCAGTGTCTTGTCATATGTCTTGATTAAGTACACGATTTATTCTGATTTTTTTTAGGTAATTTAAACTATGTTTATGTGATTATTATGTCCGATTTTTCTAAGTTTATATGATTATTTTACTACTCATTTACACATATTTTAAGGTACAGAAAAGCACTAAGAGAAGCAAATGATTGTCTCCTCAACAGCAAATAATTCAGTGAAGCACCTGTTGTTTCACTGTATTAGTGATAGTGTCACTAATTACTCCAAAAATAACTCCTTTCTTTTCATTAATTATCTCCAACACGGCTATTTTTTTCTTAATATTGTCCTTCCGGCTCATTTTCTAACAACAACAACGAAATCACAGAACAGACAAGAACAAACGGTGTCAAATGATCGTGTACGCTACGCGCGAAACACTCGGTACTACTAAGTTATCACTAGGTGTCGCTAGCGTCAATTGAAAAGACTTTGTAAATGTTTGGCGACGCCGCAAAGTGACCATTTTATTTTCGTGGAACGCGAACGCTTTGCACTTTGCGAAATTCTCAAATCGCAAAGCGAAGAGTGAAAAGTTGAAAAGTACAATGGTGGAACGGGGCACTGGTCTCCAAATTACGACAAATACATAAAAACAATAGAATCTGTCCAAAGAAGATTAACACGAATTTTGGTTTTTAGAGAGGGGATAAGCCATCAATTTGAATGTTATAATAACAGGCTGGTATATCTTCATCTAATATCATTAAATAATAGACGAAAAATCGCAGATATGATGATACTATATAAAATATTAAATTATCAGTTAGATGTACCAAATATCCTTCCACAAATTCAAATAACAGTAACACTTAGAAATACCACAATTAGAAATATTTTTCACTTAAAATTCTATAATACGAATATCGGTTATTTCTCTCCAATTCCTCGCTTAATCAGAATATACAACTCAGTTCATCAAATTAATTATATTGACATATTCTCAAACTCCAAATTAACTTTCAAAAAACACATAATATCCCAGTTCGTAACCTCTTAATTATATAGTTTAAATTTATGTATAACTTCTCTGTTCATATTCTCATGTTTAATTATTGTTGATTTTCATGTTTCATTTGTTTAATCTTTAAATCTACAACTCTAAACTTACTATGTAACTTCCACCCGCAACATAATAATTATATACATCATGTAAAATAGACACTGCACCTTCCGTACACTGCATAGTGTAGTGTAGGTAGGATATTTATATACCTACAAACAATTCTTATTATGATATGTACTTCCCATATATAAGCAATTATGCGCAGAAATATTTGGGCATTCATGCCTGTGTCTGTGCTTAATTAAATAAAATAAATACCTACATATTATGTTGTATAGAAAACAAAATATCTTAAAATATTCAATAATTTGGATTTATAGGTTTATAGTTTGGTACTTATTCTTCAACCATACATGCTATCGACAGTTGGATCTTATGTGTTACATGTAACTAGTAAATACGAATATTTACTAACGTACCTGTTCTTCCCCCACCACCACCCGTTCTGCTTATGGGGACTAAAAACGGCCCCTTGCAAAACTCTGAAAGAACACATAAGAACGTTAGAAGAGTCCGGAGAACTCTAAAACCTTGCAGACACTGCACTTAGAGTGCCAAAGAGAGCAGATTATAAGGGAGCAGTAGGTTCGTCGTGCACTGAAAGTGAAGATATTAGTTCACCGTATTTTTGACAAAAAGTCTTGAATGCTCTGAAGTTGCTCTTCGTGGCTACAAGGTCCGCATGTCCAATGGGGCCAAAGGAATTCCCTCGAACATCGTTGTACAGTTCTCGACGGAATGTTGACACGGAGAAGTTAGTGCATTCCCATAGGATATGCTCAGAAGTCTGATCAGAGTTACCACAAAGCTGACATGAGGAGGAATCGGATAAGTGAAAACGAAAAAGGTAACTTTTGAAACTGCCGTGTCCAGTTAGGAATTGCGTTGTCCAATAATCAGTAATAATCCAAGATGATGAAATACGGGTCCTCACATCAGAAAGAAATAAGAATGTCAGTCTGCCCACGGAAGAAGACGACCAGCGATTTTGCCAAGCGTCTAGAAGTGAATTTTGAGTTAAGTTTTCAATCACTCCACGAAAGGTGGGTAAATTCACGGGTGTGAGAGATACTCCACCCAAAATTGAGCTTCGACCCCTATACAGGTTGTAAATTGAAGCTCGTCGTTGTAATTCTAGATCAAGAGGAGCCACACCTGTAAGAATAGGAAGTGTGTCAGTTGCGCAGGTTCTGTAAGCCTGAAGGGTGAAGTTCTATCCAGAAAGCAGCAGACGTCTGATGTATTGGGTTTCACAACGGTGAGCCCAACAAGGGGCGGCGTAACACATAATCCCCAGAAAGGTAGCATTGTAAAACAGTTTTGCTACTGGAAATTTAAGGCCCCAACTAACTCGAGCTAGGCGTGAAATCTTTTGAAAGGCTGCTTTAGCATTATCGGATATGGCACGAACATGGTATTGAAAAGTTAAGCTTCTATCGAGTGTAACAACTAACACAGAAATTTTATGAAAGGAGGACTTTTCATTATGCCTTTTAACACTAATCCATAAGTTTTTTTTGGTGCGAAATTGAGTCTGTGGCTTACACCCCAGTCTGCAACAGTAGAGAGTAACTGAGTGGCTGAACGCTCAATAAGTGCTCGTGAGTCACCTCGAATAAGGATTGTGGCATCGTCGGCATATGCCAAAATGCTGCAGCCCGTAGGAGTTGAAAGTGAGAGAAGGTCGTCGAACAAAATGTTCCATAATAGTGGACCCAGAACAGAACCCTGAGGGCACCCGATGCTGATAGATCGCCTGTGCAATACTCGTCCCCCGGGCATGGCCACATGCCTGTTGGTAAAATAACTCTTCACAATTTTGTATATATTACAGGGAACCTTTTGGTCTCTGAGTTTTTTGAGGATTAAAGGCCACCAGGCATTGTCAAATGCTCCCGCAATATCAAGGGATATTGATATCACATATTTACTGTCTGTAGTGTTGACAAAATCCGAAATAGCCAGGATAGCATCAACCGTTGATTTCCCAGCGCGGAAACCGAACTGACGATCGGACAGAGGGTGCGTACTAGAAAGATGATCTTCTAAGCGTCGACAAATAAGTTTTTCTAAGACCTTACCCAATATAGGTAATAAAGTAATAGGTCTATAAGATTTTGGGTCAGAAGGATCTAGATCGCTACGCTTGGGAATAACTGTCATCAATCCAGTTTTCCAACAATCCGGAAAGTAGCCTTCTTGCAAGCAATTGTTGTATAATGTATTATACTAACGTACCTATTATAAGTATTAATTTGTAAATTGTTTTTTACCAAAACTACAATCTCTAATTACGTGGAATTTGATAACAAACTTATTTTATTATATTTTTATTATCTGTGTCATGTATATATGTATACCAATTGTATAAGTTGGCTGAAGTTGACTAAATAATAAGGGCGCGATCACACTTTTTTGAGTTATCTTTTACCTTCGCTCATTCTTTTACAATTCGCCCTACTTAAAATATTTATTTATTTATTTATTTATTTATTTATTTATTTATTTATTTATTTATTTATTTATTTATTTATTTATTTATTTATTTATTTATTTATTTATTTATTTATTTATTTATTTATTTATTTATTTATTTATTTATTTATTTATTTATTTATTTAATATACAGAGACACCAACAGAACACTGAACAACACAAAAAAAAAACATGAAACAAAAAATAGAATCTCCAGTGCTCCAATAACAGGTATCTCCCGCATGGCTATTGTGCATAGTTAGGTATGTACAATCAACGTCTCCTGACCATTCATATTATAAAAAAGACATTACTTTGCACAGTTAAAAGAAAAGTTTAAAATACACATATACATATATGTAGGAAAACAGAAAGAAAACAAATGTTGAACTAATAAAATAAAACATAAAAAAAGAAGGAACAATTGAACCGAGACAAAAAAAAACAAATAGATTTTACCAAGCATATTTTAAATTGTCACAACGTCATTACATTAAATTGTCACAACGATTCAGACGCAACGTCTGAATCTACCAATACAATGACACTCCGACACAAAAATATGATTTATTGACACATACATCGCCTCATCAACATCGATACACTGTCTCATACATGCTCATCTTGCTAGTAATGCAATTTTACTTAAAATTTCTCAACAGGTATCATGTTGAAAATACATAGGTACTATGAGTTTCGTGACAATTTTTTTGTGTGTATTGTGTATTGTGAAAACTTTTTTCCTCAGGGAATCTTATATTTGTTTAAGAATCTAATAGAAATTTACTTCATAAAAATACATTTAGGGATTGTCAACGTTTCAAGAAGAAAAAAATTAACGCTTACTATGGTGTGGAGAGTTTAATGTTGGCCACAACCCACTCATTTTATTATAACAATATGAATAAAGTTTATTTCATAAGAAATGAAAAAAATTGTAATACACTATTTATTAGTTATATTGTTGATTTTGGAATGAATAAGAAAAATATTTTTGATGTGATTCGTGCCGGATTGCAACCCCTTAAGCTGAAATCATCAGAGGAATTAAAATATACTTAACCGAGTATTAAATTATATGAGTTCTCATTTTTATCTATTCTGGTTAATATATCAGTTTTTTTTTATCTCAGGGATATGTGTAACGTGGAACAGTTTATCCAAAAACGTACGCTTCAGACGTCCAGGACGATAGAATATTCAAAATTTCATATATAACTATTTAGAAATACAATGGAAGTCACAATTTTCCCACACCAGTTGAAACTATACGTTGTAATATACAAAACTACAAGGTTTACATGGATGTAACAATATCGCTTATCTGACAATGAATCCCAAAGTTCACAATGTTTACATGGATGTAACAATATCGCTTATCTGGCAATGAATCCCAAAGTTCACAATGTTTACATGGATGTAACAATATCGCTTATCTGGCAATGAATCCCAAAGTTCACAATGTTTTCATGGATGTAACAATATCGCTTATCTGGCAATGAATCCCAAAGTTCACAATGTTTACATGGATGTAACAATATCGCTTATCTGGCAATGAATCCCAAAGTTCACAATGTTTACATGGATGTAACAATATCGCTTATCTGGCAATGAATCCCAAAGTTCACAATGTTTACATGGATGTAACAATATCGCTTATCTGGCAATGAATCCCAAAGTTCACAATGTTTACATGGATGTAACAATATCGCTTATCTGGCAATGAATCCCAAAGTTCACAATGTTTACATGGATGTAACAATATCGCTTATCTGGCAATGAATCCCAAAGTTCACAATGTTTACATGGATGTAACAATATCGCTTATCTGGCAATGAATCCCAAAGTTCACAATGTTTACATGGATGTAACAATATCGCTTATCTGGCAATGAATCCCAAAGTTCACAATGTTTACATGGATGTAACAATATCGCTTATCTGGCAATGAATCCCAAAGTTCACAATGTTTACATGGATGTAACAATATCGCTTATCTGGCAATGAATCCCAAAGTTCACAATGTTTACATGGATGTAACAATATCGCTTATCTGGCAATGAATCCCAAAGTTCACAATGTTTACATGGATGTAACAATATCGCTTATCTGGCAATGAATCCCAAAGTTCACAATGTTCTGCACTTAGATTATAATTCTATAGTTCTGCATTTCCTTTGTTTTCTCGTTATAAAAATAACACAAAATAATAATTCCACGTGTGGTCAGTTCAAAGCCTTTATTTCGTGTTTGCTCAAGACCAAGAGGAAATAAGTTTTATTACAACCCAGAATTAAATTCGTTTTGGGACACCTGTCACACCAAACGAGTCAAGTGATTTACGACCAAAAAAAAATCTTGAAAAGAGTCTGTGAAAACAAAAATAACCCTAGATCCAATCAAGTAATTTAACAAAGTAAATATATTTTACGCTATTTGCATGTCAAGCGTTTCCAAATAAAGACTTAAACAGTTGCGAAATAAAACATAACATATATATATGTAGATGTGTGCCAGCTTAATTGAATCAAAACCAACCTTTGGTGTCTCATTCTAAAAAATATATTAAGTTTTACAATACTATTGATATTTTCGAAGTTATCTTCGTATTTCATTTTAAACTACTTTATTCACTTTGTTTATGAAATAGCTATTTTATATTATTGGTTTCAAAGCAAATGCTTCTAACTCGGGGCTATATACGATCACAATGAACGCCGTGTGCACTAAGTGACGCTCTAATGACCGGAAAGCGTATTTACCATTCCGTGTTGATTAGGAGGCAAGTACTGCCTCGAATTAGGCACTTTTTGTTGCACATATGCACTTAAAAACTCGGGTTGAATTCAAGGCACGTGTCCTCCAAATGCACACGGTTTAGCAAAGCAAACTGTTCCCATTATTACGTGTTCAATTCAAGGCAATTAATTATTGAATATGGAACATATAATGTAAGTATTATAGCCATGAGGTTCGCGCCCTATTTCTTTTCGCTCGTATTTCGTCTGTCACTGTCATATTTGTATTTTGTTTACAGATTATATAGTAGTAATCAGTAATTTTGTTTAAGTCTTTAAGTAAAAATAAGTATTAGAAATACACTTACTAAATATTATTTAAAAAAAAACAAACTAGTCAAAAGTTGGCTCAGTTAGCATATCTGACTAAATGAGCCAAAAAAGTTGGCTCAGTGAGTATATCTGACTAAATGAGCCAAAATTTGGCCCAGTTAGTATATCTGACTAAATGAGCCAAAATTTGGCCCAGTTAGTATATCTGACTAAATGAGCCAAAATTTGGCCCAGTTAGTATATCTGACTAAATGAGCCAAAATTTGGCCCAGTTAGAATATCAGACTAAATGAGCTAAAAGTATCTGGTTCGATTTTCGATGGAGACACATTTTTTTCACTGTGAAAAGCTTAGACCTTATAAATCTATGGTGAAAAGATTAATATCATAAGTCTGCAGAATGTGGCAAATTGTTATTTGGTGCATGTTAAATAATCAATATTTGATAATATATGTAGTGCTTGAAAGTTTCCCGACAAGTAATATTAAAAAAAAAAATATCGAACAAGTTAGTATCACTTCTCTGTATTGACTTTAGGCAAATTATCTCAATTTTCTTGACAATGTGACGTACAATAAATGAGAAAAACATACTTTTATTATATTAGTAATTATTAGGTACATAGCACATAAGCAAATATTCTACTATGTCAACATCACATAAGTAATATAAAAAGAATTTTGCAAGTCAAAAACTTCAGTTAGTACTAAGTTCAGTTTATCAAATAGAGTATTTTTTTTGCATAATATTTTAAAGTGATAAAATGCATTTTAAATTTTTTTTAATCTTTGCCGTATTCGCTGTGGTTGTACCGGTAGGTACCACTAAGTAAAATTTTATGAAAGATTTATTAAAACCCTAATACCTACATTAAAAATATAAATAGAGGGAAAGATAAGGAAGACAGATTAAAACGAGTGGGTCGTGGCCAACACTTATTAATAAACTAGATGCATGTAACACATGAGATCCAACTGTCGATGGCGATAGTATGCATAATTGAAGAATACGTACCAAAATATAAACACTCAAACACAAATTAATAAATATTTTAAGGGGGGGACTGCTGCCAACGTACCTATTTTTCAATTTGATAGTTTGGTTATTAATAAATAAAAATATATCTTTTCTTTTTGATAATGTTCTGTATAAATTCTTGTAGAAAAATAATGGCATACCCCGATTTACAACTTTTATTTTATATTTTTAATAAAATATAAGGCGTAGTTCAACATATTATTTTTTTAAATTAAAGAAGACAAAAATACCTAGAAAAATATGATATAACGTTGCATTAATGCTTCAGGTTTAGTAAATAAACCAAAAAAACATTTATTTTCCATTCAGCGCCATTGCGAAATAAAAGTTTTTTTGGTTTATTTACTTAACCTGATGCATTAATGCAACGTTACATCGTATTTTTCCAGATATTTTAATCTTCTTTAATTTATTAAAAAAATATATAATGCTCTATACCTTATAGTTTTTTAGAAATTTAAGATAAATGTCAAAAATCGGGGTATGCTTATTATATTCCTACAAGAATATATACAGAGCATAATTAAAAAGTTAAGGTTTATTTTTCTTTGTTAATATCCAAACTAACTAATGTATTTTTTTCAAAATGATTCGTTTTGTAGTAATGATGCAAATTCAAATTGAAAAAATAGGTACGTTGGTAGCAGTCACCCTCTTAAGATATTTTGTTTTCTATATATAACATGTAGGTATATATGTCAGGATAGGATAGTATGGAGGACAGTCTGTTTTCCTACCCAGAATATGAAAACAGCATGGTGGTATGTATGTATGTTTGGAGATTAAGTATTAAATTATTGAGTCTTCTTAGATATTGTGTAGCACTGTTGTCACTAAATTCAATTTTTATAAAAAGAGTTAAAAAGGTTGAGATGTACTGCTACAGTGTTAATACTTTTTATAGCAAATTAAATTATGTAATTGTGGTGATTCGGCTTTTTTCGATATATTAAAAACTTTGGAAATATAGGCAGTAAAACACATAAATTTAACATAAAAAAAATGCTTTTCTTAATAAAAAATGTTTGAGAAAATCCGGAATTATTTTGAAAAAATAAATTTGTGATTTTATTTTTGTCTATATATATATATATATATATATATATATATATATATATATATATATATATATATATATATATATATATATATATATATATATATATATATATATATATATATATATATATATATATATATATATATATATATATATATATATATATATATATATATATATATATATATATATATATATATATATATATATATATATATATATATATATATATATATATATATATATATATATATATATATATATATATATATATATATATATATATATATATATATATATATATATATATATATATATATATATATATATGTTATATTTGATGTTTTCACGGGTGAAATATGTTATAATATTTTTATCTCGGTTTTCCCGTGTCAGTAGGTCTTGACTAAGACCATTTGTCTTCCGACGTTTCGCCTGAATATCACCAGGCATTTTCAAGGACTTAACGAAAAGCACGCGCGCGACATTTAAAATTAACAATAAATCACAACACAAAAATAATGATAAAATATTATTACCAACGAACACGACAGCAGGTGGGCGTGTCACAAGGAGCCAATCACGTCGCGCTAACAATATTTGACATAAGCGGCCATCTTGTACGCTACGAGTCACTTGACGGTGAGCTTTCAGTGTGAGTAGACGTGTGTCGCGCGCGTGCTTTTCGTTAAGTCCTTGAAAATGCCTGGTGATATTCAGGCGAAACGTCGGAAGACAAATGGTCTTAGTCAAGACCTACTGACACGGGAAAACCGAGATAAAAATATTATAACATATATATATATATATATATATATATATATATATATATATATATATATATATATATATATATATATATATATATATATATATATATATATATATATATATATATATATATATATATATATATATATATATATATATATATATATATATATATATATATATATATATATATATATATATATATATATATATATATATATATATATATATATATATATATATATATATATATATATATATATATATATATATATATATATATATATATATATATATATATATATATATATATATATATATATATACCAATTTTCAGGGTTCTAGCTTATGTAGTTTTTGAGATACATGGAAAAGTAAAGTAAAAATTCAAAAGTTAATAACCCCTGATTGAAACAATAATTCAAAATTCTGAGTATAGAAGATTTGTAGGTCTATAACTACCTATATAATCTGAAATTTTGGACTCTGTAAAATGAGCGGATCAAAAGTTATAAGGGGGGGGGGGACACATAGACACACTAAATGTTCTAGGTACTCCGAATTCTGACTAAATCCATACATAGAACATATATGCTGCGAAGCCTCTAAGTTGATGTTTTTTTATTTCAAAGTTGGAAAGACCATGAAAAATATAGACTCTGCATACAAATCTCGCATATCTTGGCTTGATACTTTGACGATAGGTTAAGAGAATAAAATTCTCTTGAACAAATCGACAGTTGGAATATACTCCTCACTACCAAGTCCCTCCACAAAGTATTCAAATATTGTATGGAAAATCTTCAGCAGCTTCATGAAATGAGTTTTTTAATTTTTTTTTTTTGTATTAAATATTTTATTATGAAAACTTAATAATTCTTCAATGCCATTTTTTGAAAGTGATGTGCCCTTTTAGCAAGTTGATAGTAAAAATATCAAATTTCAAGTTTCCTGAGTTTGGGGTCACTTTGAAATATTTGACAGTTAAAAAAATGGGTTTAAGTGAGTGCTAGATAATACACATATTTGCAAAATTTGAAAAGAATCGAATGAGTACCTACTTTAGTCTATAATCGATAAAGTAGAATAAACATGTCGTACATAGCACATATCACATAGTATACAGCACATACACACATATACATTGTGATGAAACTTTCAGAATACAATCTCAGCGTGATACTAGTTGATAATACCCCCTATTCAGTAACTATTTTAACTAAAATAGGAACGTTCTAAAATTGTAGATTTTAGATTTACGGTCTTATTTCAGCGTTATAAAATATCAACTTGGACTAAATGGAATAGGAACGTACCTATATTGGCCGGAACGTTCTTAAAAAGTTACTGAATTGGACGTATTTTGAGTAGTTATGAAAATTATGAAATTTTCATCATTTTCATAATTATTCAAAATATGTCTAATTCAGTAACTTTTTAAGAACGTTCCGGCCAAAACAGGTACGTTCCTATTCCGTTTAGTCCAAGTTGATATTTTATAATGCTGTAAAAAGAACGTAAATCTAAAATCTACAATTTTAGTATGTTCCTATTTTAGTTACAATAATTACTGAATAGGGGGTAATCTGCAATAAAAAAATAACTCCCCACTACATCCCCTTGGGTTAGTGAGGAGTAATAATATTGTGTCTTGAAAATCTCAGGCAGTGATTCAGGATTCCGGATTCGACATCACTAACTAGGTTGACGCAAGATCGGGAGGAATTTAGTGTTGATGTTAATCATCTCACAAATTGAGAATGAAAAGTCTCTGAAAAACTGTAATCGAACCCTGGGACTTTTATTTAGTTGCTAGTGGGTGGTAATTGCACAAGAATGGGAGGATTGGATTAACAGAGTGTAGGCCTATGTTAAAAAGATGATGATAATTTATGAGATTATAATTCTTATTAATTTCAGCATGCACTCTGTGCGAGTATCACTACAACCGTAGAACCAAATGAATTGGCGGAAGTTCCCGAAGGTGATGGATCCTTACAAAGAAACATGAGGATGGACCTGTTTGAGACAACAAGACGCATTATTAACAACATTGCCACGAGATTGAACAGAGCTGCTAGCGAGGCGAATAAACTCATACAGGATATTTTGAATAGACTGGAAGGATTGAGGGAAGGCGTACGAAACACCATTACCAATGGTACCGTGAAGATTATCAACCAAGTGGAGAAAGCCATCGGGAATATAACCACCAATGTACCATGCCTCAGCAATGCTATACTACAATGCTTCAATGTTAGTATATTAACTTCTTGGTCACTAAGCAATTTAAATCTATGTCTTTACATCAAATTCTCATCTAATAATAATCATTTATACAGTCCATATTGGAGATATGTAAAATATATACACTAATATACCTGCAAAGTTTTGTCAAAATTACTACTTTTTTGACAGTTATAACTTTGCAATTATCAAGCGTTACGGGGTGTTATGACTAAAACTCATATTACACTCTTCATCATCATCATCGGTATTGGCACTACAGCCCTTTGTGGACCCTGGCCTCATCCAGAATCCTTCTGATATTACAATCGCCATTATGATGTCTTCCATGTCATCCAGTAATCTTAGTTTGGGCCTTCCCCTATTTCTTCTGATTAATATTCCATAATATTATACATACATAGAGGTGATTAATATTCCTTAGACATATATGATAGATTATTATCTCTACAATTTTCTCTGTTGAACACTCACAATTCTCTCACGATCTGGAATACTGAGATGTTTAAATAAATAAATAATAAACACTTCCTTGCGCCCAGTGTTAGTGGCGAGTTTATTATCATATGGCAATTTCTTCCAACTGACCATTGTTTCCAGCCCAAAGAAGCAATATTTGAGTGAGAAATGAATTTAAATTCATTTCTCCTCTGCTGGGGATCGAACCCTGGACGCCCACACAGAAGCCAAATGGTTAAATTTTTGTTAAAACGAGTGGGTTGTAGCCAACACTAAACTCTCCACACCATAGTAATTATTTATTTTTTCTTCTTGAAAGGTTGACAATCTCTAAATGCATTTTTATGAAGTAAATTTCTATTAGATTCTTAAACAAATATAAGATTCCCAGAGGACAAAAGTTTTCACAATACACCATACACACAAAAACATTGTCACGCAAATCATTCTATGCATTTTCTACATGATTCCTGTTGAGAAATTTTAAGTAAAATTGCATTACCAGCAAGATGAGCATGTATGAGACAGTGTATCAATCTTGATGAGGCGATGTACAATGTACATGTGTCAAGATAGAAGAATGCGGTGTAAGGTTCTCACTGCCTACCACTTGAGGAAGATAGAAGTGGAGAGTAAAAAATACACTTGTCTATAGAGACACATATAATATCAATATGAAGTAGATAGATGGGTCGATGGCAGAGCGGTTAGCGCGCTGGGCTCGCAATCCAGTGGTCGCGAGTTCGAATCCTGCCTCGACCGATTTCGTTCACCTATAGCACAAGCATTTATTCGCTTATTTTAGGGAACGTAGGAAGATGTATATGTACTTGCTTAACAAGGACATATTTATTTTTTTTTCAAAAAAAAAAAAAGAAGTTGATCACTGACCCATACAGAAGCTATTTTATTTTTGTAATATACATTTTTCATACAAATATGAAATTTATTTTACATTGATATGGCAGACCATAGATTTTTTTTCTTTAAATTTAGACAATCTTTAAATGCATTTTTGAAGAGTGTATTTTTGCTGTATCAAAATTTTAAACAGTATATAAATACCTCGATTTTCCAGACCGTGAGAACATTTTGAAAATTTGGACGGATGAAATCATAGAAAAGAAATTAACGGATATCTATGGAAAACTAATCAGCTCTAAGTTTATGGACTTTACATATATGATATCAATATGAAGTCAATCGTACTTATAGTTTGGGCTCTAGAGAGGACACAAAAAAAAAACAACGTAAATGATGAAATCATAGAGAAATCATGACTCTCCACTATTCCATAGTGTGGAGAGTAAAAAAGTGTCCTACCTTCAGCCCAAAAAATAAGTTCATCTACGTCATATTGATAAGTATAATTTTTTTTTTCTTTCAGAGTCAAAGAAACAATGTTAATGGACTGATCACCAAAACAGTCAACGATGTGAACCAATGCATCACATCCCAAGTGGAAATAATCATGAACCTGTTGGCTGATGGGACATTGATGGCTGCCGAGGCCATGAAGTTGGCCAGGGATGTCTACGAGAGAGCTGGACGGTGTGGAATAGCTGACTTCAACAACATGCTCATAGTTGGCAAATGTCTTAACACACTCTTAACATCCATTCAACCACCAGCTAATCAACTTATCAGCAGAATGATGGGAACAGTAAGGAATTTTTTTTATTTTATTAAGTTGTTGATGATAATTTATTAAGTATTATTATTTCGAATATTTTATAAGTTGCATACACGCAAACATTGGATTTTTCCCTGTCAGGAGTCAATGATATTTTTGACGAATTTTCAAAATATCAATAGAGACGAAGTTGGAATATTATAGAAGAACCAGAAACTCAAGACACCTACAGGGCTTACGACCAAATGAATGAATTCAAATTAATTGTATCCCATTATTGAAATATATAGAACTTTCAAAAATTGCATCGATAAGGGAACTCAATAAGAAGGCATAATTGGTGAACGTTGCGCAAGCGCATAAAGTGATCACGTAGGTGCCTTCAGTTCCTGGTTCTTCTATAATATTCCAACTTCGTCTTTATTGATATGTTAAAAAAATTTCAAAAATAGTATTATTTGTTGATACAGGCTTAGAATAGTGTTTCTTATTATCGTTTTTGGGTGTCTTGTAAAAGTCTGGTATTCGAAAATGCAGCAAAATAACATCTCACACAGTTCAGGAGTGAGATTCATCACCCATTTTGAGTGTAGAGTGGTGATGAATACATGCATGTGTCGAGCTTCCTTTCATAAGGTAATACACACTCGCACATATGACCCTACATTCTGGGATTATTCCATGATGATATATATTATATGGTAGAAAAATCAATCAATTCTCTCTTCATTTTTGTGTTTCCAGGGTGCTATCACTGTTGCAACAATGGCTGGACTTCCAATTCAGTTAAGTGTGTGTACCACCAATGCATTGGCAGAAGCTAGTAATAAAGTAACTATTATAATCAATGATGTTGCAAGGTGTGCCAACTCACCCAAATAATTCCTACCATATGCAATGAGCTGAAAAAAAGGTGAAAACTTGAAATTCAAACAAAAATAGAACCACGGCAATTAAAGTCCAACCTTGTTATCTATGTATTTACTTTCTTCAAATATACCCAGTTTACTGACCAAGCCCATACACACTTTTGAAAATACTTAAGTCAAAGTATTCTTCACCTTCCTGGCCTTGTCTTGTCATACAAGATGGAGGATCCACTACTTTTCTGCATAATTCATCACATCATCAATTGAATATCACAATATTTTTGTATATCTAGATGAAGAATACGTCTTAATGTATGTACCGCTTGTAATCTTCATATACTTACATTCATCTAAGTACATACAAATAAAAAATTGCATACAATTATAGATATACCAATTCTAAATGTTTGGTCACAATTTGATATTTCACTTACAAAATAACTTTGTAGATACCTATGTACCAACCAACCTATTTTAAGGAATAAAGATTAATCGCAATTCTGTTTTTTTATTAAATTTAATATAATTATAATTCACATACGAATATATAATGAATGTTGTACATTGCGGGATTATTGCCGTTCATACATTTCTGTCAACCAGCTAGATAACAAGGTGACGATCTAGAACGGGCAGAAGAAAACTGGGTGAAGGAGAAACGACATTGTGTGTTTGTGTTCTTGAGCAGACATAGGGAAACAAGCTTTTATAATTTACGTTGTAATAAATCTGGAATAAAATTATCAAGGATCTAAGGTAGATGCGTGGAAATTCATTTAAAAAAATATTAAAACAACATAACTATGTTTATTTCTTCTTCAAAGAGAATGGTAGTTCTTAAAACTATGTAGTAATGTTATAAAAATAAATGAGTGTAAATTAACAAAGTTATGTTGTTGTTTTGATATTTTTTACAACAAGGCTTTATATATGAGAATGGCTTTGTGTAGGTACCTACTTTATCATTATCTATTAAAAAAAATATCAAATTCAAATCAAGAACACTTTGATTTTTCAATAATAAAACAAGACAAATTGACATATCTGAAAATTCATGAAAATCTTTACCATAAATTACCATCTTTTTTCTTATATTACGATAATTCCGTTGAAACGTCAACCATGTAGGATTATTGACGCCAATAATGATGGTCAATTAAACCAATTTTATATTTCAATGCTGTAATAATAAAGTTTAGTTAAAAAATATTAAATAAAAGGGATCATGTTAAAACATTATTCCACAAAAACATTTTTCAACATACCAAAGTCAGATCGGAAACCTTTATGTCAATATGATATGTTATACGACAAAACACCATACAATCCAAAAGCTCCCAGAGGTGATAGACGTGAACAAAAAATTGCGTGGAAAAACATTTGGGAACAGGTACGTACACATTAACACAAGAAAAAACACAAATAGTTACCTACAATTAGCAGCAAACATCTTGAGTATGTTACGTGAGGTACGCAGAGGGCAGGTATATATTGTGCAATGTACAAACGGCTCACCTCCATGACAAAGATTCTCAAGTTATTTGCTGGAAGACTTGAACTATTTGTGATTTCTGTTATGCCAAAATTATTATGTGTATAACGAGGAAGAGGACAAGTTACATACCAGCTAAATAAAATATGGTGAGGAAAAGGAATGTGCCGCGAGGATGAAATAGAATAATAATTGTAAAATAATGATTTTTGCTGAAAATTATAAACAACCAAAAATAATAGTTACCACTGAAAAGTCAAATACCTGCCTATCTATAAACTATCTGATGTCAAGTCTCAGAAAAAATCTACCTTACTTTTGAGGAACAATATTGAGAAAGTGTTTAGATTGTAGAACTCCGTCACGACTCAGTCTGTGACATAAGTGGTAAGATGATTGAAGGCTTCAGTGCCCGGGCTCTGAGTTCAATCCCCTGCAGAGAAGAAATTGATTTTAATTCATTTCTCATGCAAATCTTGCTGCTCTGGACTGGAAACACTGGTTTGTATGAATAAATTGTATCTTGGCAATAAACTCACTACACGAACAAGGAGTTTAATAAAATTATACTATAGATAGTTAGGCACCATAGAATAAAAATGTTATTCTTCTTCTTCGAGGGCTCTACAGCCCATATCGAGCCTTGGCCTCCAGCAACATCCTCCTCCAACCTCTCCTGTCACCTGCTGCGACCATCCAGTTTGGCACATTCAGAAGCTGGGATGCGTCCCTCCCAATATCATCTTCCCATCGCAGCCTCGGTCTCCAGACCTTTCTTTTGCCACTTGGGTGCCTCTCTAAGACTCTTTTTGGTACCCGTGATGATGGCATTCTCTGAACATGCCCGGCCCATCTTAGCCTGCTTAGTCTTATATGTTCAGACAGTTTGGGTGCTTTGTAGATGCTGTACAACTCATCGTTGTATCTAATTCTCCATGTTTGTCCATCCTTCACGGGTCCCAGGATTTTACGCAGCACTCTTCTCTCAAAGATGTCCAGCATCTCCGCAGACCTTATTGTTAGTGTCCAAGCCTCACACCCATATGACACAACAGTCCTGATGATTGTTTTATATAGGGTTACTTTTGTCTTTCTATGGACACTTCTAGACCTGAACACCGGTAACAGAGAGAAGAATGCTTTGTTACCTGTCACTATTCGTCTTTTTATTTCTAGGGTATCTTCATTATCTTTATTGATAGTAGAACCCAGGTATGCAAACTCCTCTACAGTTTCAAAAGTTATTATATATAAATAAATATTACTTAAAAATAAATTCAATTACATATAATAACTTTGTATAAACCACGAATTTTTGTTTGACAGTAAATGCTTAAAATTTGTGGTTTATACAAAGTAAGTTTATACAAAGTAATATGCAATTTTATATTTATAATTTTAAAATGTGCCACAAAGTAGAAGTAACATCATATGAAGATAAATAAATAATAAACACTTCCTTGCACCCTGCGCACGTGGCGAGTTTATTACCATGCAGCAATTTCTTCCAACTAACCAGTACTTCCAGCCCAGAGAAGCAATATTAGGGTGAAAAATTAATTTAAATACATTTCTCCTCTGCTGGGGATTGAACCCAGGACGCCCGCACAGAAACCAAATGGCTTAACAACTGTGCCACAGCGGTCGGCATAAAAATACTAATATAAAATGCTATTATATAGTACTATATAAAATAATTATATAAAATACTAATATAAAATGCTATTATAAACTATATAAAATGCTATTATAAACTATATAAAATGCTATTATAAACTATATAAAATGCTATTATATAGTACTAATATAAAATGTTATTATATTGACGACAACTATGTGCTCTAGAAGCATGCTCCTTGGATTGCTCGGCTGTCGTACCCATATTTTTCAAAAATTTTACACATTAATAAAGTAAGTTTACGCTTAGATAATTTAGAGTCACTTGAAATAAAAAAAGCAATTAATTCAAACAGAAATATAATAAATAATCAAGTAAATTTAACTTACAGCCCACTTTTAAACATGTTTCCCCTTTCCATCAATCGTACCAATCAAAGCCATTCTACACAAGACCCGCCCCTAATGACCTCCAACCAATATCCAAATACATAGTTTTCTTTTTAGCACACAGTCACATTCTGCGTTTAGTTGAAATTCTGCCTGAGGAGGGAACGGTTAGTTCCGAAACCGTTCGCTAATTCAATTCTCACGTGGTGTAAACAAAGTTAAAAATTTAGTTAATATCTTAAGTCCCCAGAATGTGGCAACTTGTTATTGGGAGTGTGTTAAATAATTATTTGACATAGCACCTGTTAGTTGCCCGAGAAGCTACATTAAAATTAAATATAAAATAAAAATAGTACTATTTTAAGGAAATTCACACAATAATTGTTTATTTTAGGAAAAAGAAAAGGGCATTCCTTCAACATCCCATTTTATATACGGAAGACCCAAATGGAAGGGATATGACATGGCAATAAAAGAATTTTGTAGAAAGACAGGCAAATATTATTTGAATTTTCTATATTTGACATGTACAAGAAAAGAAGCAGAAGATGCATAAAAGAAGAATAAATAAGCTACAGCAAGGAGATTTACTGCTATTAATTCTACAGAATATGCAACAAGTTTATGAAAATTTTTAGTTTTATATGAGTAGTGTAAAAACTATAAGTATCTTTTGGCAAAAAAAAAACACCTTAGTCATTTGATTAAATCATCGTATTCTGGTCATTAAACTGTATTCTGAGCGTCTAAAGCACTTTAGACGCTCAGAATATCACATAGAAGAGCAGCATTAAAACTCATATTTCTTTACAAGAGACTGAATAGTATGGTCGATACCATGTTATAGAGAAAATTATCATCCATGATTCTGTTACGCTGAGAAACCTGGAAGTATTTTGTTTAAGTATATACTACAACAATGTAGGCCATTTCAGTTCACTCTGCGTAGAATGATGCGTTCCTATAATATTATTGTTTACACACAACAATTAAGAACCTCGACATATTCTCAAACAGCCTCAGCACCTTCATGCGTTTGATAAAAGCAAGTGAGATGTTTTCCCTTCTTCATAGTCAATTATTTCTTAATAATAGTTTTTTTCTGAACCATGTTTTTAACAATACACTACTCTGTGAATGTTTTAGTTAACTACCTAATTTAATTTTTATTCTTAAAGGCTAATTTAATCAATTATGATTTACTTATTATACATATGTAGTAAAGACCTGTTATTGGAGCATTGGAACTACTATGCTGATTCTGTCTATATGTTTCATATGTGTATTCCTATGTTCTGTTGGAGTTTTGCCTGGTAAATAAACATTCCCTTTCTCAACTTATAGATACTATGCATGAAAGTATAATATATATTCGTCCTTTTCCTCATGACTGAGTATAGCGGCTGTAGTCCGTCGCCTCACGTATGGCCCGCCTCCATGCCAATCTGTTTTGGGCTGAACGCAGAGCACCAGTCACCGAAGACCCCATTGTGGACTTAACCAAATCACTCCATCTGGTCGGTGAGCGACCACGAGATCTCCGTTCTTCCACGCTGCCCATCACAACAAGCTTCTCGAGGCAGTCTGGTTCCCTTCTGGCAATGTGTCCAAAGAATTGTAGGATTCGTCTGTAACATATCGTCGTCAGACGATCCTCGATCTTCAGCTCGTCTAAGTATAATACTAAGTCATGATATATTAATTTAAATTATAAACGATAAAAAACTGCCACATTTTTAATAAATGCTGTTAAATTGGAAACATCCAGACCGAAAATTGCTACCTACCAGGAATCACCCATAAACTTGAATTTTTTTTAAGTAAAACATATTTAAAAAAATTGTTTATTATTACAGACGCTAAAGAATACAGATCAAAGCGATTGAAAGATGCATTGGAATGGGTGAAATCTCTAGATGAATCTAAATTCAACTCTTTGTAGATGATACACAAATAACTTTGGGATTTAAAACACAGAGGGACAACAGTAAAATTAACTTCAGTATATTTTCCAAAGGTTTATTCTGAAATAATCGCAAGTGTTTTGCGTGATTGTACACAAAATTAAATTATTTTACAAAACTTAGGTCATACCTAATTCTCACATCACAAACTTATTATAATCATTAAATAGCCTGTCATTATAATTTATAACTAAGATCCATAATAAATCCTTACAAAATAAATTATATTAATGTTTTTATAGCTAATATTCACTTTGCACAAACATATTTTTACATTTTTCATCTCACTCTTTCGCACAATTATCAAGAGTAATATCTGCACATTTTTACTTTACCATGTTTGTAAAAATTATAATAGAAAAACAAGACAGTTCATTGGCAAACGGTAAAATAAATTACTCAAGGAAAAGATGTTAAGCTGCAGAAACTAAGCCAGATACAAAAAAATAAGTATAAAAATGCCTAGACTTTAAATACACAATGGTCCTTCTCATACAACTCCTTAATCAATGTAATATCATTTGTAATGCATTTTTGATTATAATTTGGCATTTCAATTAGAAATTAATAAATAAGAATTTTTCCACAATATTTATATAACGACTGAACTTTTTTGCCTAGGTGACTTGGCATTGTCAAGGTCCAAATGAAACTAAACAAAATTAGCAAGATTCATACTTCACTCATAGATTTTTATACAACAGGCAACTATAACATCTCACATAGTTCAGCAATGAGGTTCACCACCCATTCTGAATATAGTGCCTTTTTAGGTGAGACGAGACTGGTGTGTGGGTATACGCAGATATGTTGTGCTCCCTTTTATAATGCACACCTTTCGCTGGCTACCCCACATTGTGGGATATGCCGTGATGGTATGAATGAATGAATGAATATACTAGATGCCGTAGTTACCAAATTTTGTAAGAATCGAAGTGAGTCATTTTTCCGGGGGATTTTTGACGTTTTGGTTCCAGACCACATCGTTTTTCTATAGAGAATAACGACTAATGCGAATTGTTTTCGGATTTATTCGTCTAAAAAACATTTTAATTACTAAGGTTAAGAGAACAGTTATCTAGGATGTGTTGAAACGTAAGGAAAACTGAAATATGTTGCCAACCAAAACGTCAAACGCGCGATATTCCATGACTCAATTTTTGCACGGAGTAGGTACTACATCTTGTATATTATATTAAAAATGTATGGTGAGACTATGTTAGGAGAAGTGGGGATACATTTGGTACCTGGATGTTTACAATGTTGCCTTTTTTATTTTTATGAATTTCTAACATTTCTAGTGCGTCAAGTTTCCATCCTTTATATTCCGGGTGCAAAACCTCTACATTTCCCAAGCCAAAAGAATGATTACGTGCGATGCAGTGGTCAGCCATTTCTGAATAACCGGACAGTCCTGTAAACGCTCTATGATGCTCAAGGAAACGCTGTTTTATACATCTCCCAGTCTGACCCACATAAATGGCATCACAGACGTTCCAATTTAATTTATACACTCCATTGCTATCCATTCTTTATTCTCTATTCTGAATGGATGGATGGCAACATTGTAAAATCACTGTAACTCCGCCCACACGTGTGGCAACGTTGTAAAATCACTGTAACTCCGCCCACACGAGTGGCAACGTTGTAAATGCTGAGTGAAGTATGAATCTTTTTAATTTTGTTTAGTGTTATTTGAACCTTGATAATGCCAAGTCACATGTTCGTTAGTTATAAAAATATTGTGAAATACACTTATTTATTTGTTAATTTTAAAATTGATTTCCACTCTGTAACACAAAAACTCTAGAATAATTTCAATTGGTTATTTTGTGGACTGTTCTTAACTTCAATTAGTAATTTTGTTGACTGTTCTTAATATGGCAACATTATGAATAAAAATAAATGGAATAACTTATTATGATGATAATTTGATAAACTGATCAATATTTTTAATACATGATTGAATTGCTAAGTTATTTTTTTATATTATCATACCTTCATGGTTAATGTACTATCTTCACATGCTATATCTTTTAGATAAAAAGAAGAATACGACAGTATGCAGACATCCAAATATCTGATGCAATACTTGTACTAAATGTATAGTTAAAATAACCAAAAGTATTGCATCTCAGACAGCTGACATTTAACACACAAATAACAATTTGCCACATTCTGGTGAACTTGTTATATGTTGAAAACATAATTAAAATTACGTCTCTCCCAGGGATTGAATCCAGGACCATTCGCTCAGGAGTCAGACAAATAACCAACTGAGCCACGAAGGTTGACGATATGCATATAAATATAAGAAAATTGTATTCACAATTAAAAATAGGTTTTTTTTTAAACATACAAACACTTTTTTACAAAATACAGTTATAATTCAAATAAAGTTAAACCTCAAATTATAAACTAAATTAATTTGTTCTATTATATAGAAAATATAATAGTATATAAAGAAAATTTATAGATTCAACGTTAGCTAGAATCTTTCATGGTTTTAGTCATGTCATGCTTTTAATAATTTCATTGCAAAATATATTCAATTTATTAGGTATGATGCTGAAATTACATCCATAAATTATGTAAAGAATAAAACTGAAATAAATTAAAAAAACTTTGTCATAATTATTTATTTTTTGTGTGATATACAAACACATCGGTGAGCATTTAAAAACTTTATAGTGTAATATTTATTGCGATTTGATATTGTTTCGACCAAATAATTGGTAGTATTAAATATAAATACTTTGTATAATACGATTTTCATAATTATTATATTTTTATTTTTGATGATCGAAACCAAAAAGGTAATAATACTTTTAGAAGAGTTTGTGCCATGATGGACTAAAATAATAATAGTTTTTTACTCCTCACTAACCCAAGGGGATATAGTGGGGAGTTATGTTTTCGCAATTTTTAAGGCTATTTTTTTTTTTGCAGATTATCAACAAGTATCCCTCTTCCTTTCTCCTCTCCTATCCTCCATCCAATAAACATAGTGTATCTATCTGATGTATTTTTTGTTATTCTTATTTTTGTTCTTATTTATACATATATTATTTTTTGTTTCTTATATTTACTTTGTATTTTTAAGTTATGATTGATTTATTTAATTATTTTTTTTATTTATTTATTATTATTTTTTTTTTTTCTATTTCTCTATTTGTATTCTTCTATCCCTGTTACTGGCTGTATTTACCATGGTGGTTGACTGGTAGAGATTGCCTGCGGGCAATAAGTCCGCCACGTTGTATAAAGCAATAAAAGTATTTTATGATTATTATTATCATGCTGAGATTGTATTCTGAAAGTTTCATCACAATGTATCTCTGTGTGTGTGCTATGTACGGCGTGTTTATTTTTACTTTATCGATTATAGACAAAAGTACTCATTCGATTCTATTCAAATTTTGCAAATATATATATATATATATATATATATATATATATATATATATATATGATGCGTCGATTTCTCGGGTACTCCGCGTCGTAGTTTTATGGTTCCTCCTGGAACCGTGTCCCTGACGTTTCAACTGGACGTTGCCAGTCATCCTCAGAAGGGTAGTGGTGGCTTCTTCAGTAGTCTTCGGCTGCGTCGATAAGGCGTAGACTACTGAAGAAGCCACCACTACCCTTCTGAGGATGACTGGCAACGTCCAGTTGAAACGTCAGGGACACGGTTCCAGGAGGAACCATAAAACTACGACGCGGAGTATCCGAGAAATCGACGCATCATTTTCTCCTCTCCGCGAAAGCCTGAAGAATAACATATATATATATATATATACATATATATATATATATATATATATATATATATATATATATATATATATATATATATATATATATATATATATATATATATATATATATATATATATATATATATATATATATATATTCATATATATATATATCTAATACTCGCTTAGACCCCATTAGATTTTGAACGATATATGAATAGTGCTTCTTAATTTTTTTAACTGTCAAATATTTCAAAGTGACCCCAAACTCAGGATACTTAAAAATTGAAATTTATATTATCAAATTGATAAAGAGGCACACCACTTTCATAAAATGGCATTGAAGAATTATCAAGTTTTCATACTAAAATATTTAAATAAAAAATTATTTAACAAACTCATTTCATGAAAATGCTGAAAATTTTCCATACAGAATTTGAATACTTTATAGAATGACTTGTTAGTGAGGAGTTTAGCGTTGGCCACAACCCACTCGTTTTATATATATTTATTTATAGGTACAGGTTGCATATTATTTTGTTGGAAAATGCCTGCTACTTTCATGAATGTGTTTTATTTTGAATTTCTTACATGTGAGATAGTTGATGCAGTTTTTAGTGGTAGAAAATTTCCTAAAGTTACTATTAAAAGATTGTATTATTCGATAGTTGCTGACCCCTGTCAAGAGAAGCAAATCCGCATACTTTGGCCACATATTCTGTGGTGATAGATATGCCCTTCTACATCTTATAGTGGAGGGAAAGATAGAGGGAAGACGGAGTATGGGTCGTAAAAAATATGGTGGCTTAGGAAGTGGTTCGGAATTCCAAATGCGGCGTCACTAAGTTGGCACAAGAAGATTATTCGATATACACCACAAAAAATCAATGAAGATTTTTGGAATATGATCATGAATACAAAAATATGCATTGCAAAAATGAAAGAAATAGGCTGACATATTTCCAACTTCACAAATAATGTAAATATTTCATATCTAGATACTATTACTTTGTGACTCATTTTAACTAACAAATTTAAATTATAACTTTTTTGTTTACAAACACCACTTTTGAGTATTTAATGTTACTCGGTTTCAGAGCTGACCCGTTCCCTCATCAGAACAAACTTTCATACCGCTTTAGTTGCTTATTGTCGCACAAAGTCTCATACTAAAGACAATAAATTATAGCATAAGTATTTTTTAATGATATGCAAATGGAAACTACAATATTTAATTGTAATTTCTACTAAATCCTCAAACAATTTGAACGACATTGCTTTAATACACGATAATATAAATTAAATTAATTTCATTGCTTCAACAGTTGTACCTAATTATTAAACCTTAATTTAAAACAAAAGGTCTAATAGTATTAAAAGTATATTGTATTCAGTATTAAAAATGAAATGCAGTATATTTTACTAAATATATCGGAGACAATATCCAACAACACAGGTTAACCAGCAATAAGTATTCCCATACACCGGCCTCCTTACATCTAATTAGGGAAAATACACAATGGGCGGTGAACCTCATTGTTGAACTATGTGAAATGTTATTTTGCCTTTTATATTTTCGATTACCTGGTTCTTACGGGACATCAAAAATAATGATAGAAAAGAATGGAAGAAGTTTTCTAAGCCGGTGTCTCATATACAACTTTTTTAATACAAAAATTACTATGCCACGTTTGATTTTCTTGTTTTTTAAAGTAAAAAATTTGAAACTACTCCATTATTAAAATTGTTTATGTTAAATTATGTAATACATTATATTACCTATACAATAGAAGTCATACAAAGATTATTATTCAAGCATCTGGATGATATTTTTTACAAAATACGAAACTTATATGAAATACAAGATGTACAGTGATGCAATATGTGCAGCAAAAAGCCTTACAGATGAAATTGTTATTTCCTAACGCAACGGACAAATATACATTTGCCACCTTTATTCAATTTAATAAAATACTAGATTGTTGTACAGATATGTAAAAGTACACTTTAAGATTATCTGGACTCTGGTTTCGGCTTAGGTGGTCTGAAACCCATCGTTTTCTTCTTTTTCTTCTCTTTGGAGCTCCCCGCTTGAAAGGTTTTCCAGCTATCTACTCTAGTTTGTCGCGACTCCTAAAAAAAAATTTAAAATTTAAATAAATTCTATAAAAATAATAATTGTTAAAAATAAGTGGGTACTAGAGAAAAATAAATACAAGACATTAAAAAAAAAAGAAAAAGGAAAGAATTGCGAAATTGGAAACTCTCATCGAAAATAATAAATCCTTGCGCTTTGGAGAGAAGGTGGGAAAATTCACATAATCCACGGAAAAAAACTTACTTTATGATGAACAGGTTATATTCAACATCTAATTGTACGTTGCAACACTGATTGAACACATGTGATTTGAATGTTCTCATACATACCATCACGCCATATCCCTTACGGGGTAAGCAGAGAGAACTGAGCGCCATACTCCTCTATTTTTACATACATTCCTAGCTTCCTTTACATCCATGCATCGTCTCATACATGCTCGTCGATTATTCAAGCTTCTTATATTTCCTTCTTTCAAAATATCATTCACATGGTCATGCCATCCCTTTCTGGGGCAGCCCCTATTCACTCCATCTCTTACACCCATGTATATTTTTTTGGTCAGTCGTTCATCATTCATTCTTTCAATATGTCCAAACCACCTCAAGGAATTCACTTTCATTTTATTTATAAAACTCTTCTTCATCTTGCATGTTCTCAAAATGTTCTCAAAATTCCAAAATGGAAACAAAATGAAAAACCTTGTTCCCACCTGGAATTGAACTTAGAACTTATGACTCTGGAATCGGATGTCTTACTAACTCGACCATGAAGTCCAAACAAAGCAATCAATTAAGCATCAAAATTTTCCGTTTATATGTGCATGGATGTATGCATTTGCTACGTGTGATTTTTTTAAATAAATGCTTTTAAGAATTGTGAGTTGAAGAGTTCATATTGTTTCAAATAATGATTGACGCATGTGAAACAGTGTCATATTCCTATATTTTTTCCAAATTGCTGAGCTGCCTTTATAACAAATTGATAATCAATGACTTGTGAAATATTTACAAATTTAAGTTGATAATCTTGTTTCAAAGCTATGAAAAATTTTACCTATCAGTTGATGAACTACAACTTTAAAATACTCATTCCTTATTTCAATATATTTAAAAGGAGAGCTTACTTCAAAATTTTTTGCCCATTCTTTTTGAAGAGATTTTTGTTCTTCTTCTTCTATCTCAGCTTCTCTTTTCCGTTTTCTTTCTTCCATATCTCTAGTTTCAAGGTGTTGACGCTTTCTCTCCATGTCGGCAAATAGCTGAATAAAATGAGAGTTTTAAAATGTTTGCTAATAAACTTATAACTAATAGTTAGTAAGTCTGACATCTGGGAGTGATTGCGTTTACCAGTATACATCCTCTTTATAGGTGAAAATTGCAGATTAGAACATTATTTCAATATAATTTTTACTTGTATGTTATTTTTACCTAGAAAATCCGTCCATTTGTAAAATATGTACTTACTGTTACTGAAATGTGTAAAAAATGGTTTGTTTTTTTTTCAGAAATCTTCCTGGGTGTGCGCTGAACAAATCACCAAGTTTCATTGTAATCAGATGGATGGTATAAGAGCACTAAAAGGACTTACAAAGATACAAATGATACTAAAATCTGCAATTTTCACCTATAGAAAGGTGATGCGTACTGGTAAACGCAACCATTCCCTGGTGCAAGACTTATCATTTTCATACCTATATTCAATAAGGAAGGAGATATTATAAAAACAACCATTAAAAGATTAATTGTTTTTTAACGTTGCTATATCTAAGATTACTAATAACTACGACTTGTTTTGATATGTTTTGACTGTCCTTTAAAATTTTGAAATGGAATTCCATCAAGAACTATCGGTTGAATAATTGAATTTAAAAAGTCATTTCTTTATAAAAAAATGACGACTTCAATACAGGACAGCCCTATTGAGGCCAATAATTATATATTTTTATGTACTGTTTATAAATTAATTAACTTAAATAAATAAATGCTTAATTGAATTAATTACGAAAAAATTATATTACTAAAATATACCAATTTATTGAACAGTTTTCATAAAGATAAAAGTAATCATAAAAGTTAGTTTTCTTTGGAAGTAGCATATTTTATACTAACAAAACATCTATTTTATTTAAGTATCTTTTATCCTTCCGTACTCATAATAAATTCTTGAAATTGATGGATGGCAATATTAACGTAACATTGATGAAAATAGAATACTTGAGACACTACTGATAAATGAAAACGTTTAGCCAAGACATAAACCATTCAGAAAGTAGCTAATCATAAAAAGTACCTTCATTGTCATAACATAAACAGCATGTTTGTATTTTGCAGGATCATCTTCGGGTATTCCTTCTGATGACTTGCCATCTTTTTTAAGTTTTTTTCTTTTCTCTTCTATCTGGAATTCATAAGAAAAAAATTTAATTTACACGTGTTTACTATTATCATTTATAATCTTATTTTATATTTGCTTCTCGGATAACTAACAGGTATTGTGTCAAATATTAATTGAACACGCACCCAATAACAATTTGTCACATTCTGGAGACTTGCAATATTAACTGTCCCTCAGATAGTGTTTAAAAAAAAGGAAAATGTTCATATTGTCTGTTATATGCCAGTCTTTATACTTGCCAGTTTTAAGCTCAGCTTCAACCTCTGCCAGCTCAACAAAATACAATATGCTGGCCCCCAAGAAAGGCTGCGGCCATTGAAATAATGATTTAGAAATTGAGTCAACACTAAACAAATATACTAAAAGCAATATTAGTCCCAGTCCCAGGAATATACTGCTGCATTGGTGGTTGAATGTATATGAAAATGGATGAATTATTCCCAATTGAAGCTTGATCATTGTCTGTTGCATTGTATTTTGATTTTTCAAAAAAATTACGCATTGATCTGCTAAAAATTGAATTAGTCATCTAAAAACTTTATTTTATATTGCTTCTCGGGCAACTTACGGGTAAGTACTATGTCAAATATTAATTTAACATGCACCCAACAACAAGCTGCCACATTCTTTGCAATAAAATGTTAATACATACCATATGGTCCGTTCTTTCTTTAGCTTCTTCAAATATATCCATACACTTCTGTCTCGTCTCGTCATTTTGCAAGGTTTTCCAGGCTTTATTGACTATTTCGAAAGCTTGATGGGCTCGGTCCGCATCATCCTAGAGAAGAAAATAATTCAGAAATTGTAATTTAAAGAAAGGCAGCCGACCTTGCATTAATATGTAATTCAATACACTCTGTGCTCATCTATAATAAAATCAACTTACATGAAAATGAACTAACGCACCCTGTTTTCTTTGGATTCCAATCTGATACCTATATAATATGTAAAAAAAAACATGATGTTACAAAACAGGGCATTACCTATCCAAATATAGTACAATAATACTTAGTAACTAAAATATAATGTGATAGAGAAGTGAAATTATGAAGGTAAGAGACAAAATGGTCAACAATTGTAACAAATTTTAATAACAGATCTCATAAAAACATAAAATAATTTGAAATCTTCTTTAAATTTGTAAATTGCAAAAGATTACAATGTATATTTTATTTATTTTTGTGATTTGATAAGTATTTTATGTCGAGTAGGAAGCAAGGCTGCTAAAGACAATTTTACAGTAAAAATTACACAGCTGGACGTAAGTTTGTAACAGCAAAAACTGTTAATACCTACATCTAGCAGGTACAATATCTATCAACTAAATACCTATATCTCAGCCACATTGAAGAGACTTATGATATCATAAATTTGGACCGAAAACATATCTTGCTCACATAACAGAATCTTGCTCAGGTGTCAGATACAAGAAAAGCACAGATAGCATTAAATGATCAGACCCCCTAGCCAATATGCAACAAAATAAAACTAAAGCCTTCGCAATTTCTTTTAGTGAGGAGTTTGAACTTACTTGTAGAAATTGTTAACTATGTATGTACAAAAAATTGGTGAAGAAAATAGTTTTTGTTCATTGCATCTTGGAGCTAAACTACGAAAGCTAAATAGAATTTTTTAAACTGCATATCATAAAAGCAAAATACCATATACCTACTACTTTATATTTACATATTCTTTTACTATACAAGAACTAAATAAATCACTTCATATTTTTGCATGATATGGAGGAATCACAATATCTAGGTAATAAATAAAAATTCATGAAAAATGAGTCGAGACTATTAAGCATTGCTATCTTCGCTACGACAATAATCAACACCAATATTTGTGTCCTAAGATAACATAATATAGCAAAGAAAAAAAAATGGAGGGAAACGTAAAAATTAAATAACCAATATTCCTCACTCACAAAATCATAGTGTACAACAAAATCAAATAAGTACCTTCCAAGGAAGCAATGGACTGATTTTTTTCCAGGAATTTATAATTTACCTATTCAAAAGTGACATTTCAGATTTAAAGAACAATAGTGAAGGAAAACGTACCTTATTTTTATCCGGATGAACCAAAATCGTAAATTTTCTGTATATTCTATTTACTTCTTCTACAGGAGTTCCAGGTTCAACTTGTAATACTTCATAAGGATTTAAATTAAAATATGTAGAACCGGGTCGCAGGAGGCGATCGATTTGTTGTACGGAAGTTAAAACAGAGTCCCGTTTCTCAATTTCTTTTACCTGTAAATCAATGTCAATACAAAAAATACAGTTTTTACGAAATAAAATAGACATATGAGTTATATACTCACATAATATTATGAAATTAATATGTAAGACATTACTAACCTCGGTGTAGAATTCATTGAAATCGTCTTCTTTTCTAGGCTCAACATTATTTACCACGGTATCAGACATTCCTTAACAGGTAAAATTATATAAAATAACACCCATAAATGTTATGACACAAAACTCAACAAAGACAATGTGCGTAAATTATACCCAAAATTAACACAAACCATTTACGTCAATCGCATCCATGTTCGATTATACAAACACAAGCACAGTACTGCACAGTGCACAGTACATGGTACGCTATAAAACTATAGACATCTATTGAAACATTTAAGAACTAAAATGGTTAAATCTGTTAGAAAATAAACAGGTTCCTGTAAATATGATTTGGTTCTGTGATTCCAATCTACAACTTTTAAATGATGGATTTTGTTTGATGAATGTTTTACTCATATAATTTTTTTGATTATGCATTCACATTATTGTTATAATTCTTGTAAACAATTACCAATATCACAATTAAAGAATTCAACAATTTTTATCCAATGCATAGAAAATCAAATTAATTATTGATTCAAATTATTTTTACAATTAGGTAATTTTGGTTTCAATTGTATTTGCATATTCTTGATTATTACATATACATACCTATTTATAATTCAATAGTGTGTATAAAGATAATAATAGATTATGCATTCGAAAACATTGTATTTTTATTTGCACATACGCATTCAAAACTATGCACACAAATTTTTCAATTCAATGTTTTGAATTTTGGCCGCTAGGGTAAAGGTGGGTTCATATTATTGTGTTGTGTTGTGTTGGGGAGCTATCTGTCGTGTCGGGTGAGTGTTTATATTATTGTGTTGTGTCGTGTTGCAATGTGTCGCATTTTCAGATCATTGTGAATTGAGCCGTGGTTAGGTGCAATGTTTTTCTAGGATACAGACGAGTCTTCTTCAAAAAGAAAAGAAGATATTGGCTCAGGGGCGCATTTCTCTGTCTCGATAGAGATTCAAGAATTAGAAAGGGATAAAAAAAAGATTTCATAGATATTTTATACTGACTAAAATACAATTTGATCAAGTTCCAATTTAATTGAAATGGATATAAAAAAAAGGAACGGCAAGTTTCGCCAACCTATAGGAACAAAAGAAAAAACCGATTTATTTAATGTCTTTGCTATTTCCTCTCAAACAGCATATTATCTTATAGCTTGGTCCTTATACTCTTTGTATTTTGTGTCATATAGAATTTTAAATTGTCTTACTCGATAAGTTCGTCGGAATTTTTTAAACAGAATGACACTATACAACCACATTCATTTTTTTTTTGTTTAAAAAATATTATATACTTTTTGTTTATACAAGATGTATTAATTTCTATATGTTTTTATGTCTAAATAAAATTTACTATTATTATTATTATTATTATCGAGTATAACGCGTTGACTGCTAGATTCACATTAGTGTGGTGTGTTGTGTTGCGACAGATCCCCCACCACCTCTGTGGCGCGATCGGGTATCCATCGATTGCCGACACGACAGAAGCGCCACAACACAATGCAACACATTAATGTGAATCTAATCATACTAAATGAATGACACTGATAACATTCTGTCTTGCCACGACACAACACGACACAGTAATGTGAACCTAGCTTTAGTGTGTAAACTCATAATAATAAAATCTCTTTTCTATGCTCCTAATAGTCATAATGGTTGATAATGGTGTAAACATTGTTCCTAATAGATTGCATGCACTTGTCAACGAAATGTTTTTCATGTCTGTATACTTCTTCTTCTTTCTCAGCCATCTCTCCACTGCTGGATGTAGGCCTCTTCTAAAAGCTTCCACTCGTTTTGGGCTTTATGAACCCATCTGCTTCCAGCGACAGGGACAATATCATCGGCCCACCTTTTCTGGGGCCGGCCTATTCCCCTTTTCATATCCCATGGTCTCCAATTTAGAATTCTGTGTTCCCATCTGTCCGTACCCTGTCTGGCAACATGACCTGCCCATTGCCATTTAAGTTTTGCAACTCGATCCATGACATCAACAACTTTTGTCTGGCGTCTGATTTCTTCATTTCTAATTTTGTCTCTTAGACTTACGCCTATCATTTGTCTTTCCATGGATCTCTGAGTGCATTTTAGCTTATGTATGGTCCTCGGAGTTAGCGTGATAGTTTCCAGACCATACATAAGCACAGGCAGGATACATGTTTCAAACACTTTTCTTTTCAGACATGTGGGAATATCTCTGTTTTTTAGGACATGTTTAAGTTTCCCAAAGGCTGCCCAACCTAGTCCGATCCTTCTGGGTATTTCTGCTGTCTGGTTATCCTTTCCTAGTTTTATCTTATGTCCAAGGTAGATATACGTATTCTTCAACATGATTTTCGTTTTGTTTATATTGATTTCCAGGCCGACCATTAGGGAAGCATCGTGGAGTTCTTTTATCATAATATGAAGTTCTTCCAGATCATCACTTATAAGCACTATGTCATCTGCTATATACTAACTTTACTAAAAAAGATTTATGCTATTCTCGTGATATGTTACACGTATACAGGGTGTCCCATAAGTCAACGTATTCCTTTTAAGGGCTGTTATACCAACTCATGACTCACCAGAATATGTAAATATGACCTCAGTAAAAGTGCCTTAGTTTTCGAGATATTGGCACTTTTACAAAGTGCCTGAAAATCTCCGCCTTAGATTGGTTTTTCGAGTGCCATATTTACAAATTTCAATATTTAGGAATTTAATTTATGTTTTACAATCTTGAATAACTCAGTTTTTGATTACAATCCAAAATAATACTAAAACTTTTTTTTTGGCGGAAAAAAAATAATTATGGCCCGGGTTATGAATTTGAAAAAAAATATTACCCAACTTTGATTGTTCACACTGAAAAAAAAATGTATGACACTAACCTGGCAAATTATTGCAAAAAGTTGGCGCAATTATTGTTATTTCCAAAATAGTATAACAATTACTATGTTTTACAGTAAAAAAAATAGATTTTTTAACAGATTTTTAATTATCTCAATAGAGACGAAGTTGGAATATTTATTGTAGGAGAACCGGGAAATCAAGGCACCTACAGGGCTTACGACCTGTCATCGGCTGGTTTACGTGATCACTTTATGCGCTTGCGCAACGTTCACCAATTATGCCTTTTAATGAGATCCCTATCAATTCAGCGCATATGCAATAATAAAAATATTCAAAAAAATAGATATTGCTATTTTACTCCAAAATGAGCTGATTGTGAAATTATTTCATTTATTAGATTTTCCGGCGTAAACACTTTGACAAGGATTTATTTTAACTAAATAAAACATTTAAATAATCTAAAGGCAAGTGTAAAGGTAATCTAAAGGCAAGTGTAAAGGCAAGGCTAAAGGCAAGCAAACTCCATGACCAACATATAAGTCAAAAACTCTCCTCATGCCCTAACGGTAGCCGAAGATTCTGGTCATTGTCAACCTCCATAGGTCAGAACTTTTGCACATCTTCATTTCCACCTTTAACGAATCATGACGGATCCATTGCTAACTCTGCCACCGACAAAGCTAATCTTCTCGGTAAATTATTTGCAGATAACTCAACCCTTGAAGACGGAGGAAAAACTCCTAAAACAGTTCCACATTGTGGTTTTAAAATGAAAGAAGTAAGGATTAACTTCTCTGAGGTTTTACTCGCCATCCGAGGGTTGGATGTTAACAAAGCTAATGGACCAGATGGAATTCCCGTTCTTGTGTTAAAAAAATGCTCCGCCGAACTAGCCCCAGTTCTCACTAAACTCTTCAAACTCTCGTTTAAAACTGGTATTGTCCCATGTGACTGGAAAAAAGCGGTCATCCACCCAATTCCCAAAAAAGGTGATCGCGCCAACCCATCTAACTACCGACCCATCGCTATTACTTCTGTACTCTCCAAAATAATGGAAAGGGTACTAAACACCAATCACATACCTCGATCACATACCTCGATCACATACCTCGAAGCAAACAAAATTTTAAGCGACCGCCAATATGGATTTCGTGGAAATCGATCTTGTGGCGACCTACTCGCGTATGTGACATCCGTTTGGGGTCGAGTTATGGAACGCTTTGGAGAAGCTCAAACTGTCGCCCTTGACATCTCTAAAGCTTTCGACCGGGTTTGGCACCGAGGTCTCTTAATGAAAATCCCTTCTTATGGACTACCCCAGTCTCTGTGTACTTGGATTGCGAATTTTTTAAAAGATCGCGAAGTCATAACTGTAGTGGACGGTTGCTCTTCTTCTCCCCATTCCATTAATGCGGGAGTCCCTCAAGGGTACATTCTATCTCCAACCCTATTCCTCCTACATATTAATGACTTGCTCTTACGCGCCCCCATCCACTGTTACGCTGATGACAGCACAGTCCATGACAAGTTCTCTTTTGACAAACCTCCTAAACAGAGTGAAATATCAGAAGCCCGGAAAGACCTTCATCAAAAAATAAATAGCTACCTCCACTCAATCAATACCTGGGGTGAAAGTAATCTTGTTTCATTTAACGTCTCAAAAACCCAAGCCTGTCTAATTTCTGCGAAGAGAAACCCCAATGAATTTCAAGTGTCTTTCAACGGAAGCACCCTACCTAACAGCAGCTCTATCGACCTGCTTGGAGTATCTATAACGAACCAATTACACTACAAGGGCTCCATCGAAGCTAAGGTGAAACTCGCCTCCAAAAAATTGAGCGTACTATATAGAGCGCGTAGATATTTTACTAAGACCCAGATCTGTATACTCTACAAAGCGCAAATACGTCCAATTATTGAATATGGCAGTCACCTCTGGAGTGGCGCCCCCCAATACCTACTGAATACCCTCGACGCTGTCCAAAGGCGTGCTATACGTCTGATTGATGATCCATCACTGACTGATGGACTGCAATCACTAGAACACAGACGCAGAGTCGGTATTTTAAGTTTATTCTATAGATACTACCACGGGAATTGCTCAGAAGAACTTGCATCTTTGGTCCCTCCTCCACCCACTCACAACAGAGTCACTCGCTTCACTCAATCTCAGCACCCATTCACAGTGGACCTTCAACATATACGAACAAGTCGCTTCTCGAACTCCTTTATTAATACAGCAGCCCGACTGTGGAACGATCTTCCGAATTCTGTGTTTCCATCTTCGTACAACCCGGGTCTTTTTAAAATCCGAATTAATAAACTCTTTTCTAGATTGCAAACCCCTCCCAACGCTACGTAGTGCGCTTCTTCGGAAGAGTAAAATGAACCCAAATCCTAATAGCTGGCGTCCCCCAAGTGTTCACACTGAAATTTTGATTCTACTTTAGTAAATAAGTGAACTCTTTTTTATTATTTTATAATTATAAAAATTAATACCACTATGTAGGTACCTACTACAAATTGATAAAACTAACAAGTAAAAAAACATTAGAAATAACAAAATTTGGTAAATTCAAATCAAGTTACACTGAAAAAAAATGTTAATGCCATGAAGGTATTAATATGAGTTAATACTAACAAAATTTCATGTTAAAATTAACCGAACTATGTATAGGGAGTACAAAACATTTGGTTATTGTAAACTAAATGTTTTGTGTATACAGCTAAACCGTACAGTTATAAATAGATAAAACTTTACTACTGATAACAAAGATTTGGCTAAAACGCAGGTAGCTAGTTCAATTGTCATTTTTTTCAGTAGGTATATCAGCAAATATCTTGACATATTCCATTGGAGCAAGTGGCGGTTTGCGTAACCATTAATCAAGCGAAAAAACCCAAATTTACGCTCTGTGCAGCCCACGTTTTTCGATAATTATATGCATCTACATGATTATTATGTTTAACATAGTAGGATAGTAGCCAGTCAATATTATGCTTTTAATTTTGTACAAATTGTGTATATATGATTGAATGCCGATACATATTTTATCGATAGGTCAACATTCTTGCTATAAGTAGGTAGGTACTTATTTTTTATTTAGCATTCTTTTCTCCATTGCTGTTTATAAGTTATAACATTATGCATTTACCTTTATTCTTGTTCATAACATCCCCATAATTATGCCTTATAATATATGTGTAAGGAATCACGACAATTGACCGCGGCATCATGGTGGAAATCTGTCTGGCTTCGGTGCCGACGACGTCTCGGATTCGATTCGCAGCAGACGAGGCATTGATTCCAATTAATTTCTCGAAATAATATAATTATAATAAAAAATCCAAAATTATCGAATCCCTCAGATACCCTTTCTAAGAATAAGGAAAATCCTCATTCAGACCTTTGTCTGAAGTGTCTTGCTATTATGACTGAAACATGGACCATAGGCCAGAGGGAAAAAGCACGCCTGTCTACATTCGAGATGTGGTGCTACAGGTGCATGTTGAAGATCCATTGGTCGGACCACATCCAAAACTGTGAGGTGCTGAGTAGAGCCGGGGAAACAACGCAACTCCTCAAAAGGATCGCCCAACGACGATCCGACTGGATAGGCCATAACATGAGGCACCCGGGTCTGCTCATAACCATCGCAGAGGGAATGGTGGAGGGTAGCAACCATAGAGGCAGCTACAAGAAACAGCTACATGGACCAAGTGATCGACGACACGACAATCAGAATAGCGCGAAACAGAAACGATATAAGCGACAATATGAATTATACCTCTTTTACAAAATCAAAATACAAATTAATAAATCTAAAACAGTCATTAATGTTAACATCATATTAAAAATATTTTTGCTAAATTATAATTTTACATCTAACAAATAACGAAGAAATCCCGCAAATTTCAGGGGTACTTTTGGAACTGTTTTTTATCGAGAGAATATTCAAATATTATTCTTCTGGAACTGTCAAGCTGTAGACAATGCTATATTTAATCCCTGTCTTTAGTTTCAAGATGTTAATGTCAGTATTGGCTGAGTAAATGAGGAAACTTCAATACAACTAATCACATTTGAGTGCATGTGCGGCCTTAAGTGAAACAATCGTGTTCTATTTTCAAATTTTTACTGAAATGATGTCATTTAAATAGTTCAGTGTGTGCTGTGCATGTGAGCGTACTTAACTTGTGACGATTCCTTCCTTTTGTTTTCCACGGTTTAACTTTCTCGTGTATCCATAATTTTGACAATACTCGACAGTCGTCTTAAATCCAACATGTACTCAGCAATAATGCAACATTAAATAAAAAAATATTTTTACACATGATTTGTGAACATTGCGCACAAGAATTGCATCAAAATAACTCATGTCGAATGGTTAGCAAATCGATTTTGATTATTTTAATCAATTTATTAAATTTGCTCTTTATAAATTTATTACTAGCAGACCGTCAAGGCGTTGCTCGTGTACTCTCTTAACAGAAATCTGAATTGCAGCGATTACTATTTTATAATGGGGGAGCATTTTCTCTCTTCTCTTTTCTATACGAAATATTTCAATGTAAAATCGCAAAGTACAGACGTAACACCTGTCAGAATGTTAATGTGTGATATTTCTTGTTTACATAGTAATTTGTAGTATCTGAATAAACACCTCTTTAAAATGGAATGAGTTGCCTCCTGATGTACGCGGAGCTCAGAATATTAAAACTTTCAGTATCAGTAAATTAAATAAGTACCTATTGCGCCATTCTCTCTCTGTCTTCATCTAACCGGAATAGCTCTTCCTGATTGGTGAACGTTGCGCAAGCGCATAAAGTGATCACGTAAACCAGCTGATGACAGGTCGTAACTCCTATAGGTGCCTGAGTTCCTAAATGCCCCAAAAAGAACTCGTTTCTTTTGTTTAATTACCTCCAACACGGCAAATTTTTTCTTAATATTATCTTTTCGGCTCATTTTCTAACAAGCAACAACAACGAAATCACAGAAAAGACGAGAACGAACGGTGTCAAATGATCGTTTACGCGCCGAAACATACGGTCTACTAAGTTATCACTAGGTGTCGCTAGCGTCAATTGCAAAGACTTTACAAATGTTTGGCAACGCCGCAAAGTGACATTTTTTTGTTCGTGGAACGCGAACGTTTTGCACTTTGCAAAATTCTCATATCGCAAAGCGAAAAGTGAAAAGTTGAAAAGTACGATTGTGGAACGGGGCACGGTTCTTCAATAATATCCCAACTTCGTCTCTATTGAGATGTTATTGTCAGTAAAAATATAATTTGACTGCCGACAGGGAAAAAAAACAATGTCTGCGTATATGCAATTAAAAAAATATATATTCGGTGAAGGAAATAGTTGCATCGTATAACGATATCTTATTTTTCATTTCTGTTTAGTAAGCTATACAAATAATTATTACTCATTCAAGAAAATGTTCAATATAACATACTCCATGAATATGTCCAAAAAGTGTTGTGTGGTTAGATGAAAGATTTATAATAAGGAAGATGGGTTTATTCTCTATCTACCGAACGGTTGTTCCTCGCGATATGTTTTTATGAAAAAGCTCCAAGTCCGTATAGTAAAGCTGTCCCGATTGAACGATAAAATTTTATGTAATAAACTTATGGTTGAAGAAATACAAACTGTTTAGTGCCCTCTTTAAATACATTACACAAAGTAAGTATATAATGAAAATCTGGATCGCATTCTACAATTGCTCCATTTCATTTTGAAATTGTCCCTAGATTAATCCAGGTAATATATTCAAATGGTAAGAGTTACCTTCATACTTTTCTAATAAATAAAATCTATCGTGTACCTAACTTATTCAGTAAAGGAATAATATGATTAAATTTCACAATATCTTTTGAGAATTTCTGAAAATTCTGAATACTATTGTTTTATTTTTATTAAATAACTAATAACATACCTAATACCTTTCTGGGAAAATGGCAATGATATACACAAAATAAACTAAACATACAGAAGATGGGACAGACATTAAAATCAGGAAAAAAGAAATTAGGAAAAAAGAAAAATAGAGAATAAGGGGAAACATACAGTAATTTGCAAATTACAAAAGACAAGAATAGTTCCCTTATCATCATACATTACACTTTGCGTAATATAAAAATAAAATTACTAAAACATATGCAAATACTTGAGTAAGTTTTAAATTCAAGATATTTTTAAGAAATTGAAATAAAATATAACAAAATACAAAAAAAAACAAAGAAGACCATAAAGTAGTTAAAAAAAAAAACATACAAATGATGCAGGGATATGTAGGAAGTTTTGTGGAGTGGAGAGGGATAAAGGAGTTAGGTATTCTATGCCTCATATCACTGCGTCATTGCCGATATACCTTATACTCCTGCGATATTGCGGATATGTGTTATTGAATATATCACTATCATTGATAATGTGTCTGTGTACTCTGTGACTATAATAATTTGTCAGAACAACTAAAAACTATGAACGAAAAAGCATTCCAACGGGAATTGAAAACCAGACTTTGTATCAAAAAGTTGCTGGTATATGAAAAAAATACTATATTTAAATTCCTATGTTAACTATATATTGTCATGAGCCAATCGGCTTTTTTAATAATTATTGAAAAAAAAAAAAAAAAAATTTATATATTTATTTTATTTGAATCTTTTTGTACATATAATTAGTACACTGGCGGGCTTATTGCCTTATGGCAATTTCTTCCAACCAACCATAGTAAATGTTAAATATACAAATAATCCGTATGTACTATGGCAATAAGTTAATCACATTACAAAATAAATAAAGATAGCAGAAGAAAAGTAAAACAAAAACAAAGATGATAGCATATAAGAACAATTCATAGCAATGATAGGGAAACTAAAGGATAAGGAAAGGAAGAGGAGAGGAAGATGTAATCAGGTGTTGTCAGATAAATATTTTTGATAAATATAAATATTTACGAATAAATATTTTATTAATAATAGGTATTTTAAATCAAACAAATGATTTGGTCTACATATATATTTTTCCCTGAATCCAGGACGACCGTTTCAGCTTATTAGGCCCTTATCAACTGGTAAACATAGAAACTCTGCTTTTTCTTATATACTAAAATTCGGTACATTTTTGCAATTATGAATTGTTCAAAACAGTTGTATTATAGTTTTTGTTGGGAATTACGTCGATGCAGGTGTTTTTAAGTAATGTAAAAACCTACAGTACAGCTGTTTAAAAATAATATAAAGTCTTTATCGAAAGGGTGAAGATCGTACGTTTTTATTGTGGGTTAGTTTTAGTCTGTATACCAGTGGTCCACTTTTCGAAAAAACCCGCAATAAAATATTGCGGGTTTATAATAATAAAATGTTTGTTTGATTTAAAATACCTATTATTATGGAATTCTACATATTCAACACCGTCAGTATTGACAAAATTAAAAAAATATATTTTATTCTTATTTTGTGAAATAAAATAATTTTGTGAAACCTTCACAGAATTATGTAGGTACATTTATTAAAAAAGTAAATATATTTTAATTCTCGTTGTTGATAACCTTTTTCGTCATACAAAAAAAATCTATTTTTCCGTAACATGATGAAATAATATTTTAGGTTAGGTATTTACTCAATTATAATTACTTAATGGAAAACAATGCGTTATATGCATGAATGAATAATATACCTATATAATTTCCAACAAAATAAATATTATAAAGGAACAAAATACAATTTAATTTAAATCTAATTACAATTATAGATACCTATATATACCTAAATTGTAATTCGGTATAATTGCATTTTAGGTATATATGTATATAATAATTTAATTCATACCTAATTACAAATATAGGTACCTTTTGCCTATTTACAAACCCCGTGATATTGCTGACATGTTTTTTTTTATTAAAATTTTAAGGAGTCAAATCGACTGCAATCTACATAGCAAAATTAATCTTAAGCCGGTTGCAGACCAAAAGCTAATAAGCTAAGTTAGTTTAGCTTAGCTCGCATGGCTGAGGTCTTTTTTCATTCAAGTGTGCAGACCGCAAACTATGTGAAATACGTAGTATGAAAAATGACCTCAGCTATGCGAGCTAAACTAAACTAACTTAGCTTAGCTTTTGGTCTGCAACCGGCTTTAGGGTTCCTACTCAATCGCGACGTCAAAATCCCATATTTTTGTTAAAGCAAGTAACAACTAATTATCGACAAAATTAATTTCTTTGGAGTGTTTCTAACTTCACCTGAATTTGATGTATTTCCGTTTATCATGCAATTTTCTTTTAATACTATGTAATTTATTTGCCTTTTTTTATTTATTTTTTTTTTGTAAAAGGTGAATACACGTACTACATTAAATAAAAAACAATAATATATTTAATAATGAAATATCTAAAACGAGTACCTATCTCGACTCACCTTTGAGTGTCATGTTGTGAAAATTGTCATTATTATTTTTTTATTTTGTTTATGTATGTTTTTTTCTTAATTTGACTCTTTATTTTCTTTTATTTAATATTATGTTAACCTCGGTTGCAGGATGAAAGTTTATCTGTTACATAAACATTATATTGAGATATATTTTTCATCTTGCAACCGACGGTATAGCCTATCAGCGGAGACTTCAGATTAGCTGTTAAATTATGATATGAAATGTAACACTGATTTATATTTATTTATTTATTTATACATCTTCTTGTACATAATATAAACAAATATAATGCACACTGGCGGGCTTATTGCCATTAGGCAATTTCTTCCAACCAACCAGATTACAAAGTATGACAACATTGTGTATGTACAACAGCAAATAAAAAAGAGTAAAAGAAATCAAAGAAAATACGTATAACACTTAAATACTATTAAAACAAAAAAAATATATAATTGATAGCAAGAAAAGGGATATGGTAAGGACAGGAGAGGAAATCGGGATCAGATGTTAGCTGTTAGACTTACAAAAAATTATAAATAAATAAATATTTTATAGATGGGTGATGGCAGAGCGGTTAACGTGTTGGGTTAGTAATCTAGTGGTTGCGAGTTCGAATCCAGCCACGACCGATTTCATTCACCTATAGAACAAGAATACCTATGCTCAATTTGGGGAATATAATATAAGGATATGTTACACGGACATATTCACTATTTAAAAAAATATATATTAAAATATATGCCGACCACCGTGGCACAGTTGGTAAGCCGTTTGGTTATGTGCGGGCGTCCTGGGTTCAATACCCAGCAGAGGAGATTTGTTTTTTTTTTACTTCCACCACCACCCGCTCCGCATATAGGGACTGTCAACGGCCCATTCGCAGAACGCTAGAATGAACAACAAAAAAAAAAAAACAATGCATGGCACGAAGAGTAACTCACAGAGCCCTCTAGATTAGCAATCTCGGTACCATGGTGCAAAAAGAACAATCAGCAAGTGCAAGTCGAAATTCACACTTGTGGACTGTTGACGAGTTTAGATCCATATATATTATGGCGGACGTTGGAATCTGGTTGATCTGTTTTGTGTGAGCATCTATGTTTGTTGTGGTAATGATTGTGATTGCAGACAGTTGAGATTGTGTAGATATTTAGTGTGGAACGGGAAAAATCACCTAGTTCATAATTGCATATAATTGTCAATAAAAATTGTGAACTGCTAGCCCTAGAACAGGATTTCCTAGTTGGGCAGCAATAATCTACTTATTGTTGTCATGATAAATATGTTGTGATAAAGGTAAAATAAAATAAATAATAAATATACCTATATAGGGCATCAGAGAAGTGACCAAGATCGTTGGAAACAAACAAGTCAGTTGTAATCTTTGGATAATATGGCACCGTATCTGTATCTATGGCAAAATCGTTTGAAGGCTTTATAATTGTTCTTGTCCAATGTCCAATTGGACCTTGAAGAGGAGAAATTTATATAAATTAATTTCTCACGCTAATATTGCTTTCTCGGCTAAAAACATTGGTTAGTTGGAAGAAATTTCTATATGGCAATAAACTCGCCACTTGCGCAGGGTGCAAGGAATTATTTATTAATATTAGGTATATATTATGTAGGTACCTATTCTATGGAGAGAATCGAAATGTACCTGTCACGCTCTATCACATTAAAAATCACTGTCGGTTCCCTTCTCTGTTAATAAAACGACGTTATTTGCGATAGGGACATCTATATTCTATATGAAACCATAGATCTTTAATTTCCATTTTTTTTCATCAAAGACACTGACATCACAAAATCTGTAGTTTTAACGAATATGAGAAATCTGTCTTTTTCAGGACTTAAACGACGAATTCAGCATTACCGAAGGGTTTGCTGAAGGGATACACACATATACTTCTAGGGGGCAAGTCTAGTCCGACCGGCGAAATCAAAACCCTAGTGATTACCCATATCATGGATGTAAATTATCATATTGAGTTTTATGACATCTAAAGATATTGTAGAACTCCATATAATAATTATATCCATGATATGGGTAATCAAAACCCTAGTGATTACCCATATCATGGATATAATTATCGTATGGAGTTCTATGACATCTAAAGATATTGTAGAACTCCATATAATAATTATATCCATGATATGGGTAATCGTGAGGGTTTTGATTTCGCCGATTGAACCAGACTTGCCCCCGTGACTTGCTCCCCTGAATTCAACCAAGGCCCATACAAGACTCGATAGTGATGATGATTATAAATAGGTTTAGTAGATAGGTACCCTAATAAAATAGTGTGTGTCTATTTAAAAGCAATTTGTTTCCGTTAGATAAGATATGATTCCATTTCGTTTCAATACTCGTTTGGTATCTATGTACATATTCTTATTAACTTTAGCTGAATTTCGCGTACTGCGATAATATGAACCATTTTATTACCTTATATAGACGTGGACCAGATTATGCCATCTTACAGGGATACTAAATCTAACACAAAACTTATTAATACTGAAGTGAATTATTTATTTTCATTAATCGATTTAGAAATAAATATTAAAATAAGTATTTTTGGTCCTGGCAAATATGACAAAAATAATAAGATAAAAATGTAGATAGTTTTGTAAAAAACATAGATACCTACCTATAGTTATTCGTTACTTACTTTACGAAACCGAGCACTACACCACTAGGTCACCCCACTCCAGAATACAGCAGGCGCAACAGCATATTCATAATAATTCGTTGAATAATATGTACATCAAACATTATAGTTATAAAGTTACATCCTATGAATAAACAAGCAATTAAATCTATAGATAAAATATATTCAATAAATAAATAAATATTTTTTCCTTGGGTTATCTCTATTGTATCCCGACCATTGATCCGTTAGTTCATTCCGTTAGAACACATATAGATGACATAATACTTAATCAAAATGAAGATTTCTTTTGTAACAATACTTTTTTAGATTTTTTTTTGCAAATTGATCAAAAAAACGTTTCGAGTTTATTGATGATAATTATTGGTAGAATGGTACCAATGCTATAAAATGTATACAGTTCATCCATTTTATCATGCCAATGAGAAATTCAATAAATTATCACATTTTGTTTCGTTCATAATTTAACTGAATGAATGAAATAACGAATGAATGAGTGAATGAATGCAATGAATATGATTTTCTAATATTTCTTCATCCATTTTTTACTACCTGTAATAAGTAACAATGCATTTGTAAGAGTATGTCTATTTTTACTCTCCACACTATGGAATAGTGGAGAGTCATGATCAATTTTCAATTTTTAAGCGATTTTTTACATCAATTTCTCAACGGGTATCATGTAGAGAGTGCACACTGTGATTTTCGTCTTGATGCGTTTGTATGTATGGCGTACGGCGTATGGCGTACGGCATACGGATTATCCTTTTTGTGTCCTCTCCACAGCCCAAACTATAAGTCCGATCGATTTCATACTAACATCATATTATGTGTAAAGTGCATAGACCTAGAGCTGATTAGTTTTCCATAGATATCCGTTAATTTCTTCTCTATGATTTCATCTGTTTCAAAATGCTCTCACGGTCTGGAAAATCGAGGTATTTTTATACTGTTTGAAATTTCGACACAACAAAAATGCAAACAAGGATTGTCAAAATCTAAAGATCATAATCTTTGGTCAGCCATATCAATGTGAAATATATTTCATATTTGTATGAAAAATGTATATAACAGAAGTAAAATAGCTTCTGGAAGTGAAAATTGAGTGATCAACTTCATATTGATATTGTATGTGTCTGTATAGACACGTTTTTTTTTTTTTTTTTTGTTTTTTTCTTTTACAAGTTTGTCCTGAAGAGGGAGCGGCCAGCTCCGAAAACTGGTTAGACACCAAATTTCGTGAAAATGTTTTTGTATCTATGTATTGTGAAAACTTTTGTCCTCTGGGAATCTTATATTTGTTTAAGAATCTAATAGAAATGTACTTCATAAAAATGCATTTAGAGATTGTCAACATTTCAAGAAGAAAGAATGAACGCTTACTATGGTGTGGAGAGTTTAGTGTTGGCCACAACCCACTCGTTTTATAATTGTTCCATTATTTCTCGTGTAATAAAAAGCTTTTTAAGCTTTACATTGATTAATTAATAGATTAATATAACATCATAAAGATGGCTTATTTTTCAATCGAACAGGTGTTGTTACATACATTTGCGGTCGTTTATGCAAATAAATTGAGAATACCTGCTCAGTCCAATATGTGTCCACGTTTGATAGGTAGGATGACTCTAGAATCTGGAAGATTTTCCCGATTTTATCTGTATCAATTTGATCTTTGCGAAAGTAATAAAAAGTAACTCGCCGATTGCTGTTAGGAACATTCAGAATATACATAACTGTACCTACACTCTTATCTCTTGTTCTGGTATGCTAGCTCATCCTTTTTTCAACGATGCTTACATATGTATCTACCTCTTGCTCCGAGTCTTCTTTCCCCCAATACACTTTGTAGCTAATCCTATATTTCGCTGATAACTATCTCCCTCCTTACTTACTCACAAACTTCCCTCAGTTTTATTTTATTGCCCAAACTTTTCTTGCATTTCCTCACAATCGGATTTTTTTTTAATAAATAAAAACTTTCAGAACAAAAATACCTTCCCACGCACAGCAGAGATACTTTCATTGAAGATGAAAAAATCTTTGGCCTGCCTAGCATTAATTTATATTATTACCTATGACACAAATATCTTGAGATTCATTCATGTTTTAATATCTCAATATTGACGAAGTTGGTATTTTATTAATATCTCAATATCGACGAAGTTGGTATTTTATTAATAACTCAATATCGACGAAGTTTGTATTTTATTAATAACTCAATATCGACGAAGTTTGTATTTTATTATTAGATAAGTATCTCAATATCGACGAAGTTGGTATTTTATTAATATCTCAATATCGACGAAGTTTGTATTTTATTATGATCTCAATAGCGACGAAGTTGGTATTTTATTAATATCTCAATATTGACGAAGTTGGTATTTTATTAATATCTCAATATCGATGAAGTTGGTATTTTATTAATATCTCAATATCGACGAAGTTTGTATTTTATTTGTAACTCAATATCGACGAAGTTTGTATTTTATTAATAACTCAATATCGACGAAGTTTGTATTTTATTAATATCTCAATATCGACGAAGTTTGTATTTTATTAATATCTCAATACCGATGAAGTTTGTATTTTATTAATAACTCAATATCGACGAAGTTTGTATTTTATTAATATCTCAATATCGACGAAGTTTGTATTTTATTAATATCTCAATATCGATGAAGTTTGTATTTTATTAATAACTCAATATCGACGAAGTTGGTATTTTATTATTAGATAAGTATCTCAATATCGACGAAGTTTGTATTTTGTTAAGATCTCAATATCGACGAAGTTGGTATTTTATTAATATCTCAATATTGACGAAGTTGGTATTTTATTAATATCTCAATATCGACGAAGTTTCTATTTTATTAAGATCTCAATATCGACGAAGTTTTTATTTTATTAATGTCTCAATATCGATGAAGTTGGTAATTTATATGAGAACTGGGAAATAAAGGAAAAAAAATGAGATAGTAAAATGTCATAGGTGTTTTCTGAACTCTAAATTACTGATATATACGGACGATATAATAATATATTTGTTTTATTAAATGAATATGTCGTAAGCGAAAGAGCGGTAATAGCCCAGCGGTAAGATCGTCGCCACACATGCGTGAGGTCGACGGTTCAAATCCGGGCGGGGCACGCACCTCTACAGATTTTCAAAAAATCTATGTGCGGATTTATATCACTAGCTATGTGTAGCCATGATCCAATTTATCTGGTTCCCCTTTCTAAGGGATACGAAGGTCAGATGGCAGTCGCTTCAATGTAATAACCAGACTCGCCAATTCCAGGATCATGGTCAAAGCGTACCCCGATAGAAACGGGACAAAAGCGCTATAGAGGGAAAGAAAGAAAGATGAAATGAATATGTCCTTTTTTAACAAGTACATGTACATCTTCCTACATTCCCTAAATTGATCTTAATTGCTTGTGCTATATGTGAACGGAATCGGTCGAGGCAGGATTCGAACTCGCGAGCACTGGATTACTAGCCCAGCGCGCTAACCGCTCTGCCATCATAATATGAAAATATATTCAGAAGTATCGACGGTGCGTGATTGCTCTCTTATACAAAGGGACCAGGGGGGCATGTCTGGTTCAACCGGCGAAATCAAAACCCTCGTGATTACCCATATCATGGATATAATTAGTATATGGAGTTCTATGACATCTAAAGATATTATAGAACTCCATATAATAAATATATCCATGATATGGGTAATCGTGAGGGTTTTTATTTCGCCGGTTGCACCAGACTTGCCCCCCTGAAAAGACTAAACGAATACTGCGAAGACCACAGATTATCACTGAATGTAAAAAAATGTAATGTCGTGCGTTTTGCGAAAAAGAAACATCCCATAATTTTCAATTATTTCATAGACTCGTCGGCATTGGAATCGCGTAGTCATATGCGAGATCTGGGCCGTTACTCTTGACGATGGGCTACAATACATAACTCATATTGATAATATAGTAACTAAATCTTACAAAATGCTGGGTTTTATCTTCAGGAGTACTAAATGCTTTAAGAATAACGAAGCCGTAATTGTGTTATACAAAGCATACGTGAGATCCAATCTTAAATACGCAAGTCAAGTCTGGAACCCTCAATAAATAGATACACATCGAGAGAATAGAGGGAATTCAGAGGAGATTTCTGCGAACGATGCTGCGTCGGGAGGGCCACCATCGTGTGATTCGAGACGACGAGGCCGCTCTGACTCATTACAGATTTACTAGCCTCAGAGAGCGCAGAGATCAACTCGATCTAGTATTTTTGTTAAAACTGTTAAATAACTATCGATCTATGATCGGTGTGGTGGTGCCCAGATAGGCGTTCAGACTTGGTGACATACAGTTCTACATTCCCCACTGTAATACCAATTACTATAAGAACTCATTCATAAATAGATCATGTAGATTGATTAATACCAAAATGCGTGGCGTAGACATATTTAACTTATCGCTTGGTAAATTCAAGGTGAAGATGTGGCGGTGTTTGGCTCAGCAGGGTGTGAGATCTCTTGGTGCTTTGAGCTCGCTGTGGCTCATGCACTTCCTACCATTTCTCTTTCATTGTAAAAAAACCTTTAAATGATGAATTTATTGTGTATATATGTATGTATGTAAATGTGTGTATGAATATATTTATGAAAATATAATTTATGAAAATATATTTATGAAAATATAATTTATGTAAAAAAACTATAATTTGTTTACCAGAGTTGAAGAATTCCATAATATAATGACTAGAAATAGAAAAAATATATATACCTATACCTAAATATAGATTATCCAAGGTAAACAATTCTTTTGTGGGGCAATGTATTAGAATTTATAAAACATGTTTATTAATTTATTTCCTCTCCTTCCCTTTTCATTCCCCTTCGGAGTCCTTCCTTGTTATATATTATAAGGCAACAAGTAATTTGGGCACTACATTATTTTACTTAAGGTTATGTTATCTAGTTACTATAATATATTAAGTATTTGTACTTGTTTGTTGTCAAATAAATAAAATAAAAAAAATTAAAATTGTCATAAAATTTCATTGAGTTTGGGTAAACCCAAACTCCGATGGCTGGATGGTGTGGAGCGGGATTTGGAGGCTGTTGGTGTAAGAGATGGCCAGGAATGCTAGAGGAGGGCTGAGGAACCACCGATGATGATTGGTTTAGAAATCCTACAGATATAAGGATAGCCTGTAAAATAGAAGACATCGTCAGGTGGAGTAGATCAGAAAAATATAATTCAGAGACCATGTAGCTAGAATGAACAATGACAGACTTGTTTATACGGTACCTAACCGTTAATGTCCCTTTGAACGCCGTCTACCAGGAGGACCATCGAAGAGTTGGAGGGACAGTTGGACCCCATCATCTCAGGAGGATTTACTTCTGTCACAGACATAAAATATAATTATGAAAAGAGGAAGAATCAGATCTCATTCATTTATTTTAAATTATATTCCATGTGTTCTTGGACATATTTTTTTTTCAACATTAACACTGGTTTTTTTTAATTCCATTACTCGGATGTGTAGATTTTATAATTACCTATCAATAAAGACATAGATATTTTTGGTGACAGTCTGGTGACATTCAAAAGAAAACTTTCCACACTTGTAAATTAACCTAATAAACTAGCTTTTTTTGTTTTTTTCTAGTTATAATGTTTCTCTTCGAATATTCTTTTTTGATTGCATAATATACGCAAACATTGGATTTTTTTCCCTTTCGGGAGTCATATGATATTTTTATTGACAAACATTTTTTCAACATCTCAATCGAGACGAAGTTATATGGACTGTTGCTTTCATTGTTTACAAATAAAAAATAATTTCTCAATAGATGGCGTTACAAAAAGGTTTCTCCGTTACTCCATATATGGCAATAGCCTAATAATGCATTATTTTCAGGTAAAATGTTACTTAATATTCAAATATATAGAACTTTCCAAAATTACATCGATAAGGGACCTCAATAAGAAGGCATAATTGGTGAACGTTGCGCAAGCGCATAAAGTGATCACGTAAACCAGCCGATGACAGGTCGTAAGCCCTGTAGGTGCCTCGAGTTCCTGGTTCTTCTACAATATCCCAACTTCGTCTCTATTGAGATGTTGAAAAAATGTTTGTCAATAAAAATGTTTCTCTTTTTTATTTGTTTGTGCACAAGCATGCTTAGTTGTATCTTTTATGGTGATGTTTTCCTTTTTGTTTTCTTTTGTTAATAACTTTCACTATTTTTCTTTGTTGCGATCTTAGTTTCCATTGTATCTTTTCATTTTTAAATAAAATATTTTTTAGATATTTTCATTTTCTTATAAATTTGTACGCCAACTTTTAATTCAGGGGATGGCCTTGCCAGGGTATAGCTTGCTTATTTTATGGAACTATGATGTATAGTAACTTGTTAGCTGTAAGTGGTCCTTTATAATAATTAAATAAATAAATAATATATATAGTATGAGTTTTAGAAGTATCAATGAAGATACAAAGTAGGTACCTATAAATAGGTGGGTATATCTAAAAGTAAAAATTGTAAATTATAATCGTTAGGAATTCCAAGACCTTAGGAAAAAAAACTGTAGGTAGAACATCTAATTGATTGTTATCTATCGTAATAAAACCACCTGAATATATACACGAGTACTAAATCTTCTAAGTCTTAGCCAGTGACGGAACGAGATCATTTCTCTCCCTTATAAGACTAGACCTAGAATGGAATTAAAAAATATAATTTCCAAAAGCAAATGTTATGTGGTTTTACCCCTTTCTGTACATCTATAAATAAAAACAAAATATTTTATTGATTAATTATTGAGTTATTCATTCCCAGGCTCGATTCTTGCTAATAAGCGGTGATAGCCCAGCGGTAAGGTCGTCGCGCAAGCGGTAAGGGTGGGACACGCACCTCTGGATTTAAAAAAAAAATCTATGTGCGGATTTATATCACTAGCTATGTGTAGCCATGATCCAATTTGTCTGGTTCCCCTTTTTAGGGTTACGAAGGTCAGATGGCAGTCGCTTCAATGTAATAACCAGACTCGCCAATTCCAGGATCATGATCAAAGCGTACCCCGATAGAAATGGGACAAAAGCGCTAAGGGGAAAGAAGAAGAAGGTTGGACATTTTTTTATTATGTTTTCAGATTCATTGGCTATGTTCATTGAGCGGATCAAAAGTTATAAGGGGGGACAGACACACACACAGGCTCACACATATTTTATGTTCTACTCCGAATTTTGAGTAAATCCATACAATATATAGAACATGTATGTTGCGAAGCCTCTAAGTTGGTGTTTTTTTGCTTTAAAGTTGAAAAAAAAAAACATGAAAAATATAGACCTGGCATACAAATATCGCGTACCTTGGCTTGATGCTTTGTCGATATGCTAGGAAAAATAAATTGTCTTGAACAAATCGACAGTTGGACAGTTGGATTTACGTTCGATATATGCATATATTTTTTATATAAATAAAAATATATTGAACGTTGTTGGTACGCCAATGAGAACTATGTCAATATATTCTATTGTCTACATAGGGTCTATAATTGTGGGAATCTTATCACTTGATAACACTAAATCTCCGGAAAGATCCTTTTTCTCTAGAAGAGGATAATTGAAGGAATTTAACCAATTATAATGGGGCCCAGCCTAAGCTTCTTCTACTTCCACTTTCTTCTCTTTCACTGTGAATCCAACATTCGTGTCATTATCTGATTTATTGTTGAAAGCTTTCTCTTTCTTATCTATGGAGTATGGAGGGTAGGTATTAGAAACCCACCCTTAACGAATAACGAATTGTACAATCATACAAGTAGGTGAGTAGGTACCTAAATCTTTCATTTTATGTACATATATGATATCCTTATTATAGTATTTATGTTTTACATTACGTTTTACAATTCATGATAGGTACTGTACAATGTAAATTGTACACAATTACATACTAGATAAATAGTGTTCATAACTGTTATGTGTGTATTTTTACTCCTCACAAACCCAAAGGGATATATACATATATAGTGGGGAGTTATGATTTCGCAATTTTTAAGGGTATTTATTTATTGCAGATTATCAACTAGTATCATGCTGAGATTGAATTCTGAAAATTTTATCACAATGTATCTATGTGTGTGTGTGTGTGTGCTGTGTATTATGTGCTGTGTGCTATGTACGGCGTGTTTATTTTACTTTAACAAAAATTAATAAATATTTTAAGATATTTTGTTTTCTATATAAAACATGTAGGTATATATGTCAGGATAGGATAGTTTGGAGGTCAGTCTGTCTTTCCTACCGAGAATATAAAAACAGGATGATGATAATATGTATGTAGATTAAGAAAGTATCAAACTATTGTGAATTGTAATATTGTGTAGTGTTTACTGCCTTACAAATGGTATGACACGATGTTGTCACTAAATACAATTTTTATAAAAATTGTTAAAAAAATGTGGGATGTGCTACTACAATGTTCAATTTTTTTATAGAAAATAAAATTATCTAGTTGGGATGTTTCGGCTTTTTTCGACATTTTTACAGACTTTGGAAATATCGGCAGTTAAACACACAAATTTATCATAAAATAAAATATTTTTCTAAATAAAAAATGTTTGAGAAACTCTGGAAGATTAAAAAAAACATTTGAGATTTGGAATTCGTCTATATAAGTAAAGATTTTCATTCGTCTATATTAGAAAAATAAAGTAAAATTTCAAAAGTTGATAGCCCCTGATAAACCAAAAATTTCAAATTCTGAGTATAAAAGTTTTGTAGGCCTATAACTTTCTATATATTCTGAAATTTTAGGATTTGTGCATTGAACGGATCAAAAGTTATAAGAGGGGGGACGAGGACACACACACAGACAGACACACTAAATGTTCTACTCCGAATTCTGAGTAGATCCATGTGTGAAACATATATGTTGCGAAGCCTATAAGTTGGCTGCATACAAATCTCGCGTGTCTTGGTATGATACTTTGTCGATATGTTAAGAGAAATAATTTCTCTTGAACAAATCGACAGTTGGAATAATTGAGTGTTATTATTTGCTATACATAATTCTCATATAGGTCGTAAGCCCTACAGGTGCCTTGAGTTCCTGCTTGTTATATAATATTCCAACTTCGTCTCTATTGAGATGTTGAAAAGTTTGTACAAAAATATCATTTGACTCCCGCAGGAAAAAAATCCATTGTTTGCGTATATGCAATTGAAAAAATGTTCGATTTCACAGCGGTACAAGTAGGTATGTAAACAAGCCAAAAATGAAATAATATTTCTGGCGCAGTTCAGGGGTGACATCTGTGTGAGAACACCGTCACCTCATTTATAAGGACTGTTGCTCTCATTGTATACAAATAAAAACCAATCTCTCAATAGATGGCTTTACAAAAGGGTTTCTTCGTTACTTCATAGATGACAATAGTAACAATGTCTTATTTTCAGGTGATTAGTTATTCATTATTCAAATATATGGAACATTCAAAATTTGCAATTATAAGGCAACTCAATAAGAAGGTATAATTGATGAACGTTGCGTAAGCCCATAAAGTGATCACGATGACAGCCGATGACAGGTCGTAAGTTGCCTTGAGTTCCTGATTCTTCTGTAATATTCCAACTTCGTCTCTATTGAGATGTTGAAAAGTTTATCAAAAAAATACTTAATTGTCATTAATTTATTAACATAATTAATAAAGTAAAAAACATATTTATAATTAATTAAACAAATAAATAGTATGAGGGAATAATGATATGACCTGTCACAAAAAATGTGATACCCTATAACATGTCATAGGATTATTTATAAGATTTCATATGAGTGGTGATATGTTCTCTTTGCCTAATTACTATTAAATGATACGAAAACCAAATAGGTATGAGCAAATTGTGATAATATAACCTGTCACAAAAAATTGTGATTCCTCATAACTTGTGATAGCAAAAGTCATATCACAATCGTTCATAATGGACCCCCACGGTCTGATTTGTATTGTAACTATTCGTTTTATAATACTTGTATGTAATCATTAATTTTTGTATGTTATATGTATACAGCTCAAATATATAACATGAATCATGGGAACTAATACATTTTGTATCTTATATACAGCTCAAATATATAACATGTATAATGTATACTATTCATTTTTGTATGTTATATACAGCTCAAATATATAACATGTATAATGTATACTATTCATTTTTGTATGTTATATACAGCTCAAATATATAACATGTATAATGTATACTATTCATTTTTGTATGTTATATACAGCTCAAATATATAACATGTATAATGTATACTATTCATTTTTGTATGTTATATACAGCTCAAATATATAACATGTATAATGTATACTATTCATTTTTGTATGTTATATACAGCTCAAATATATAACATGTATAATGTATACTATTCATTTTTGTATGTTATATACAGCTCAAATATATAACATGTATAATGTATACTATTCATTTTTGTATGTTATATACAGCTCAAATATATAACATGTATAATGTATACTATTCATTTTTGTATGTTATATACAGCTCAAATATATAACATGTATAATGTATACTATTCATTTTTGTATGTTATATACAGCTCAAATATATAACATGTATAATGTATACTATTCATTTTTGTATGTTATATACAGCTCAAATATATAACATGTATAATGTATACTATTCATTTTTGTATGTTATATACAGCTCAAATATATAACATGTATAATGTATACTATTCATTTTTGTATGTTATATACAGCTCAAATATATAACATGTATAATGTATACTATTCATTTTTGTATGTTATATACAGCTCAAATATATAACATGTATAATGTATACTATTCATTTTTGTATGTTATATACAGCTCAAATATATAACATGTATAATGTATACTATTCATTTTTGTATGTTATATACAGCTCAAATATATAACATGTATAATGTATACTATTCATTTTTGTATGTTATATACAGCTCAAATATATAACATGTATAATGTATACTATTCATTTTTGTATGTTATATACAGCTCAAATATATAACATGTATAATGTATACTATTCATTTTTGTATGTTATATACAGCTCAAATATATAACATGTATAATGTATACTATTCATTTTTGTATGTTATATACAGCTCAAATATATAACATGTATAATGTATACTATTCATTTTTGTATGTTATATACAGCTCAAATATATAACATGTATAATGTATACTATTCATTTTTGTATGTTATATACAGCTCAAATATATAACATGTATAATGTATACTATTCATTTTTGTATGTTATATACAGCTCAAATATATAACATGTATAATGTATACTATTCATTTTTGTATGTTATATACAGCTCAAATATATAACATGTATAATGTATACTATTCATTTTTGTATGTTATATACAGCTCAAATATATAACATGTATAATGTATACTATTCATTTTTGTATGTTATATACAGCTCAAATATATAACATGTATAATGTATACTATTCATTTTTGTATGTTATATACAGCTCAAATATATAACATGTATAATGTATACTATTCATTTTTGTATGTTATATACAGCTCAAATATATAACATGTATAATGTATACTATTCATTTTTGTATGTTATATACAGCTCAAATATATAACATGTATAATGTATACTATTCATTTTTGTATGTTATATACAGCTCAAATATATAACATGTATCGTGGGTACTATTAAATTTTGTATGTTATATACAGTAAGTTAATAAGTTTATACTGTTTCTTATGAGTACCTACCTGTATACTGATAGAAATGGACCCAATAAAATGCATTCAAGAGCTTTTGAATTAAAAAAAATTTAAACCTCTGAACAGACCAAATTACATACATACATACACATCATCACAGCATATCCCATTATGTGAGGTAACCAGCGATAGGTGTGAGGGTGTGCATGCACTAATAAAATGAAGCACGCAACATGCGTATATCCCCAAGGGTGGTGATCCTCATTGCTGAACTTTGTAATTATGTTATTGTTGTATTTAGACAAAGACCTTATAATATACTTTAGTATAAGTACTAGGTATTAGATTAGGTATTATTTTTTGTATTTACATTATCCTGCTCTTACGGGACACCCGAAAATGATGTTAATAGAAAAGAAGAAGCACTATTCAAAGTCAGTGCCTCACAGCAAGACAAAATGAAACTAATAAAAATATTAATTTTAAAACTTAATCCCTTTTTAAAAAATCTTTGTTTTGATTTTTTTATTTTTTTTAGTCATTTGTTATTATTGTAATAAAAATCGGAAGCATGAAGGGTTTTAATTTTAAAGTTGTGTTTGTATAAAATCGACTTTCGTGAGCGAGTTGCGTTATAGATTGAGGTAGAATACGTTATCACCTATTTGACAGTGGGGGGAGTGGGGGGGGAATACTCACAGCCCCTATAATTATGATACTTAGTCAAAATTATTATCTAATTTTCTATATAAAATTTAATATTGAACTAACCTTAAAGACCTTTTACATTTGTTGAGATTTGAAGTACCTCTAGTATCAGGAAACAACTTGAGATTCTTCGTCGTGGATGGAGATGGTTTGAGCATATTATACCAACCAAACAAAACACAAATATTTGCGCTCTGCGCAGCCAACATGATTTCTAAAGTTATTTGTCGATAACTGTAGTAACGAGTGAAGTAACTAAGAAATGAAAACTATTGCTAAGATAATAAAAAAATATATACATCCCTAGGTATGTGGCTGTAGTATTATAGAATTCTAAAACTTACTTTAATATCGATGGTAATTTTGATAAATGTACTTACACAGAAGTGGTAAGTACATCTATCAAATCGAGATACACATGTACACAAACATTCTTGTATTTTTGATTGTTTATTAAAAACAATTATGATATGTGTACGATAAACCATGAAGACATTATTTATTGATAATATGCAATAATTTTAAAAAAAAGTAAAGAAGCATTATTTAAATCCACCAGACAGACAGCACCATTTTATTACAACAATACATGCACACAGACTGAATATCACTCGCTACTCAGCCGTCTCCATAATATTGGGAATGAATACTCTCATTTAGGTGATATTTTTATGCTGTCCAAATGTAAATATAAATGGACGACATATACATTTTTTATGAGAGAAACAACTTGTGATATTTTCAATGCGGATTTGTATATTTTCGATTGTTATTTGTTTTGATATTTTATGTTTATTTATGATTTACATGACACTACTACCTACTGCTATTTTTTGTATTCATAATACTTTTTTATTTCATGTTTAGGTTTATTTTTAGTGCATATGTATATCTTTTTTTATGTTTGCATATATCTAGTATTTTTTTTTATTAATTGTTTAACTGTTTAGGTATATATATATTTTTTGCCAAGTTTAAACCTAATTCTTTTTTTTCTTAATCTATATATTTTTTCATCAATATAACACATATGTATGTAAAAGGCAATTTATGCCGTTATAAATAAAATAATAAATAAAAAAAACAAACAAACAAATAAATAAATAAATAAATAAATAAATAAATAAATAAATAAATAAATAAATAAATAAATAAATAAATAAATAAATAAATAAATAAATAAATAAATAAATAAATAAATAAATAAATAAATAAATAAATAAATAAATAAATAAATAAATAAATAAATAAATAAATAAATAAATAAATAAATAAATAAATAAATAAATAAATAAATAAATAAATAAATTAATAAATAAATAAATAAATAAATTAATAAATTAATTAATAAATAAATTATTTAATTAATAAATAGATAAACATTTAATTTTAAAAATGCTTCTCTGTAAAGTATATTTTTTTGCATTTACCACGTTTGTGTACTATACAATCGGTATGTACATTATACATACCTATATTTTGTAGAACTTTGCATTATAAATATTCAAAAGTTTTGATAATAACACTATTAAAACCAATTTAAACAATCTCGTATCTCTGAAATTAATATTATGTTAGGCAAAAAATTAGTTTAAATCATAGAGTTCATAAATATATTATCTGAAACTCGTGAAAATGTATTCATTTCAATTTTCAAACTCCCTCAATTTGCTGAACGCGTGCGCATTTTCCACATACATTCGGTCCCGAGTCCGCCCGACGGCGCCCGAAAACATTCGAACTTAGTTTGAGATTCACGGCGCGTCTTTTATATACATATTCGTCTAGTTTCAGTCGTAACGCGCCCGTTCGCAGGGAAGGTTGTGCGACGTGGCCTCGTCTCATGTAACAACGTTTATTATTACGCAGCAACTTTCAAAATACCGCGTGGTTTGTTTACATTTCGTTTAGTCGCAATACTCGCGAGTTATTCGCGTGGCGTCGTCACTCTTGTCGGCTTCTCTCTCCCTTCTCTGGACTTTTGGAGACTTTTTAATTTTTTTTTTGGAAAGTTGAAAAGTTGGAGTTTCACGTGTTTGAAGTCTAAATTACGCAGCGAAGACGGCGTGTATATATTTAGCGAACCGGGCACACTCGGACGTCGGGGTGAGGAGGCGCGCGCGGTGCGGAGGAGCAGTAGCGGTGTGCCACGAATTTAAAATCGCCGCCGTCGAGAGAGCGAATATCGCCGAGCGGGACGCAGAACAAACACGGCCGACCTTTGATAACTGGCTGTCGTGTTTTTTATTTTAGTGTTGTCACATGACTGGACCATAGTGGATGTGTTGTCAGAGGCGAGATCTAGCTTTGACACGTGCCCGCAACGTAGAAGCCTGTGCGTGTATATTTACCTTCCGGGAACTTCGAAAATCGCGCGGGAGTTGTGTTTTATTATTTTTTTTGACAAATCAACGCGTTATAAATGTGTATGTGTGTTAATATCGCCATTGCCGCCGAGTTTTTAAATTAGTTTGGTGCGCGATAAGCGTTCACACTTTAGCCCGAACTCAACCGAGACAAAATTGAAATTCAAATATGTATCAGCGCCACACCGTCGGCTGCACATAGGTATATATTGTATAATATGATAGACATCTCCCGTTTGCGTAATTAATCGAACGTTTGACCCCAGAAGTGCGAACAGATCTTGTAAAGTTGACCACACTCTGCAGCTAAAAGTGTATTTTTTACCTCACACATACACACACTAAAAATATACGTGCGAAAGTGTCAACAGCTTAATCCGCGTAGTGTTTTTTTTAAGATAAGAAAGATTCCCACGTTAGCACACAAAAAATCAACAATATAAGGGTATTTTTCTGTTTATATACGTGAGAAAGAATCTGAACTGAAGAATCGGCGTGTTAAGTGTTGAAACAAGCGTGAAATATCGAAATAAACTGTTGAATTCGCGTAGTGTTTTGAAGGTAAAGTTTGTACGAAAATAACAAAACTATTCGCGTAGTGTTCCCAAGATTTTCCGACACTGAAATAGGCGCGAAATTAGTGTTTTAAGGGTTACGCGCTGTTTGTGTTACAAAACTGAATAACTCGCTTATTGTGTTTTTTTGTTATATAAAATTGATGCTTTAAAATTTATATTATCGAAGTAATGTTTGGAAACTGAAGGTCTTACTATCGTTTGTGTAGTGTTGTGCAAAGTGTTACGATGGACATGCAAGGATCAGGATACGGCAGCCCCTGGCAGACACCCCCCGGGGGTCTGGGGGAACTGTGCGATGTGGGCAGCATGATGGGGGCCCTGGGAGAATTGGAACCCCAAACGAGGGCCCGCTCCAACACGTGGCCCCAGCCCAGACCGGACAACTATGTCGACCCTCCGGAAGATCCCGGTTCCAATAAGTGCTCCAATCAGCAGCTGTCAAATATGGGTGAGCACCATTTTTATACCGTTTTACATACGTAGTGAAATAAGAAACATTAAAAAATATATTAGTTGTTGTGAAATATAATTCGAATTAATTTTCTGCCACCTCGAAACAGGCTCACCTTAATAAAATGTTTCATATAAAAAAACATTATTTTGGTTATTTGTTGCTCAAATAATTTGTTCGTTAATTGAACAATATGATAATTAAAATACTTAAAAAGCAATATAGCAGATACATTATTATGTTTAAAAAGAACATTTTAACTAGGTATGTATATTAATAAGAATGTATTTTTATAATAATGATGAATATGAACACATATATAATTCTACAATTTATTTATTTATTCCCGATTTATTCCCGACAACCGTTTCGGCTTATAAGGTCATAATCAACTGGTCTTATAAGCCGAAACGGTCGTCGGGAGTAAAATAAATAAATTGTAGAATTATATGTGTTCATATTCATCATTCTCATAATGGAATTTTACAAATTAGAAGCTGTCACAATCGAAAGATTGAAAAGTGCGTATAATGCAATTTTAGATTCGTCTTAGGTTTTGGCGTAATTATTTTTTGAAATGCATTTACTTTTTTAATCTATTGGGCTTAGAAAGATGTTTGACCTCTTATTTTTAAAAGAATTTCATAAGATTTAATCATGGTATAATTTTTTAAAGGTGTTTTTTTTTTTAATTTTTGAAAAAACAAAAAGGTTTTTGAAATCTACAGAGAGGTATCTCAATGGGGAAACAGAGATAAATGTGTCGGTTGTCATTTTTAAAATTGTTAGTATGTAATTTTGTAATAAAATAACCGGAATATCCGGCTCGAAGGACCAATATGGTATATTGTTGACTGGGTAAAAAAGAAACTCATTTCCTTTTTGATTAAATGTTATAATATTCTGGTTTACATTATTTCATTCAGGCGGTCACAAAAATTATTACAATAAAACAACTGAATTCAACAAAAAACATTGCTGTATTTTTGAATTTTAGTATAACCATATGTATATTTTAATTCAATACATTGAAGATATTCTATATCTTATGTAAGGTAAATATTGTAATTACATTCAATACGGATATCCCAATTTATATACGCAGTTGTACATAATATATTATCGTCCACCTCAAGTTCGTTTCTGTAGAAAATATTAGGGGATATTCTACGGCATTCAATGAACGTCTTATCAGAATCTGATTGGAATCTAGTGAGAATACATAATAAAAATTAATGAAGTTACTTTATTTATTTATATATTTACTTAACAAATAGTCTTGTAGAGTATACAAAAAATACATTATGAAATAAAGAAAAAGACTAACATTCATGATGATGATCATGGGTTTGATTCCCAGCAGACGAGAAATATATTTAAATAGATTTCTCACGCAATTCTTGCTTCTCTGGGGTGGAAACACTGGTTAGTAGGTAGAAGTTGCCATATGGCAATAATAAACTCGCAATTTGCGCAGGGTGCAAGGAAGTGTTTCTTATTATAATTATTTTACAATGGGGTGGACTTATTTCCCGTAGGCAATTTCTACCAGTCAACCACACTAGTAAGAACACTAAACTTGTAGCAAGTATTACGTATGAATACTTAAACAATATGAATACTAATAAACATATAACAAAAAAAAAATTAAAAATAACAATGATAATGTCCAAAAAAAGTAAAAATAACAATGATAATGTCCAAAAAAAGTAAAAATACTTAACAATGATAATGTCCAAAAAAAGTAAAAAGAGGATAGGGTACGAATCGAATAAGTATAAAGGAATTATAGGTATATGGATAAGAAGCTTCTTGAAACCCATTAAGCTAGGAGCATCTCTTATACCATTGGGTAATTGGTTCCACAACTGGACTATTGTGAACGCGTTAAGTGTAAAAAGTGTACTGGTATTAAGAGTATACTATGGTTTTGAGACTAAATTTAGGCCATGGGAGGAAAGAATACATTGCTGAGCATGAAAATTCATTTGAAATATTTTAAGTTTTTTTTATTTATACAAGGTTACATACAGTTTCAATTCTTTCTTTATCTTTATCCTTAGCGCTTTTGTCCCGTTTCTATCGGGGTACGCTTTGACCATGATCCTGGAATTGGCGAGTCTGGTTATTACATTGAAGCGACTGCCATCTGACCTTCGTAACCCTTAGAAAGGGGAACCAGACAAATTGGATCATGGTTACACATAGCTAGTGATATAAATCCGCACATAGATTTTTTAAAAATCCAGAGGTGCGTGCCCCGTCCGGATTCGAACCGTCAACCTCACGCATGTGAGGCGACAACCTTACCGCTGGACTATCACCGCTCAATACGGTTACATACAGTTTCAATAAACACAAAAAATAATTAACAACTACAAAACCAAAATTGTAACCCCAATATTAAGGTAAGTGCAGTCTTACAAAAAAATAAAAACGAAAATTACCAAATAAGTAACTATATTTGCAAAAAGATAATCTATGTAAATAAGAATACAAAAAAAATATTATCTAAGTAATTATGGTAAGTATGAACACATATATATATTCCACAATGATTGGTTGATTATGGCATTGTGGAATATAATATATGTGTTCATATTTACCATAATTATTATGGAATTCTACAGTTTGGAAGCCGTACCTATCAATCGACAGATTGAAAACTGCTGATTAACTAAGCAAATAAATAGATGCATATAAATAGAGCTAGGTTATCAAGGACAGGTAAATGAATAGGAATGGGAAAATTAGGAAAAAAAGTCAATCATTGAGGAAGCCTCAACATATTCTTTGATTTTTCGTATTCTTACGTTGTTTATTTATGTATGTCCTTCAAGTACATATACATCCTCATAATACTTTCCATAAACTAAGCATACGAACGAAAACGAAATCGGTCGAGGCAAGATTCGAACTCGCGGCTTTTTATCTCAATAACTGTTTTATTTTTAGATATTAAGATTTCTATTCGACAACAAAAGGGCTGATTGTGAAGGGTATAAGTATTAAGTATATGTGTCATATTTTTTTTACTATCATGCATAGTCGATATAAAAGCCTAGGTTTCTTCTACTTCGATGACGCTACAGCCCAAATTAAGCCGTGGCCTTCTTCAACTACTGCCTCCTATCAACAACCCATACCTCATGAGTCCATCGAGTCTCCAATGAAAGAGTTTTGAATAATATGATAAAGAAAGAGAGAGTCGCTGACCACTTTCAAGAGATTTTCCTCCGCTTCCACTCTCCAGTTAGAACTCGCAGAAGCTGTGCCGCATCTTTTCTTATGTCGTCCATTTGTGTGTGAATAATGCCTTAAATATTTATAATACACGTTCAAAATTATTTAAAAGATCTGTATATAATATTAAATGTTAATGTTATCTAAGTTTATTTCTTTTTATCCGAAATGGGAGAACAACGTGAACAACTTTGGCATTTTCGTCAAGTAAAATTTTTACCATTTATAATGTCAGCCACTGGCACAATTCCGAAATTCTGAAATGGTTAAATAAGTACCTATTTAAGTTTTGATTATAAATTTTAGATTCAAGGTTTAGATGTATTTTTGTTAACACAATGTAAGTTTATAATTATAAATTAAATTTGAATAAAAAATAAATGAAACAGTTTTAATCCACAAAAAAGTGAAATTTAACTGTCCAACGCTTTCGCTAGTCCCTGCTAGCATCATCAGAGACACAATTTATACCAATTACAAAATCAAACTTACTAAAATGTTAGTATCTAGTAGCCAGGTCATATTATGTATAGACATCCCGACTCCTACCTTTTCACATCCCCATTTGTTATCAGCTTATTATTTTTGCTTGTTTTTGTAGTAACCTAGTATAAATATTGTACCTGTGATGATGCTAGCAGAGACTAGCGAAAGCTCTTAGGCCATTAAATTGTACTCGTTTGTGGATCATTTATTTTAGATTCATCGGCAAATGAGTGGGTTGTGACCAACGCTAAAATTATCACATAGATATTTTTGTTTTAACTTTTTTCGAATATGTATAATGATACAGCCGACGTAATATCAGGACTTTGAGTATTCCATTGTCATGGTGCTTGTACCTACTTCATATGAAGAGTTAAAAAAATCAGCACTATGAATTGGAATAGATAGTTAAGAACGTTCATCAGATCAGATTTACTTATTCGTGATCGGTTTTTAGCATACATCTTCCTCATTAGATTAGTATTAAAAAAAAATCATGATTAACGATGAAGGAACTGGTGTTTCTTAGTTAGATTTTGCACTTGATATGATTTAATTTATTATAATAACAAATATTTAAAAAAATCAAAAAGTTTCACTTAAAAGGTAATTAATTTATGTCTCTTGTATTATTGAGTTTGTTAAGTAAGGAAATATAATCTCTCTTCCTATCCGTGAAAATAGCCAAACATGTGATGTAATAATTTATGAATAAAATATGTGGTAAAATAATTATGTAATACCATATTAATATTTATTTATTTATTATTATTTGAATCTTCTTGTACATACAATTAGTACACTGGCGGGCTTATTGCCTAATGGCAATTTCTTCCAACCAACCAGAGTAAATGTTACGTATACAAAACAATGTGTACTATGGCAATCAATTAATCACATTACTGTCACGCGGCTTTGTTGAAAGGACTGTAAATGAAAATTTGCAGAACATCTGGCAGACTCGCTGGACGGCCTGCTCAGTGGGAAGAATTACCTACTTATTTTTTCCCGACGTGAGGTATCGTCTTAAATCTCCCTGGGTTGTTCCAGACTTTTGGACTTCCCAATTTTTCACAGGACACGGAAACTTTAAAAGTTATCTTCACCGATTTAACATTGCCTCCTCTGCTTCATGTCATTTCTGTCAATACCCGGACCAAACTTCGGAACATATCCTTTGGGAATGTTGCCACCCAATGGTGTCCTCATATAGATCGGAGCTCCTCGTTGCTGTCCGTGGGCCTCTCCAAGGTCCCATTGGTCATGCGGATTTTGTGATCTCGAAGAAAAATTATAAAGCTTTTAAGGTTTTCTGTCATAGATATGGTGCCTTACTTTTAGAAGATTCCCGTTAAATTAATTATTTCCAGAGATCTTGGTCACTTCTCTGATGGTCTGCATGTAGGGGGATCTGAGGTCATAGACAGTCCACGGGTGTGAATTTTCTGTTCGCACTCGTTGATTGTTTCTTTTTGCACTATGGTGCCGAGATTGCTAATCTAGAGGGCTCCATGAGCTACTTTTCGTGCTATGCATTTTTTTTTTGTCGTTCACTTAGCGTTCTGTGAAGGGGCCGATTACAGTCCCCATAGGCAGAGCGGGTGGTGGTGGGAGTAGCGAATCACATTACAAAATAAATAAATACAGCAGAAGAAAAGTAAAAAAAAAAAACAAAGAAGATAGCATAAAAGATCAATTCATAGCAATGATAGGAAAACTAAAGGATAAGGAAAGGAAGAGGAGAGGAAGATGTAATCAGGTGTTGTCAGATAAATATTTTTGCTTTAGCCTTTTCTTGAAGATGTTTAATGAGATAGACGACGTAATATCAAGACTTAGGCTATTCCATAGCCTAGCAGAATGTACTTCAAATGAAGAGCTTAAAAAATCAGAACTATGAATAGGGATAGATAGTAAAGCACGTTCAGCAGATCGAAGTGGACGCCCGTGGCTTGAAAGATAAGTGAATTTTTTTATTTCTGAGGTTAAGTTGGATTAAAAAGGACATTGTATTGTAATGACAAGATATATATATATATATATATATATATATATATATATATATATATATATATATATATATATATATATATATATATATATATATATATATATATATATATATATATATATATATATATATATATATATATATATATATATATATATATATATATATATATATATATATATATATATATATATATATATATATATATATATATATATATATATATATATATATATTACGTCGTTGTCGTATCTTGGGCCAATGAAGAAGATTACGGTTATGAGAAATATGAGCGAATTTTTTAGTCCAAAGATAAAACGGATGCAAACATTTTGAAGGCGTTCAAGTTTGTTGAGATGATCCTCGTTTGCATCCAAATAGCTAACATCAGCATAGTCAAGCAACGGTAGGAGATGTTATTGAGCTAAGGTTATTTTACAGTGAAGTGGAAGGAAATTCTTGAGTTTATTAAGTGAGCGGTATGGCAAAGTAAGTGGATTTGCTGACATGTGAGATCTGTTCATGCCAGGATAAGTTATTATTAGTGATGTTCCGACTAGTCGGCGAATAGTCGGTAAAGCCGACTATCCGGCCAATTTCGTAGTCGGCGACTAGTCGGCACTATTCGGCAGAGAGCGCCGACTATCCGGCTTCTTATTCTGTATGTATTTCTGCATAAAATGTATATAGGAAGAATTACATTTTATATAAATCTTGATTTTCTGAACATTTTTATTTTAGAATAAGTCTTACACATTTTGAAATGTAAAGAAACCTTTCCTTTGGTAAGCAACTAATAAAACAGCATAATATCTTCTTATTTTATTATATCTTCTTATTATTAAAATTTTTATTATGTCAAAAAAAATGCCTCGTGTTGATTTTTTTTTTTACCAATTGGACAATGATTCCCATAAAGAAAACGCTCGCAGGCGGCGATTGCGATTTGTGCGTGAGTCAGATGTAAACGAAGCGTCACTTAAATTGCCAAATACCTCCAAAACTATGATCGACTTGGCCGAATAGTCGGCCGACTAGTCGGCCTCTTTACAACCGACTAATCGGCTAGTTCGTTAGTCGGCCAAAGTTATATTTGGCACATCTCCAGTTATTATCAATGTATTCCTTATACCAAGGTCTTTCACGACCTTGGTATAAGGAATACATTGATTATTGATATACAGAGATGGGAGTTGCACATTTTTAAGGGAGGACAGCAGACGAAGACTACCAATAACAATCGCTATAATTAATAATAATTCCAAAAATAATTAAATTTAAATAAAAAATTTAAGAATATTGTATAGCGTGCATATTATTTATACATATTATGCGCATTGTATACAAACCAGCAAGCTATATATAATTCAAATAAAAATTTGTTAATGCTAGTTGTTAGCGCCGATTGCCGATTGCAAATCGGGCTAACGGAATAGTGGACTGTATATCGAAATTTGTGAATTGAATTTAAAAAATTAAAAAAAATATGTATATATACCTATATATTATATAGATTTTACTGTATCCTATTCGAATATAATTCCCACATACAGGCTTAGCCTTAGTGGGATCCTTACATATATTTTAAAATATTTAAGTTATATTTATGTGCTATGTACCTAACTATGTAAGGATTTGAAATAAAAAAAAAAAAAAAAAATTTATTGAACGAATCAATTTGCCTAGGAATTTAGGAGGTAGGGGTATAATAAAAATAACATCGTTACATAATAATCAAATCGAATCGCTAAAAACTTTCTTTCACAAAAAATCTGATAGTTCTTTAATGCATAAAGTAATCTGTGAGGCGGACAAAAATTTAACAACATTAAATTTAAATGACGAGAATGCCAATAACAATATTATAAATATAAATGATGACCTTCTAAATTCGTGGCTAAATAAAATAATTCATTCTACACATCCAAAATATCTCAACCAACCTTATGTTGACAAAATTTGGTCAAACAAATGGTTGAGTATTGGTGATTTGGACGCGGATTTAGAAGGTTTTATAATAGCGATTCAGGATAGAGTAATAAAAACTAAAAATTATCAAAAATATATAATAAAAGACATAAATGTAGTAGATGATAGTTGTAGGAAATGTTTGGCTTTTCCGGAATCAATCGAGCATATAATATCGGGCTGTTCTTTTCTCGCGCAATCAGAATATACATACATTTAGACATAATCAGGTAGCAAAAATATTACATCAAAATTTAGCTATTAAATATAAATTAATTGACGCGATAAACATAAAACCATATTATGAATATGATCCGATTTCATTTTTAGAAAATAATAATATTTCGCTTTATTACGATAAAACAATATAAACTGACCGGTCAATTCAACATAACAGACCCGATTTAATAATACATGATAAAATTAAAAAAATAACATATATTTGCGACGTGGCTATTCCAAATTCTAGTAATATTATAAGAACTTTTGATGAAAAAATTAGAAAATATACCGCTTTAGGTAACGAGATTAAAAGACTTTGGCATTCTCGTAAAATAATAATATTACCGTTCATTATTTCAGCCACTGGCATTATTCCAAAATCGTTAATCCGTAATTTAGAAATTATAGATTTATCAAAAAACTTAATAATAAAAATGCAAAAAACGGTAATAATGAATACATGTAGAATCGTTAAAGATTTTTTAAACGTTAATATTCGGGAATCAGTAGGGTAGTTAGGTAGTATAGAGACCTCCTCAGAGCCTAATCCTTTGATATGTTTAAGTATCTGGATGGGTGAACTATTCCCAATTGAAAGCTTGATGATGCGTTTGTTGCATTTTATTTTGCTCTTTTAAATAATTTACAATTTACGCATTGATCTGCTAATTCTTTTGAGGAAGTGTATAATGATAATAATAATAATTGAGTGTTATTATTTGTAGTGCTTAATTGTTATTAATATCATTAGTAAATCGGCCAGCGCCGTAAAAAAAAATGCGTGTCGGATGGGATTTGACCAAGGAGCGGTACTAACATTTGATCTCGTTCTCTTGTTGCGATTCTCCTCTTCTCACATATAACACAACAAAAAGTACAATACGATGATGATGATGATGATGATGATGATGATGTATATTATAAAACGATGATGACATGTATAGATCGACGAAACGAGACGATAGTATTTAAGCGACGAATTTGAATAATTAAATCGAGACGACGTGTTTGCGAGATCCTTCTTCCGGTTTTGACCGCTAAGGGGAAGGAGGCAGTTGTGGAAGGATTTTGGCGGGAATCAAAGGTATTTTGATTTGTCCATCATTCGATATCAAACACTAGTTGCATGTAACACATGGGATCCAACTGTCGACGGCGATAATATGTATAATTGAGGAATACGTACCAAGCAATAAAAATTTAAAAACAAATTAATAAATATTTTAAGATATTTTGTTTTCTATATAAAACATGTAGGTATATATGTCAGGATAGGATAATGTGGTGGTCAGTCTGTTTTTCCTACCTAGAATATGAAAACAACATGATGGTATGTATGTATAGTATGTTTGGAGTTCAAGAAGGTATCAAAATATTGAGTGAGATATTGTGTAAAGTATACTGCCTTACAAACTGTATGAAACAAGTCGTCACTAAATTCAATTTTTATAAAAATTGTTAAAAAAAGTTTGAGATAATGGTCATATTTTTTATGGCAAATTAAATTATCTAGTTGGGGTGTTTCGGCGTTTAAAGATGTTTAAAAAAAATATAAGCAACTAAACACAAATTTGTCATAAACAAAAATATAAAAAAAATCCCTGGTTTGAGATAATTGTATTTTTCTATATTTATACAAATTTTCAAAGTTTTAGTTTTGGATTATGAGATATATAAAAAATAGAATAAAAATTTAAATATCGATGAACCCAATTAGAACTAAAATACAGAATATAAAAGCTATGTGCATCAAGTGTACCAAAAGTTTTAAAAGGGGACGGACACACTCAGACACACGAAAAACACATAAAATAATCTTCTCCGAATTCTGAATTCATCCATATTATATCCCTACAACCACATCTACTGCATTATTATATGCTGCGTTGCCTCTAATTTGTTTTTTTTTTTTGCACGCTTAAAGTTCCTAGTACCCACCTCTTGTCTTAAAACTGTCGATTTGTTAGGAGAAATAAATTCGCTTGAACCAATTGACAGTTGGAATATGTTTTGTAGACATTCAACCAAGGGCGGACCCTTGGATTATACGACTCGCTATGAATGCAATTCGCCTCTTATATTATCTCAATAGCAACTAGCAGCAGTATTATATTAATTATTCCGTACATAATGATATATTGATTCAGTGTCGCGTACTGGTTGGTAGCTCGTCTTTTCGTTCTCTCAAACAATAAAACCCACCAAATTACCTTCCAAGGCTCTTCGGCATTCAACATTACCCCCTCCCTTCATCCTCCCCCCCTACCAAACCACCTTGAACCTAACAATATTAGTGTGATATATTATGTACCTATGTGTAGAGTTGTACCTCACTCAGATATAGATATTATGTAGACATGCAACACGTGATTGTGTACAAACATAGGATGAATGGATGGATACACATTATCATGTATTATATACTTATGTACCTATGTGTAAAGTTGTACCTCACTCAGATAAAGATATTATGTAGACATGCAACACGTGGTTGTGTACAAACATAGGATGAATGGATGGATACACATTATCATGTATTATATACTTATGTACCTATGTGTAGAGTTGTACCTCACTCAGATATAGATATTATGTAGACATGCAACACGTGGTTGTGTACAAACATAGGATAAATGGATGGATACACATTATCATGTATTATATACTTATGTACCTATGTGTAGAGTTGTACCTCACTCAGATATAGATATTATGTAGACATGCAACACGTGGTTGTGTACAAACATAGGATGAATGGATGGATACACATTATCATGTACATATTATATACTTATGTACCTATGTGTAGAGTTGTACCTCACTCAGATATAGATATTATGTAGATATGCAACACGTGGTTGTGTACAAACATAGGATGAATGGATGGATACACATTATCATGTACATATTATATACTTATGTACCTATGTGTAGAGTTGTACCTCACTCAGATATAGATATTATGTAGACATGCAACACGTGGTTGTGTACAAACATAGGATGAATGGATGGATACACATTATCATGTACATATTATATACTTATGTACCTATGTGTAGAGTTGTACCTCACTCAGATATAGATATTATGTAGATATGCAACACGTGGTTATGTACAAACATAGGATGAATGGATGGATACACATTATCATGTACATATTATATACTTATGTACCTATGTGTAGAGTTGTACCTCACTCAGATATAGATATTATGTAGACATGCAACACGTGGTTGTGTACAAACATAGGATGAATGGATGGATACACATTATCATGTACATATTATATACTTATGTACCTATGTGTAGAGTTGTACCTCACTCAGATATAGATATTATGTAGACATGCAACACGTGGTTGTGTACAAACATAGGATGAATGGATGGATACACATTATCATGTACATATTATATACTTATGTACCTATGTGTAGAGTTGTACCTCACTCAGATATAGATATTATGTAGACATGCAACACGTGGTTGTGTACAAACATAGGATGAATGGATGGATACACATTATCATGTACATATTATATACTTATGTACCTATGTGTAGAGTTGTACCTCACTCAGATATAGATATTATGTAGACATGCAACACGTGGTTGTGTACAAACATAGGATGAATGGATGGATACACATTATCATGTACATATTATATACTTATGTACCTATGTGTAGAGTTGTACCTCACTCAGATATAGATATTATGTAGACATGCAACACGTGGTTGTGTACAAACATAGGATGAATGGATGGATACACATTATCATGTACATATTATATACTTATGTACCTATGTGTAGAGTTGTACCTCACTCAGATATAGATATTATGTAGACATGCAACACGTGGTTGTGTACAAACATAGGATGAATGGATGGATACACATTATCATGTACATATTATATACTTATGTACCTATGTGTAGAGTTGTAGCTCACTCAGATATAGATATTATGTAGACATGCAACACGTGGTTGTGTACAAACATAGGATGAATGGATGGATACACATTATCATGTACATATTATATACACTTACAGTATTCATGCACTATCAAGAGACATTTAACATCCCCCCCCCCCTTCATCCTCCCCCCACCAAACCACCTTGAACCTAACAATATTAGTGTAATATATTATGTATATATTCATTGTTAAGAATATCACTGTTTATCAGAACAAATATCTGATACAGTTTTGGATATCTGCAAACATACCACAAATCGTGGTGAATAGTGTTGAGATATAAATCAATCTTGTCTTGCTCAAAATGCAATGCCTCGTTGTATGATCAAAACCATAAATGCAAAACAAGACTCCTAAATGCTTGGGAGTCTTGCGAACTAATATAAATATGTATTGACAATATTCGGTGGAATGGGGGACGGTTTGCGCATCTACCAACCAAACAAAAAAAATGTGTTCTGTTTAGCCCACGAGATTTTCCAAGATGTTAGCCCATATCTCTACTCGTTATTTTTGTGATAAATACTCGTAGATTACGAACTTTTTATCCATTAAAGCGAAAAAAAAATACCGTTATAGAATGAACTATGCACAGATTTTGTTTCAATAGGTAGGTAACTAAAACAACTAAAATTTATTCGATCCACAATTAGGCCAAAATAACCCCCTCAAGTGTTTGAAACATTTGTATCCTGCCTGTGCTTACGTATGGTCTGGAAACTATCACGCTAACTGCGAGGACCATACATAAGCTAAAATACACTCAAGAGATCCATGGAAAGGCAAATGATAGGCGTAAATCTAAGAGACAAAATTAGAAATGAAGAAATCAGACGCCAGACAAAAGTTGTTGATGTCATGGATCGATTTGCAAAACTTAAATGGCAATGGGCAGGTCATGTTGCCAGACAGGGTACGGACAGATGGGCACCCAGAATTCTAAATTGGAGAACATGAAAAGGGGAATAGGCCGGCCTTAGAAAAGGTGGGCCGATGATATTGTCCCTGTCGCTGGAAGCAGATGGGTTCAAAAAGCCCAAAAAAAAGACGAGTGGAGGCTCTTAGAAGAGGCCTACATCCAGCAGTGGAGAGATGGCTGAGAAAGAAGAAGAAATAAAGAAACCCCTCATCATTTTCTTTTATCGTAATGATCTCCTTCCAGTTGCAAAAGGCGGCTTTATCAAAGGAATTATTGAGATGATTAACGCAATAAACACATTCAAAAGTAAATTTCAACTTATGATAGATCAACTGAAAAGAAAGGATCTGAACCATTTCCCGTCTTTGAAAGCAAGGATTCCTCAATTGAATTTATGAGGCAGAATTATCAAATATTTTGGGCCAATTTGAAATATTTATTTATTTATTTTAAACACTTTACTATACATTACTTATTTGCTAGTACAAATGGCGGACTTATTGCCTAGTGGCAATATTTTCCAGACAACCATCTGTAACTTTCATGAGTATACAAATGAAAAGAAAACCTATATAAAACTATAAACATATTACATTTAAACACAATAATGTAAGAAGAATAAAAATATGTAGGTACATCTATGACAATTAAACAAATCTTAGATGAAACCTGTTACAGCACTATGGGAGGGAAGGGAAAAAAGGAGAGAAGATATATATGTCTAACTACAGGAATAGGGAAATAAATGGGAACTATGTTGGTAAAGAAATATAAATTAGGAGCACGCGCTTTAATCTAGTTTTGAAGGTTGCTAACGTTGGTGCAGTTCTAATATCAAGGGCCAAGTGTTCCATAACCGGGCAGCATGGACAGTAAAGGATGATAAATAGAAAGCCGTGGCATGTGATGGGGTGGCGAGGGTTCTCTCTTCTCTAGATCGAAGCGGGAGTCCATGAGAATAATACGTTTTTATGATTCAGTAAATTGGCAAATATCGCATCATTTATGAGTTGTCCTTTTTCGTATAAAAACATTGAGGAATTAGCTACTGAAATAGCAATGAGTTAATGCAGATTATATCAGATATACATCTCAAAGCCACAGCATCTGATACAAAATTCTGGTGTTTTATATCTGAAGATAAATATCCTAATCTAAGGCAAATCGCCCTTCAGCTAACGGCAATGTTTGGGTCAACTTACTCGTGCGAGTCTGCATTTTCTGAAATGAAGATTATTAAGTCAAAATATCGCAATCGACTAACTAACGAACATATTTCATCATGCTTGTGATTGGCACTCGCTAATTTCGTACCATCGTATGAAAAGTATGCTGAGGGCATGCAGTGCCACGCTTCAACATCCAAAGTCACTCTTGTATACCCTGGGTATACGCAAAAATGCACACTAAATTACCTTCTAATGTACGAAACACGAAAAAATGTTGTGTATCACTTGATATGTGATTCAACATTTCATCAAAAAAGGTAAAATTTAAAGGTAAAGTTTTTTTAAATAGCAAGAATAGTTTTTAAATTATTATAATAATAAAAAACTCAGCCGGTAGATTTTCATATTCTCTTTCGATTGAATTAAAAATCTACTTCATAGGCCGTGTAGTTTTAGTTACTTACAATAAAAAAAATAAAAAAAGGGTTTTACTAAAACTTATTTTACAAGAAAAGTATTAAACAAATTCTAAATTAAAAAAAAACTCATGCAATAGAATAAAGATGTACATGCAAACTGTTCCTTATTTCAAAGACGTATCTTTTGAGGGTATTAGGGAAATTATTTTCAAAATATAGGTACTATATAGCTTACTGTAGCCTCTTAAGTTTAAACACTACATAGAACTCGATCGTTTTGTAAGATGCAATAAACTCGCCATTATCTATAATTATGAGTTTTTTCAATGACATTTTAGAGCATTCTTACATTTACCTTGACTTAAAGATACATATTTTATTGATTTAAATAACCAACAGTTTACATTAAAAATTTACAGTAGCTATAATATTATATGAATCAAGTTATAAACCATGCATATTGTGTGAACATATACCTATGCTACTAGACGATAGATACACCCTACGTAGACGTCCTAGACGACAATCCCGCATCATACATACTTTCAGCCTCTCAGAGTCAACGATCGTAATTTAACAATATTGAGGTAGATCGCCAGCAGTTCAAGTTTGAGCACCCCTGACCTACGCCATTAAAAAGTATTTATATATTTTTAATAAATAGTTTATGGTCAATGCTATAGTAAAAACACGTTACTTATCTTTACTGTCTGTATAATATAATCTATATACCATTGAATTGGTATATATATATATATATATATATATATATATATATATATATATATATATATATATATATATATATATATATATATATATATATATATATATATATATATATATATATATATATATATATATATATATATATATATATATATATATATATATATATATATATATATATATATATATATATATATATATATATATATATATATATATATATATATATATATATATATATATATATATATATATATATATATATATATATATATATTTTTATCTCGGTTTTCCCGTGTCAGTAGGTCTTGACTAAGACCATTTGTCTTAAGACCATTCTCTAAAATTAACAATAAATCACAACACAAAAATAATGATAAAATATTATTACCAACGAACACGACAGCAGGTGGGCGTGTCACAAGGAGCCAATCACGTCGCGCTAACAATATTTGACATAAGCGGCCATCTTGTACGCTACGAGTCACTTGACGGTGAGCTTTCAGTGTGAGTAGACGTGTGTCGCGCGCGTGCTTTTCGTTAAGTCCTTGAAAATGCCTGGTGATATTCAGGCGAAACGTCGGAAGACAAATGGTCTTAGTCAAGACCTACTGACACGGGAAAACCGAGATAAAAATATTATAACATATTTCACCCGTGAAAACATCAAATATAACATATATATATATATATATATATATATATATATATATATATATATATATATATATATATATATATATATATATATATATATATATATATATATATATATATATATATATATATATATATATATATATATATATATATATATATATATATATATATATATATATATATATATATATATATATATATATATATATATATATATATATATATATATATATATATATATATATATATATATATATATATATATATATATATATACCATTATATTTAGATTTCAGTCACGAACTGATGGTAATTAATATGAAATTACTGTTTTACAACCTACACCTATTGGTTGGTATTGTTTTTTTATCGTTGCTAGGTGGGGGACACCAGCTATTAGATTTGGGTCCATTATACTCTTCCGAAGAAGCGCACTACGTAGCTTGGGGAGGGTTTGCAATCTGCTCGGGAAAATATTTATTAAAATAAGGTGGAAACACAGAATTTATTATGATGATCGTTCCACAGCCGGGCTGCTGTGTTGATAAAAGAGTTCGAGAAGCCACTGGTTCGTGTATATTGAAGGTTTACTGTCAACCGGTGTTGATATTGTGTAAAGCGAGTGACTATATTGTGAATGGGTGGAAGAGGAACCAGGGATTCAAGTTCTTCTGAGCATATCTTCTCAAGTTCTCATGAGCATTGTAGTTTATTTTTTTACGAGCGGAATGGAATTGAAAACACCCGTGTTACGGCCGCAGCCAGCTTACTAATAATGAAACTCACAGACACAGAGTAAAGAATATGCAGACACCGACATAAGCTACGAATTAAGCCCGAGAGATCGGTACACAAAGTGAGGTGGAACGAGGGTATCCCAAATAAATTCTTTGTTTTGGAGGCATGTCACATTAAGGTCGTCTGGATCACAGAGTAACAACTTCCTAATGGATTTGGACAGAGTTAACAAAGCGGTTTACTATGACCGATGCTTTGGTGTGAGCGTTCCAATTAAGTGGAATGCACTGCCTCCAGATGTCCGCAGTGCTCAAAGCAAGAGATATTTCACTAAAGGACTGAAAACAGCTTTGTTTCTTAGAGCAGCTCATTACTAAACTATCAGCCTTGTAATGATCTCGAATCATTAAATCCCCTATTATTATTATTATTTTTTGATTAAATATAACACATTTATATACCAATAAAAAAATATTTGTTTTTCAAAATTTAAATCCCCTTGTCAACAACTTTGTACTTTTCAATATTAGTTTAAGTACTGTTTCAATTTTCATTCCTAACCGTTCTGAAGATATTTTAATTATTTTATTTGTTGATAGAGATTTATATAGTCTGACGATGTGCATTGTTTTATTAGTGGTCCAGTGAAAACTCCATGCATTATTCAATAGGATAATTAATATTCTTCTTCTTCTTCCTTCGGTTTTAGGCCGAAGGCCTGTTTTTTCAGTCGGAGACTGCCTCTTGTGATCTGGATATCCAGCGTCACTCCATCTTTTTGCTGGTCTCCCCTTTGCTCTACGACACTCCGGGACTTCCTTGGAGACAATTTTGGGTAGTTGATTGTCTCCCATTCTCTCGACATGGTCTCTCCATTAATGCCTTCGCCCTCTACCCCAGCGGATAATTCATATTGATTACAAAAAATTACAAATATAATTAATCCACTAGTACATAAAAAAACACTAAAATAAGACAGCTAATATAATCAAAGTACTAGGAAAGATATAGGAGGAGGCAGTTGTCCTAAACGGAAATACGTTATTTAAATACGTATATTGACTATCCCTTTTTTTACAAGAAATTTAGCTCATGTCTATAGATACTTTAGATAGTTGTTATTGGTCTGTGGTCCGGAGCTGTTTATTTTTTTTTAGATTAAAAAGTATCGATTTCTGTTTTAAAAATAGATGGCGTAAAATAATTATATTAGTTTAATTTCAGCGAAAATGAAAACATATCCATACAAGGCGTTTTTCAATTTTGAAAATTCCGAGAAAAACAAACAACGGTTTTAATATTGGAACATCATTTTGTGCCTGAATTGGTTATTTCTAATTTGAAGAAAGGAGAGTTATTTTGATTTGGTTGAGAATGCTTAGTTCTTTCTTTTAAGTATTCCTAATTAAAATGGCGTGATAAAAAGATATGTTTATAAATTGTATTATATTAGATGTATCATCCCTCTAATATCATACGTCTCCAGAATGGACAACTTATTATCATTAAGTACATGTTAAATTAATATTTGAAATATTATCTCATGAGACTGCCACAGGATAATATGATAAAATGGACATAATGTAGAAGGGGGGGGTGCAGAATACCAGGTAGACCATTGACCCCTTGGATGTCCACATTAACCAGAGATCTCAAGGAAGCAAGGCTTCGTTCGGAGGACACAAAGGAGGATAAGGACAAGGAAAGCCGGCCACAAGTAAATGGGACAAAGTCTAGAGCAAAGAAAAAAGAAGAAGTAGTATCTATTAGTTGCCCGAGTAGCAATAAAAAAATTAAAAAAAGTACCATACTTGCTTATTTAACGTCTCCGGACATACATATTTGTCTTTTCCACTCCAATACGTCGCAGCAGCGATTACCAAGTAGCGTCTAGCCCCTGAGTTTCTTTTCTGCATTCTTAGGTTAGGTTTAAGTTTGTGTATAATAATAATAGCGACTCGCGTGAGCGAGTTGCTTTATAAATTGAATTATAAATTATTATAAATTAAATATATAATATTCTTTTAATTTTTCGCATTTAATATAAAATTTCACAGCTCATTTGACTTAATACTACGAGATCTCAACCAATCAGGGAGCCAACCGGAAACAGAATGCAAACGGGTAGATTCAGATTGTAGACTCTAGTGATTACCACGTCATTTGCCACAACCAAGTCTTCCTCGTTACATCTCTGTACCATGTTTCGGCAGAAAATAAGATGCTTATCATCTTGGTCCTACCCGCAATCGCAAAATACATCTTCTCGTCCTATACCTCACTTGTTTACTGTATAAGGTCTTACACGTAGTCTATTCAGTGACTTCCATGTGCGGTAAGGTAGATGGTCTCCCGGTCCCAAAGTTTCCGACAGCTTGTTTCGGCCTCCACTGTACTGTTCAATCCAGTGCTTTTGCCATGCCCTTTCTGGTGGTACTTCAATAGGGGACGTTGTGGTCAGGAAATTTTCCTCGATTTTGATCTCGCCATCGGAGGCATGTGACCAAACAGAGATTGTCTTGGGTCCATTTCTTGCTTCTTTCTTTCGGAGACTGCAGTAAAAATACCTACTTCTATTTCATGGAAACTTAAAAGGACATATGTATAACGCTAAATCTAGTGACTGAAAACATGGTATATTAAAACCGCGTAATGCACTTTGAAGTAACGTGTTAGTGAGGGTTACTATCGCGTGCGTTAAAAAGGGTTTATAGATATAAATTATCGGATACCCAAAATTTGTTCATTTTTTGCATTTTAAGAAAAAACTTTATCGGTAATTCACTTTGATTTTATGCAATCTTTAAGCATATAAAAGATTTATTTCTCTACGACACATAGTTCTGGAGTAATTTAAAAAAAATTGTAAAAAAGGATGTTTTTAATATTCTTGTTAAAGGAATTTAGGCTCAATTTTCAAATTGTGTGACGAGCATTCACTAGAAAAACATTGAAAATACTTATGGTAATTTTTCTAGATACACACTAACATTTGAAGAATTTTATTTGAAATTGGGGTGTTTAGGTCTATATGCCACCTTAAGTACTTACGATTATGTTGCTATAAAACTATGCGTGTGTCATTTATTATAGCCTTTGTAGGGTCTGACTAATTTTGACATCTATGGCGTATTGCAAGTAGGTTCTATTAATTTGCATCTATACTTATATGTCTGTGCTCGTGGCTAAACCGAATTGATAATATACTATAGTCAACATAAAATTTGATATCGTTCGTGTATACTTGTTTTTACTGCTGGATTTTTTTCTTTCCACTTCTATGAAAAAGTGGAGTTACGATCTCACAATTTTTAAGCGTATTTTTTTTAACACCAATTCAGCAATTGGTATCATGTATAAAATGCTCACTATTCTTAAGTTTTAATATTCTCCTAACCATAAGGACATAAAACTACTCCTAATCTTTTTTGTTTATATTTTAATTTAAGAGGCATAGTAGGCCAGATATTAAATTTGGAAAATATTTTCCCCAGTACCCTCAAAAGATAAGCCTTTGAAAAAAATGACATTTTATTTTTTTAAATCTTTGCGTAAGTTTTTTGAAATTTGATTTTTATAATATTTTTTTTATAAAATTAGTCTCAGTAAAACCTTTTTTTTATTTTTAATTGCAAGTAACTAAAAAGGTACAATTCCAAAATGGGAATATGAAATTTACCGTTATTTACCCTTTCAATATTTGATTATTTATTTACCTTTTATCACACCAAAATAACGACCAAAAAAATTAAAAAAACACCTTATTTATAATGACAACAATAAGTAGATCACTGCTGCCCAACTAGGAAATCCTGTTCTAGGGCTAGCAGTTTACAATTTTTAGTGAAAATTATATGCAATTATGAACCAGGTGATTGTTCCTGTTCCACACTAAATAGGTACCTACTCATTACCTCATCAAACATTATTATGGGCTCACACAAAATAGATTAACCAGGGGGGCAAGTCTGGTTCAATCGGCGAAATCAAAACCAACGTGATAACCCATGTCATGGATATAATTATTATATGGAGTTCTACAATATCTTTAGATGGAACTCCATACTATGTATAATTATATCCATGATATGGGTAATCACTGGGGTTTTGATTTCGCCAGTCGAACCAGACTTGGCCCCCAGGTCCCAATATTCGCCATAATACCTGTCATAAATCCTATCTCTGACGCGATTTTTATTTCAGAACCATAGAAAGAGACTAGTTAACTATGTTGGTGTATAGTTAATATGAATCACATTAATTACTATTCTTGCTATTTAAAAAAAATAATAAACTAAATTTTACTTTTTCGTCACGAAACAATATTATATATTGCAAATTCGGTGATATATAATATTTTTTCGTGTTTCATGCATCAGAAGGTAATATAGTCTGCATATTTGATACATCCGTATGCATGCACAAGGTATACTAGAGCTTTAAGGCATTTAGATAGGGTTTTGGCAGAACGGTTTCCGCGCTTTGGTTTTTAATCCAGTGGTCGCGAGTTCGAATCCTTCCACGAACGATTTCGTTCACATATTGCCCCCATTCATGGCCCCCAGAATTAACAACATGTTACCTACATCACTCAAAGATTTAATATAGTTGAAATTATTTAAAAGAAAATGTTCCGAACATAATATCATGATCTATGGGATTTCTATATCAAATGTTCGACATCGCAGTGTAAGGATTTCTCTTGTTTTATTTACTTAATTATTAGTTTTTTTTAATATGATACATAAATACTTCTGTTTTTTTATTTTTGGTATTTTTTTTTCTATTGCGATGTTTTTATTTGTGACTTGTGAGAAATAAAGAATTATTTTATTTTATTTTTATTCACAATCTTTTTAACATCTCAGTAGAAACGAATTTGGGATATTATAGAAGAACCAGGAACTCGAGGCACCTACAGGGCTTACGACCTGTCATATTTTATTTTATTTATTTATTTAATGATTTTATTTACATACTTTATCTTCTTTTATTTTTTTTTCTCTTTCGTAAAATATCCTGATTGTTTTATACATTTTGTCTTGATTTGATCTGAGAATCGAATGAATAAAGATATGACTGACGGATCACATCTATGCTGTCAGTTCAGTATTCCCAAGAGATAATATTTCAGATTATTTGTGCAATAAATTAATAAATAAAGATATGACTGGCGGATCACATCTATATGCTCTGTCAGTTCAGTATTCCCAAGGGTATTCAGTATTTCTGATTTGTGCAATTAACAAATAAAAATGTCAAGATACCTACGTACAAAATATGTATGTGCATATCATGATGACTCCAATTCACTTTTTTAATCCGTGAACAATAGTTAAGTTTATATTGTTTAGATACTTTTTAAAAATGCAAATAGGTACAATCTTTGTGTCTCCTGTAATAATCATATGTACACTGCTAGCCCTAGAACAGGTATACCTAGTTGAGCAGCAGTTATCTATTTTTAATGAAGCATATATAAATGGTGTGACTAAAAATAAAATTAAAAATAGCACAAGCATTTGTGTGTATGCAATGTTATGTCGTTTTTTGGGGCTAGGTTGTGGCCATAGGGTCCTAGCAAGTAAAGATAGGGGATGGCAGATGCCCCATTCTAAGATCCTGGGCAAAAGGTATACCCCCGTTCAATTATGACCTATGGAAGAGCCTGTCTTGCTCGACGCCCTCGACGGTCACTCGTCAATCGCGGCGAAGGTTTAGTTTGAGTCATCACACTTTGTTTAACTTACCAGTGTTTCCTGTACCTACAGATAAACTAGATTTGCTTGAAAAATTAATTTCTTCAGTGCTGCGAATCGATCCCAGGACGCCGATACCGAAGCCAAACGGCTTGCCCCGGTGGCTGACCACTTAATTCCTATTGAGAATTTTATGTAAAAAAAAAACTTCCACCACCACCACCCGCTCTGCTAATGGGGACTGTAAACGGCCCCTCCACAGAACGCTAAGTGAGCGACAAGAAAAATTGCATAGCACAAAAAGTGGCTCATGGAGCCCTCTTGATTAGCAATCTCGGAACCATAGTGCAAAAAGAATAATCGACGAATGTGAATGGAAGATTCACACTCGTGGACTGTCATTGACTTCAGATCTTTTTAGATGAGAAACAACAGGGGTTTGACCAAGATGTCTGCAAAAAATTAACCTACTGGGAATCTAACAATAGTAAGGCACCATAACTATGACAAAACTTCTTAAAGGCTTTAAAATTGTTCTTCGAGATCACAAAATCCGCGTGACCAATGGGACCTTTAAGAGCACAAATGGGTGGCAACAATCCCACAGGATAATGTTCCGAAGTTTGGTCTGGGTATTGAGAGAACTGACATGAGGCAGATGAGGCAATTTTAAATCGGTGAACATTCGGGGACAACCCAGGAAGATTTAAGTCGGTTCCTTACGTCAGGAAAAAATAAAAATGATATTCTACCTACTGAGCAAGCCGTCCAACGGGACTGCCAGATATTCTGTAATTTTTCGTAAACACTTCTTTCAAGAACATTGCGTGACACTCGGCCCTCTGGAGGTAAAAGAAGAAAATTTCTAATTACAGAAAAACGACGCCACTTAAAATTGAAAATAGAACCTCTACGCTGCATTTCCAGATCTAGGGGTGTCATGCCCGTTATATGTAAAAAAATATGCTAAAAATGCGAAATCACCATTCTCCACTATTCCATAGTACTGTAGTACAGAGTAAAACTGTTATGGAGTTAGTCTTGGCAACAACCCGCCAACACTAAACCATGTGTTAAAAATTCTTGTGTAAACGTCTCACGAAGCGTACATTATATACATATTATATCTATGTATATATTATTATATTATACAACATAATATTAGCAAGGTCGTGGAACATTTTCGGCCTTGCGGTGACGGCCGCCAGATAGACACCACACAACCAGCGAAGATTTTTTGATTCCGTTACACCTTGTACCGACAAATATTAATAGCCCGCGACTGATAATTTACCGTCCCATCGTAGGAAGTATCAGATACTTTATACTCGTCGTCTGTCATAATTGATCATGTGTGGTCACCCCGCTGACGTGGAGCCAGATGCCTATTAAAAATTTCAAGCATCGACTCGCAGCCGCGATGTGTCGAGAATAATATTATGAATTCTCTACTGCGTCGATAGACCGCCATTTTTTAAAATGGCGTGTCACGCCTCCGAAAAGAACTATCGAATTGTGATTTTACTAGATCGAAATTTGAAAAATGTCGCGCGCTTTGTTCTATTTTTTTAAATATCAATTATTTACAATAGGATAGGTACAATGAATACATCAGAATAGCATATTTTTTTTATTTTATTTTAATATTTTACTTCGTTTTTAGGCATTCGATGCTAGAACATTAGTAACGTTAAGGCCCTAGTATACCCTGGGTATACGGTTGTACGCAAAAACGCACACTAAATTACCTTCTATTGTATGAAACACGAAAAAATATTGTATATCACCTGTTATGTGATATACAACATTTTATCTTGCAAAAATGGAAAAAATTTAGAGGTTTTTTTTAATATCAAGAATAATTATCAAAATATTGTAATAATAAAAAACTCAGCCGGTAGATTTTCATATTCTCTTTCGATTGCAGTAAATATCTACTTCACAGGCCTTGTAGATTTTTAGTTACTAACAATAAAAAAATAAAAAAGGGTTTTACTAAAACTAATTTTACAAGAAAAGTATTAAACAAATTCAAAATTCAAAAAACCCATGCAATAGAATAAAGATGTGAATACAGACTGTTCTTTATTTCAAAGACGTATCTTTTGAGGGTACTGGGGAAATTATTTTCAAAATACTATATAGCCTACTATAGCCTCTTAATAAAAAGTCTTAAAAAATAAGAAGAAGATACCGGTAATACGTCCATAAACAATATTATGACAGCCAAACTGGCTACCTGCGTTTTAGCCAAACCTTTGTTGTCTGCATCTGCATATAAATAAAGTAGACCTAGACCTCGTAAGATTGTCGTTCTGGATTTGCACATGTTTGTGCGCGGCTATATTCATGTCAGTCGGCCTTGTATCGCATTGGTTTCAAATCCGCCTATGTCATTTTATATATTCGTCCTTTTCCTCATGACTGAGGATAGCGGCTGTAGTCCGTCGCCACACGTATGGTCCGCCTCCATGCCAATCTGTTTTGGCCTGAATGCAGAGCACCAGTCACCGAAGACCCCATTGTGGACTTAACCAAATCGCTCCATCTGCTCGGTAAGCGACCACGAGATCTCCGTCCTTCCACGCTGCCCATTACAACAAGCTTCTCGAGGCAGTCTGGTTCCCTTCTAGCAATGTGTCCAAAGAATTGAAGGATACGTCTGTAACATATCGTCGACAGACGATCCTCGATCTTCAGCTCGTCTAGAATTGACACATTCGTTCTTCTGACTGTCCATGGGATGCGCAACATACGCCTCCATTTAATTACATATATGTCATTTTACAGTTGTGCAAAAAACTTATATTACATTCTTATAAAAAAAAAGTGTTAGATACCTGTCCCGAAGGCAGAAGAAGTAGAGGCAGACCTAGGTTGAGATGGCTGGTCGATGTGCTGTGTGATATAGGAGAAATGGACCTGTTAAATTGGAGAAGACTGGCGGTTGACAGGGAGAGATGGAGACAATTTCTGGAGGAGGCCAGGGTCCGTAGCGGACTGTAGTGCCAATGATGATGATGATGATGACATTCTTATAATTCTCTTTTACTCTAGTCTCGATATATATCGCGGAACAATAATCCTTCTTTTAAGCACACAGTCACATTCTGCGTTTAGTTGAAATTCTGCCTGAGGAGGGAACGGTTAGTTCCGAAACCGGTTGCAAATTCAATTCTCACGTGGTGTAAACAAAGTTAAAAAATTTAGTTTCATTTTTTTTTATTTAAAAATTAACCAATTATCTGCGTACTATCGACATAATACTTGTTACGAAACGAAAGTTACGAAAACATATATGTCTAGCAAGAAAACGTATATAATAATATAATATTCAATTTCGGTGGAGTCAATTTATCGATTTGTCTCATATATTTTCATCGCATATATTTTCGCTGTCAAAATATTTCTTTGAAAAAAATTTTATGCGAAAAAGTACAAAATTATCTATTATTTTTTATTGACAAACTTTTAATATCTCAACGGAGACGAAGTTGGAATATTATAGAAGAACCAGGGACTCAAGGCACCTAGAGGGCGACCTGTCATCGGCTGGTGATCACTTTATGCCCTAGCGCAACTTTCACCAATTATGCCTTCATATCGAGTTCCCTTATCAATGCAATTTTTCAATAAGAAGGCATAATTGGTGAACGTTGCGCAAGCGCATAAAGTGATCGCGGAAACCAGCCGATGACAGGTCGTAAGCCCTGTAGGTGCCTTGAAATTTTGGTTCTTCTATAATATCCCAACTTCGTCTCTACTGAGATATTTATCTGACAACACCTGATTACATCTTCCTCTCATCTTCCTTTCCTTATCCATGAGATCTGCTTTATTTATATGCAGATAATTACTGAATTTTAACGAAAAAATAAAAAAAATATATATAAAAGTCGCAAGACTTGGGTGAGGTGACGTGGCCCTTGAGGTGACCACGGTTGTCACTAAACGGCGCTTTATAAATTGTCCTTATTATTATTATTGCAACACCAAGACCGGGGAGCAAGACCAAAATCACCCCGCACTTGATATTGGTCTTGCATTTTCACATCACTTTCTCTGACATAGTTCTTAAATGTATGTATTGTGGCACAAGATTCTGTATTTTTAGTAAAAATGTAGTAATTTTTATAATGTCCCGTTGATTTAGACGTTTTCGCACTCTGAAACGAATCAGAATAAGACATAAGTGTCATCCGTGAGACTAACTTCATAGGAATGCCAAATAACAAGGAACAGTACTTCAGCAAAGCTTTCTTCCATTCGATTATTTCCTACAAGTCATTCACACGTTATGGTTGTTTTATAGATTTCAGCATCTATAATAGATGCAGAAGGTATATTGGAAACGCGGAAGTTGGTGTGAATTCACTAAAGTATGTACATTTTGTGGTTATTTATAAGGACCTAGAGCGACTAATGTAGTCAAATTGTTTAGCATTAAAAATACACTAGAAGCCTGTCTTCCTAGACATTAATCTTTGTCAATGATAAATAAATATTGAGTAGATTAATAAATATTAAATTTTCTGTTTATGGTTTTGTTAAATCACAACTTATGCTATTTATTCACTTATTTCCATGAAAAAATATCTTCTTGACGTCTTCTAGCAAAGCTAACTGCTCCAAACTGTTTTGTGTATCCAATTCTTTTTCTTCTTCTTCATAGTCACAATCCTAGGATTGGTTTGCACCAAGCACTCCAACTCTCCGTACAAGATTTTTTATCAAGTTCTTCCTATCATTGATATATCAATTTAGGATATTCGAATGTAATACATTTTTTGTTAAAGGCAACTATTGCCTGTTGAACTCTTTTATTTTTCTGCATAAAACGGCCTTCTTGAGATATTTTCCAATTCTATTTATTCACAATTTCTCATTATTTGGATCGGCTTTCTGTTAACCCAGAAAAAAACAAGTATTGCTTGAGAAATATTTCGTAATGAATCCTCTTCTGGGAATCAAATTCAAAACACCCCACACAGATTTCAAACGTCTTTCCAACTTGGCATGGAGGTCGACAATATACATACCTACATACCATCCGTACCAAACAACTTATGCGCACCGGTGAAATGAAAATACTGCGATGCATAGCTGGCAAAAGTATTCGTGATAGAGTCAGGAATACAGATATCCGAAGAATATGCGAAGCTGAGGACATCGTAAGATGGGGGCGCCAAAGAAGAAAGTACTGGAATGAACACGTCAGCCGCATGTCCGAAGAAGAGATCCCAAAGATAGCCCGAGACATCGTACCGGAGGGGTCTAGGCCACGAGGACGCCCACCAAAAAGATGGCGAGATAGTTGGCAATCCACATCACAGGAGGCTGAAAATGCAACATTAAACAGGCCCTAGGCCTAATGAAAGAAGAAGAAGAAGATACCATCTCGCCATATCCCTCGCGGGGTAGGAAGAGAGAACCGAACGCCACATTTTTCTATCCTGGCACGCATCCCTCGCCTCGTCCACATTCATGCATCGTCTTATACATGTTCATCTGTTGCTCATACTTCACATATGTTTTTTGAATTACAGAATATATTTAGGTTAGGTATTGAATTATGTTTCTGATTAATTAATGAATCAAACATTTATGATTTGAAGTCTACCTACGGATTATAACACCATTTCCCTCTTATTGGGGAATACAAATAGATGCGAGAGCCACAAAATTCTATCTTTGGAAACATTCCCCCTGCCTTATATGCACGTCTATTATTTGTTTCGTTTGTGCTTGTTCTGAAATTGAAATTATGTGTTCACAAAACAGGAAATTACCTTAAATTATTTTCTCAAATGCTCATAATGATATGTCGTTAATTTCAGGAGGTATCGCCATACCTTCTCCAGCATCGGTGGCTGCATCCAAGAAGAACTCCTCTCGCCGCAACGCCTGGGGCAATCTCTCATATGCCGACCTGATTACTCAGGCAATCACATCTTCACAAGACAGCAGACTGACTCTGTCGCAGATCTACGAGTGGATGGTGCAGAACGTGCCTTACTTCAAGGATAAGGGAGACAGCAACTCTTCGGCTGGTTGGAAGGTCAGTTTTCATTCCTTGTATTATACTCTACATTTTATATACATGTGTGGGTTTCAGCGTGTTTTTTTTCTAATTACATTTGGATTGTTTTCATTTTTTCTCCTTTTTTTAACCAAAGCTGGAACTGCGTCGGGTTTATATGTATTTTGATACCTCTATTCTTCTCAACCATTTCTCCGTGCTGAATATAGGATTGTACTCGAATAGAATAATTTAAATCTTCGATTTACGATTGTTGAGATCAATGACAACATATCTATCTACGGATTACAAATGCTGGATCCCGCATCCAGCCATCCAGCTGGATCCAGCGAATTTTTCGGCTGCGGATCAATAAGTAGGTAATTAATTTTACAAATAATGGTTAAAAATTGTTTCTAACCATACTAAATACACTACATTCCATAACGTTATGTCCATCACGGGGTACCTAACCGTCCGATACATTTTCTTTCTTGAAAGGCATCCATCGCCTCATCGACATTCATGCATCGTCTCATCCATGTTCGTCTGTTGTAAAAGCTTTCTTGATTTTCCTTCTTTAATGACGTTCATATCGTAGTGCCAATACCGTTTTATGACCAACCCCGACGTATTTTCCCATTCGTTTCGGCATTGTATATTTTCTAGTTCTTTTTCTTGTCAGGCGTTCTTCATTCATTGTTTGTGGCCAAACTATTTCAACTTGTAAACTTTCATTCTATTACTGACATATTGCTTTATCTTACTGCACTGTTTGAGATGTCCAGAACGAGTGGAAGGTATGCCTGATGCTGTTTAAAGCTCTGAACGACTTGGCTCCACACTACATTCAGGAATTGTGCCAGAGGAATATTCCATCGGGGAGGCAGCTTACGCTGAGATCGTCTGAATTACAGAGTATCAACTTTTTAAAAGAATTGGACAGAGTCAATAAGGCGGCTTACTATGATCGCGGTTTTAGTCTGAACGGGCCTTTAAATTATATATAAATTGCCTCTTGACATACGTGGAGCTCAGAGCATTGACACCTTTGGTAAACTTCTTAAGACTGCCTTGTTTCGTAGAGCCAACAAATAAGCTTCAGCGCCCTTGGAGTGATCTTGTATCACTAAACGGCGCTTTATAAATTTTTATTATTATTATTATATTCGTTCCTTGTATCCTCATTTCTTACTATGTGATCCATCGTTCTATTGGATCAAATTTGATGATCTTTGTAACCCGTGAACAGAACACTTCGGCATCTATTCAGTTTCCGTTACTGGAAAAACAGTTTTCTGAAACAGTTAGCTGAATTTCATATGCATAATAAAATTAATAATAAAGTGTTTTTTTCCAATAACGATTAAACACTTTTTTTCTAAAAAATTTATACTACATTTGGAATTTTACCAATATGGAAACAAATTTATTGCCATAGAGAAGGGGTCACACCTACAAGCCTAACGGCCTGTCATCGGCTGGTTTACATGCGCTTTATGCGCTTGCGAAACGTTTACCAATTATGGTTTTTCGTTGAGTTCCTTATCAATCCAATTTCTGAAAGTTCTATTTATATTTTTCATCGAAATCTTTTCCCTTGAGAATTAGATGAAATTCCATCGCCACCTATGTCGTGACGAAGATCCGCAAGCTCATAACGTGATAATGTAAACCAGCCGATGACAGGTCGTAAGCCCTGTAGGTGTCTAGAGTTCTTGGTTCTCCTATAATATTCCAACTCTTTGAGATTTTCAAAAATTGTCATAAAAATATTATTGACTCTCGACAGGGAAAAAATCCAATGTTTGCGTAATTTGAATAAAAAACTTCAATTGGCAATATTTTTGTCCTATGAGGATTGTTGATAATGTCCTCACAAAAAATATGTCGAAATAAAAGTAGGTACTTACTTGAAGTGCGTTTTATTTGTATTTATTAGTTGTTATTCTTATTATTCAAGTAATGAGTTTCAAATATTTAGGAGTAGAGATCTGCAGGCATAACGACCTATACACTGAAGTCCGCGAACAAGTCAATAAAGCATCTGTCGTATCTGGATGTCTAAAAGATACGATCTGGAAAAATAAACACATGCGTATTGACAGTAAGTTCAGAATATATAAGACATGTATGTGACCCATCATGACGTATGCTGTGGAAACACGAGCAGATACCGTACGAACCAAGGGGCTCCTAAGGACAACGGAGATGAAGGTCCTAAGGTCAATCACTGGTAAAACTCTCCGAGATCGTGTTCGCAATGTTCAAATAAGTAAAACAAGTGGAATAGATACAGGATATCGTTCGATGGAGTAGATCCAGAAGAAGACATTGGAGGGACCACGTAGCCAGGATGGACAGTGATAGACTTGCTTATATAGCAGTGAACGAAATTCCTTCTGGGCGCCGCCTACCCGGTAGACCACCCAAGAGATGGAAGGATAGCTGGACTTCGTCATCCCAGGAGGCATAGTTTCTGAAGAACAGACCAACTAGGTCTACTAAACGAAGAAGAAGAAGTTATTCTTATATAAAGAAGAAGAAAATAATATATTTGGTTTGTCGACGAACAATTCAAAATACAACACTAGTTTTTAGATCACTGTTTATTTATTAAAAACACTTACCGGTACCGGTAATGTTACCGGTTTATAAATAATATTGTGAAATCAAATAAAGTATTATACCTATTCCATGTCTAAAAATAATTTAAATTGTGATTCTGTTGACCGTTGATGGCAACACAACTAAGGAAATTTATAATTATATTTATTCATGAATAAAAAATATTATTGTGTTGGTAATGCGCATTATATTTTTTGCTATTACTATTCATTTCGATCGTCCATCTTGATTGTTGGTCCGCCTTGCAAAAAACTGACACGGTAATCTCAAGTTCAAGGTAAACGTGAAAATAAACATCCAATGTAGTCGTGTCTTCAGTATATGTATACATACATAAGTAGGTACATGCATACCTTCATACAACTTACACAATAATATTATGATGATGTAAGTATATATTATAGTACCTACCTATTTTAATATATAATAATATCTTGTATTATTTATTTATTTTATGTACGACGTACGAGAAGAACGAGTGAAGAACACGTTACGAATATTATACAAAGTAACTCATGAGATAATAATTGGATTTCTAAACCAGAATATCGTTTCTGAAATAAAGAAAAGTAAACGAATTAAATCAAATACAAGAATATCTATCGGTTAAATAAGGCTGAAACTATATTTAGGCCCTTGTACATACGGATGTACACAAATATGCACACTAAATTACCTTCTAATGTGTGAAACACGAAAAAATATTTTATATCACCATATCTGTGACGTACAATATTTTTTCGCGACTAATGATTATATTTAGAAGTTTATTTTATATAGCGTGAAAAGTAATTAAAGTATCAAATTATTAAAAAAACTCTCTCGGTAGATTTTCATATTCGCTTTCGATTGAAGTAAAAATATACTTCGTTGGCCTTGTACTTTTTAAAATAAAATATTAATAAAGGCTTTTGTGTACTTAATCTATTAAAATAATTAAAATATTAAGAAACTCACGCAATCGAATAAATATGTAAAAATAAACTATTCTTCATTTTAAAGACATATTTTTAAGGATGATGGGTACAATGGTTTTGAAAATTTACTATTTAACCTATTACAGACTTAAAAATTAAAACTATATGTGAATGGTGTATTTAGAATTTGCGTGCCGATTCAGCTGGCTATGTACCTATGTAGGTAATTACTTATTTTTTCTTTTTTATTCCTTGTTTTTTCTAATTCTTTATAATATTTTTTTCAAACAATTGTTGATATACTATATAACTAGTTTTACCTAAAATAATCCTTAACATCATAGATCACATAAAAAACATGATATTGAAAGATTAGAATAATAGGGGTGTGTATGATATGTGAATGTTGCATTGTGACATTTTATTTATTTATACATACAAAAAAAAACACTTATATTTAAATTAATATTAAGATAGGTTAGAGCGATGATCAGTTATATCTGCCTACCTCAAATAAGAAATCGTCAAAATTTGTAATATACTAGATTGTGGAATTTGGAACTAATATCACAAAACTTGTACGAAATATACGGTTTCGAGGGTGAAAACTCAGAACACAAAATTACTATAGATTTTAAATTTTAGCATGAATAATATTTTATTTTAGTAATGCCTTAATAGCAATAACAACACAAATACTTATTTAATTTACCACGCAATTGTGAGAACTGCGTCAGCAAATATTAATAATGATAAATAACCTAACTGTCACTTAAAATTCATTGAAAATTTCAAACAAAATAATCGCTATTTTGTTTTATATGAATCGCACTTTCAATCTTAGGTCAAATTTGAATCCACCTTTTTAAATGTTATTTATTGATATAACTATTGTTTATTCAAATACGCAAGAGACTTGATGGGATAATAGATAGCAATTATATTTTGATGGATATTTTCGTTCTTATTGAATAAAGGTATGAAAAATGCAAGTCTGGTACCTTTTAGTGGCTGCATGCTGCATTTACCAGCGCGCATCTCCTTTCTACAGGTGAAAATTGGTGATTTTAATATCCTTTGTATGCCTTTTATGTTCTCTTATCCATCTGATTACAATGAAACATGGTGATTTGTTCATCGCACATCTGGGAAGTTTTCTGATTTTTTTATTGGACATTTTAAAAATCTCTCGCAGGTGCCAGATTTACCCTTTTCATACATATATTCAATAAGAAAAAAAACCAGCCATACATAAATAATTATAATTGACCAAAAACGTTGCCGTCTCTCGTAGGTAGGTACTATGAGTTATTCAATTTAAGTCTTAATGAGCTCGAAAACGTCATTTTAATAATAATAATAACATATTTATTTAACATAAGAAAAGAAAACTTACAGAAACAACACACCACAGAGACCACTCAGTATTTATATAAAAACAAATAAAAAATATACAAAACAAAAAAAATAATAATAATAAAAAAAACCATGGGTGCTCCCTGATTGGCATCATTCCATCACTTTACCTAATACATTACATTCCAATTATTGATAATACATTCATTCTATTGATTTTATTATTCTTTAGAATTCAATAAGTTGTGATTTGTTCTTGTGAGGAAAGACAATATCGTACGGTGAAATTGACAATATTTCCACCACACCTACTAAAGCTCACGGTGTAACATGAAATGACTATTTATTACGAATTACTCATTGTAGTCGACCGGTTTTAAAGCGACGGATTCTTCCTCAGGACGGACGACAACTACACAATTATAATCACTAATTCATGGTTAAAACAAATTAAATTTATTTAAATGTGCCTCAAAAATTCTGAAAATATTAACTGTAAAATAAAATAACATAAATAATAGTTTTTTCAAATTAAATTTAAAGATATAACTTTGTATTAACCACGTTTATTTACCACTTTGTATTTAAACGTGGTTAATACAAAGTTATATCTTTAAATTTAATTTGTTAAATATGAACCACAAAGTTAACATTCAAACATTTGAAAATAGTTTTTTCTTTTTATAATGGTCTAAATTCATATGATTATAAATGAAATCGATAAAGAGATATAAATATCACTACTTGATTCAAGTCTTCGTTATCTTTGTACCGGTTCTCGATATAGATAGCGCGAACGGAATATTGTCTAGATTCTTTAAGTATACCCAACTATATTTGGAAAAAATCCTGGAATTATATAGAAAAACATTCGATATCATGCGAAAGTATCATTTTCGTCCTGTAGGTATATTAAACTATTTCGACGTTACTTAACTCTGAACTTGCCTATAGATTCAGATTTTATTACAGGATTCATAACTGTATCATATCCCTATTATGTAATATTTTAAGTATTTTTTTTTTCATTTCTGTTGCTTTTTTCTATTTATTTAATTTAAAAAATATATATTAGAATATACTGTTTTTACACTAAACTGTATACATAAACAGTTTGTCAGTGTAAGCTCTCCCGTACAATGTATTTTTTACTCTACAATCTAATTATTTACTTAAACAATACAATAAAATTATACCATTTTACAAAAAATAAAGGAGGTAAATCAAAAACAAAATAAAGCAATGAAAAAAAGGTAAATGAAAACAAAAAACAGAAAAAAATGTAAATCAAAACAAAAACTAATGAAAATAAAACAAAATCAAAAACAAAGCAATGGAAATAAAGTAAAGTAAATGTAAAATTATCTGAGAAATTGATTTTTAAAATATATGATCGATCACTAAAAAAGCTACAAACATACACTATAGAATTATTAATGCTCAAACATTGGCTCAAAATTAATTTTTGTTTCAATCTATCTGAATGTTTTACGTCCTTCGTGAAAATTTATACATAAATAGATAATTAATACGCCAATCTTATTTTAAATATACCATTCTAACAGAATCAAAAATATAACCTTCAATTCGCTTTCAATTTTCTTTAAGAATGTGTTTTTTTCATTAGATTATGCGGTCACCATTTTTATAATCAAAATATGGTGAGATATAATTCTGCTATCTAGGTATAGTAAAAATAAGCTGTCTTGATTTTTTGTGATATATCCAAGTGTGTTTACCTGCAACACGTATTTGTATTACGCAGTAATAATTTCAATATTAAATAATGTCTCTGTTCTGTAAAATCACCGATATTGAAACAGGTATAGTGAGGTTGGAGATTGTAAAAAAAACATATTTTATGTTTAGAAAGTGTATACATAGATATAAAAATTATGCTAAATTTAGTTAATCTATCGATTAATTCCCGATAGAACTCCATATTATATAAACTAAGTACAAAAAAAACGATGAGTATCTAAAAATTCGAGGAATGATTACGTATTTCTTCTAAATTCTTAGATTTTCTTCTATGAATCAATAAATCCTAGAATTATTGTATTATTCGCACCTATTGGAAGCCTGGAACAACAGCAATAACATGTAACGAGATGGTGTAAATTATCTCTTTTCAAAGTTCCCAGAACCGTCTAGAAATCTGAACTGTAAGTTTGCCTCGAAGCCCCTCGAAGCTATTAACATTTGGCCAGTCCAGAGCGTTTTGGACACTGGCATTAGAAACCGGTTCTCACGTCTCAAGATGCTGTACTCAACATATGGCGTGTTGTGCATAAAAAAATCAATATGTGCATACATTATCATATTTCATTGAGGCAGAGAAAGTGGAGATGGCGTTTTATCGGCAGACCACGCCACTTTTATAGCTGGACCACCCGAAACAAATTCATTCAGTCGATCTTATGAAAAGAAGAGAAGAAAAATCATAGAAAGTATAAATATTTTTGGGTGCAATATAAAAACTGCCAATATCATCAAATATTCTAACATGTAGTTCATCCACTCGAATGTATGATGGTCGGATATAGAGTAAACTGTGCATGAATACCAGTAAAGGCTGATGCTAATGTATCAAAGGAAGCGAAACTCGCAATGCGTACCTAATACAATCGTGAAGAATAATGATACTACCGAATGAATGACTGAGAGAAAATGTAAGGCTAAAATGGAAAGAGGTAGATAGAGGTCGTCTAATGTCTTAAATAAAATTGGGGAGTGTGAGAGACCAGAGCAACAGAAGAGCCCGCAAGAGGTGAAAGTATGTCTAGACAAAAAATCTGGTATGACATCTTGATTGTGTTATGTATGTACGTAGATATACTCGGAAGAGGAAGTTCACCTCGCCAGTTATATTGTGTAGAAACTATGAGAAGACAGGCGTCCTGGATTCGCAATCTAAGAGAGTGTGGAAGATATATACCGAGAGGCACAGAACATGGAGAGATTCGCTCAAGTGATTGCAAACGTTGGGATAACTCGACAGGAAACATAAGGATGTGTGGTTAACAGTGATATGTTATGGAAAGATATGCAACGGAATTCAAAAATCTGCACACTAAAACAAAACATGTGTTCTAGCGAACATTAGCGAACGTATGCAAACAAAAGGGATGGAGAGAGTAAACTATTGTAACTGTTATCAGGTGTTAGAAAAAGAATAAGCGCAGAAAGGTATGCATTAGACAAGGACAAAATGTGACTTTTTTAAACGAGTGTGACATTGTGCGTGACACTTTTTTGCGAATAATTTGTATGGCGTTGCATATCTTTCCATAACATATCACTGGTGGTTAATGACTTCTACGTTTTATATATTAGAGACCACCCGAAACTGAATTCATGACACAGTTCCGATATTACTGCGAATGGTTGAGTGTTCCCAGAATATTGGTTTGAGCAATCCACTGTTATCTTATCAGAGAATGAATGGATTAAGTTTACAACAGCGCCTACATTGATATTATTTATAAACATCCACGGTGGTTTGTTTTCATATGTACATACCTATCTATCCTATTTACTTTTGATTGTACATACCAGCTTGTATAATATGTTTCGCGCTAGGGTTGTTAAACTATGCGATTAATAATACAAAACCAATCTCTTTTCTCAAAGTTTTCAATCTTGCGAAAGAGATTTTTTTTTTCAATGTTTGAAACCGTCACATGTTGATTTTACTCCTCTATATTTTGTTATTCGTAACAAATTATAGAACTCCGTAATTGTTCAATTATTATTCTTTCACCCGTAACGCTCTTCGTCGCCATTCTGTACCGATGATGATCTGTTAAGAGCGTGTCTAATACCTAATATTGAATGACTTAAATTCATATACATCATCAGCCTGTATTTGCCCACTGCAGGACATAGGCCTACCCTCTCCTTCTCCACTCCTCCCGTTCCTGTGCGACTCCCATCCACTGTGGTCCAACAAATCTTTTAATGTCGTCCACCCATCTGTTAGATGGTCGCCCTTGTGGTCTCTTGTCGCCTCTAGGTCCCCACTCCACCAGTCTTTTCGTCCATCTGTTGTTGGTCATTCTTGATATTATGTGTCCTGCCCATCTCCACTTCTGCATGGCTATTCCCTCAACCACGTCGGACAGTTTGATCTGACTGCGTATCTAGTCATTCCTCTTCCTATTTTCTAGTTTCATGGCCAACATTATCATTTCCATTTTTCTTAGTGCTACACGCAGCTTGTTGGCAGACAATTTAGTTAAGGTCGTTGTTTCCATGGCATAAGTGAATACTGGCAGAACGCACTTATTACACCAAGTATAAAATATTATTTGGATTGAACAAGTCGACGAATATGTTTATCTGGGAAGCATGTTCCAACGGAATGGACGGCCTGATAAGGATATTGAAAGAAGAGTTATGGCAGGAAACAGAGTGAATGGAGCACTTAAACCAGTTATGAGTGATCGTAACGTATCAAAGGAAGCTAAAGTTGCCATTCATAACGCAATTGTAGTGCCAACCTTGATGTATGCAAGTGAAACCTGGACATGGCAGAAGTCGCATGAAAGTAGAATGAATGCAGTGGAAATGAGATTGTTAAGAAGAATTTGTAATAGAACAATGTATAAAATATTATTTGGCTTGAACAAGTCGACGAATATGTTTATCTGGGAAGCATGTTCCAACGGAATGGACGGCCTGATAAGGATATTGAAAGAAGAGTTACGGCAGGAAACAGAGTGAATGGAGCACTTAAACCAGTTATGAGTGATCGTAACTTATCAAAGGAAGCTAAAGTTGCCATTCATAACGCAATTGTAGTGCCAACCTTGATGTATGCAAGTAAAACCTGGACATGGCAGAAGTCGCATGAAAGTAGAATAAATGCAGTGGAAATGAGATTGTTAAGAAGAATTTGTAATAGAACAATGTATGATAGAGTTAGAAATGAGGTCACTAGGAAAGAATGTAAGATGAAGAAAGATGTAGTAACTAGAATGAAAGTTAACACACTTTGATGGTTTGGTCACGTGGAAAGAATGAATGAAGAACGCTTGACGAAAAAAATATATAAGACAGACAGAAATGGAAAAAGAGGTCGGGGGCGCCCAAGAAAAGGATGGCACGACCATGTGAACGATATTCTGAAAGAAGGAAATGTTAGAAGTCTGAACAATAGAAGAACATGCATGAGACGTAGCATGAATGTTGACGAGGCGGTGAATGTATGTCAAGATAGAATAGTGTGGCGTTCTGTTCTCTCTGCCTACCCCGCGAGGGACATGGCGTGATGGTATGTATGTATGTATGCATAAAATATTATGTAATTATAGTTCACGTGTAAATTCGTAATTGGAATGCATTATTCATATTTAAAGGATTATGTGCACAATGTTTTGTTATGTGCTCTGAATTTACCAACGAATCAAATAATATAAAAATTTCAAATAATAGTTCAACCTTACTTAATTTTATTTAATTTATTGTATTAATTAAGTACTTATTTGAAACCAAATTTTTGGGAGTTGTTTTCGATAGGAAGTTGGCATGGAACTCTTTTGTTGATAAAATAACAGCTAAATGCGAACGTAATACAAACATCCTACGAGCAGTGGCTGGAGTTTCATGGGGATCTCACCCTTCCACTATGAGAAACATGTACAATGCGTTGATTCGTTCCCACCTCGACTATGCATGTTTTTTGTTAAATTCTCTTCCAATCCATCTAGAAACTAGGCTTGAGAGAGTTCAGTCTAGGTGTCTTAGACTTATAATGGGTGCTATGCAGTCTACGCCTATAAACGCTCTTCAAGTGGAATGTTCGGAGATGCCGCTGGTTATAAGGCGACTCTACCTGGCAGAAAGGTTCATTCTCAAACGCATTAGTTATTCTGAACATCCACTTTTCGATAATATCGTTAAACTGAATCAGTCCTACCAGTCCAACAGATATTGGCTCAAAAAACACATCCCTCTGCTGTGTACAGCTTATTCTTCTATTAATGACACATACAAAGGATCAAAATATCCCTTTCCCTCTTCAGTTTTCAATTTGCCTCTTAAAGTCTTACAAACGATTCCTAATGTCATACAAAATATTGGTTTAACCAAGAAACCCAATCATTGCTTTAATGATTTTAATCAAAAGTTTATTTCTTGTGTAAATGAAAAATGGCCGACTTATCTAAGAATATACACGGATGGATCTAAATTAACTACTGGCGGATTCGTTGGATCTGCTTTTGCAATCCCTAAATTGAACATAGAGGCCGGGTTCAAATTACCATCTGAGGCTTCAGTGTATACCGCTGAATGCTTTGCATTAAAGGAGGTCTTACGCGAATGCGTATCGCTGTCAAAACAAAATATTATCATCTTTTCTGACTCACTTTCCTTAGTAAAATGTTTGTCCTCCCCTTATTCCATTTTTTCGCGCAATCAACTTATAATTGACATTCGTCTATTGCTATACGAATTACAAGAAGAAAATAAAGACGTGGTAATCGCATGGATCCCGGCACATAGCGGCATTTATGGTAATGAGAGAGCGGATGCATTGGCCAAACAGGCCGCCCTCCAGGGTAATCTTCCGAACAATTTCGTTGCTCCTGAGTGTGATCTGCTGAGTGTTTTAGAACGTGACAGGGTGAAAGACTGGTGTTCGCAATGGCAAAATAGCCCCAAAGGTTACCATTATAAAAAAGTGCAGAGTTCCATCCCCTCGCGTCCTTGGTTCCACCGAAAGAGGTTATCTAGGCATCACATTGTTTATATTTCTAGACTGCGCTTTGGTCATATGCGATTGGATAGCCATCTGTTCCGTCTCGGATTGGTGGAGTCCCCGTTCTGCGAATGTGGATGGGATGAGGAAACTCCGGATCACGTTCTGTTTGGTTGTCCAATCAGGGATGCGCTAGACATTTATTTTAGTTTTGAGAATGTCCAATACCCTGTTTCCACAGTTTACCTTCTTGGGCTGAACTCTCCTCAAGTTCATGGTTTAATATTTAAATCGATTATAAAAAATCTGACTATTATTTAATTCTTTTTTTTTTTTTATTGACTTAATCTTTGTTAACTAATGTTTCTGATTAATAACGGCTGCAACATCCTTTTATGGGTGAAAAGCCTTAAGAGAAAAAAAAAAAAAAAAGTACTTATTTGACCACACACTAGTTCCGAGAATGTTTGTCTTAGTAAAGTTTCGATAGACGCTAAATCTGAAAGCTTAATAACTGGCCAAATAGTCAATTTTTATCATCTTTTCCTCAGGTCGCTCTGAAGATACGTCTTTGAAACAAATAAAAAAAGTTTTTTTTATAACTTTATTCTATCGATTAAGTTTTTTCATACATACATACATACCATCACGCCATACCCCTTACGGGGTAAGCAGAGAAAACCGAGCGGCATACCATAATTTTGCATACATTCCTAGCTTCCTTTACAACCATGCATCGTCTCATACATGCTCGTCGATATTTCAAGCTTCTTTTATTTCCTTCTTTCAAAATATCATTCACATGGTCATGCCATCTCTTTCTGGAGCGACCCCTGCTTTTTTGGTCAGTCGTTCATCGTTCATTCTTTCAATATGTCCAAACCACCTCAAGGAAATAACTTTCATTTTACTTATAATACTCTTCTTTATCTTGCTTTCTCTCCTTATATCCTCATTTTTCATCCTATCATATATCGTTCTATTACATACTCTTCTTAGTGATCTCATTTCCACAGAATTTATTCACTACAATTGCATTATGTACGGCAATTTTGGCTCCCTATGATATGCTTGGATCGGACATTACTGGTCTGAGTTCTCCGTTTTTTCTATTACCTGCCATAACTCTTCTTTCAATATCTTTATCAGATCTTCCATTCCGTTCAAACATACTCCCGAAGTAAAAATATTCCTCTACTTGTTCTAGCCATTCGTTCTCTACTTTTATCATACATGCAGTTATACTTTCACTAAGAGTAAGTTTTTCAGGTGTACAGTTCAGGGGTGACATCTGTGCGAAACACCGTCACCTCATTTATCAGTACTGTTGCTTTCATGGTTTACAAATAAACTAATTTCTCAATGGCTGGCGTTACAAAAAAAGTTTCTTCGTTACTTAATAGATGGCAATAGTATAATTCCTTATTTTCAGGTGAATTAAATATATATCAAATATATAGCATTCAAAAAGACATTGATAAGGAAACTCAATAAGAAGGCATAATTGGTAAACGTTGCGCATGCGCATAAAGTGATCTCGTAAACCAGCCGATGACAGGTCGTAAGCCCTGTAGGTGCCTTGAGTTCCTGGTTCTTCTATTATATCCCAACTTCTTCGCTGTTGAGATGTTAAAGAGTTTTCAGTAAAAATAAGTTTTTCAATTTTTGTATTTGCTAAATACTACTTTACCGCGGTATAATCTCACATTGTCTTTAAATATGCCACGTTGCCATTCGCGAAATTCTACATAAATGCGAAATTTCGTATTTTGCGTTTTTATTAGCCCATCCCTAATGTATATCTTACGTGTGAATGAATTATAAAGAACGTGTGTTGTTTGACACGTAAGCAAAAATAGTGCTGAATAAAATACACTTCTATCTATGTAGGATTCTTAGGTCACAAATTTGATAAGATTATGGAATTATACTGCATCTTCGTGCTTGAAATTTTTTTCTTATTCTATTCTGTAATGCCCGTGTCATTGTAGTCTTCTAATGATGAGATATATAGAAAAATCCACACAAAATTGATACATTACTATAAGCATACATCACTTTCAAGTATACCTGTATAAAAAATGATACTGGTCACAACAATAGCAAAATAATTTCAAATCGCGCGATACACATTGTCTTATGGAAGGATTAAGTTTTGCCAAATCATAGAAATCGGCATTTTGAAGAAACTCTTTAAAAATGCATTCGTAAAGTAAAAGTTCCGCTTAAAACAATCATTCAAGTTTTTTGTAATTGAATCTATGAAAATGGAAAATAACAAAGGAGAAAGAACACCACCTTGGGGTACTCCAGATAACAAGGGTGGTGATATCAGAAGTAAAATCAGCGATCTAATAATAAAGAAGTAAAACAGTGTGTTTATTTACTATACGTTATGCTTTGGCCACCTATCTATGAATTCCTGTTTTAAGATGGACAGTTTTTTTAAACATACATTTTATATATGTACCTTGCAGTAGTATTTTTATACATTTTAAAAAATATTTATAAAAAGAAAAAAAAATAATAATAGCACACAATAAAAAATAATTATATTTTGAAATAATAATATATACCTTATTGAAAATTTATGAAGCAAAAATTTATTGCGTGATTATCGTTTGTATTACCTCAGAACAGGCTTTGCCTAGTGAGGCAATAATTTCCATTATTACATTTAAGTTTAGTTATTATATTGAATTAATTGTATTGTATTATGAAATCGAGGGTCGTAGAGGGGTCGGACGAAAGCAACTTTCCTGGATTCGAAACATCCGGGAACGGAACGGTATGAGAATTGTAGAGGAGCTGTTTCGCAATGGCCAGGGCAGGGAGGCTTTCTCTTCGTCAACGTCATCGTCGGGTGGACCAGACATGACACGAGGACAAGAAGAAAAATAAGATTAAATAAATGAATAAAAAAAAATAGCACGGATAGAAAAAAAGAATACTAACAAACATATTACATATATACCCTAGAAGAGATTAAAATAGTTTTAATTGATTTTTTAATAGATTTTTAACTATCTCAATAGAGACGAAGTTGGAATATTTATTGTAGGAGAACCGGGAAATCAAGGCACCTACAGGGCTTACGACCTGTCATCGGCTGGTTTACGTGATCACTTTATGCGCTTGCGCAACGTTCACCAATTATGCATTTTTAATGAGATCCCTATCAATTCAATTTTTGAAAGTTCTATATATTGTAATACTGAAATTCTTTTCGCTTGAAAATAAGGAATTTTTACTACAGCCATCTATGGGTGAAATTATGAACAACAATCTTATTATTTTTTATTTATTTTGTTGTAACGACATCTAATGAGAGATTACTTACACATTGGTACAAGTAGGTAAGGTAAATAAGACAAAAATGACCTTATAAGTCTGGCGCAATTCAGGGGTGACTTCTATGCGACAAATGCATTGTCACCTCAGATATAAGAATTGTAGCTATCATTATTTACAAAAAAACAATTATCTCAATAGATGGCGTTACACGTTGCGCAAGCGCATAAAGTGATCACGTAAACCAGCCGATGACAGGTCGTAAGCCCTGTAGGTGCCTTGATTTCTCGGTTCTCCTACAATAAATATTCCAACTTCGTCTCTATTGAGATAATTAAAAATCTGTTAAAAAATATCTTTGACTCCCGACAGGGAAAAAATCCAATGTTTGCGCATATGCAATAATAAAAATATTCGAGTTTTAATTTACCTCAGATATGTGCCAGATATCACGTTTCAAAAACAGTTTTTCAGTCATTTTCTGCTTTTCATATTATATTCTTAATAAATATCAATACCTACTAATTAATTATGCTTCTTTGTAGTGAAATGTCAAGATGATTTGTATACATTGCATGGACTTTTCTTTGTTCAAACACTTGTGTTCATTGTACATTATAAACATTATATTATATTAAGTGTATACGAATCTACATATTTACTCTATAGGTAAGTTCCTAACTCTTTTTCATTATTCACCCCAAGTGTTAAGACACATTTTTATCATTCATTACTATTTTTTGTCTACGTCATCACAGATATGTCACTTCAGATGGTTTTAATTTTACAATTCATACAAATGAGATTCTTCTTTCTTTCTTTCCCCTTAGCGCTTTTGTCCCGTTTCTATCGGGGTACGCTTTGACCATGATCCTGGAATTGGCGAGTCTGGTTATTACATTGAAGCGACTGCCATCTGACCTTCGTAACCCTTAGAAAGGGGAACCAGACAAATTGGATCATGGCTACACATAGCTAGTGATATAAATCCGCACATAGATTTTTTGAAAATCCAGAGGTGCGTGCCCCGCCCGGATTCGAACCGTCGACCTCACGCATGTGAGATTCAAATGAGATTCTAAATGTGTAAATTTAGTTATTGCATGTTTATTTTCTCAGAAGAGTTTAATCTAATGTGTTATGTAAGGTGATAATATGAGGCTTTTTTTACTATCATAGCACGCTGCTTTCTTTTATTATGGTTGCTACTTTTTATCCTGTTTAATCACCTCATGATAGAAGTGGATGAGCTGAGCAATGACACTTTCAGTAAATTACCTCGTGACATACATTAATGAGCTCAGAGTTCAATAAAAAACCTCACGAAATACTAGGATGAGCTCAGAGTATTGTCACTTTCAGCAAACAACCTCGTTGCATACGTAGATGAACAAAGAGTATTGGCATTTTCAGTAAATAACCTCGCTACATATGTGGATGAGCTCAGAGTATTGACACTTTCAGTAAATAACCTCGTGACATATTATAGTCCGGATATTGCGTCGTCTAACTCACTTTGTATTTTCAAAAAAAAAAACTAAAGAAGGAATATTTATCCCTGAACACCTGATCCCGATTTCTGGTTCTGGTAATCTAGTTGGTTGGAAGAAATTTCCTAGTGGCAATAAGCCCGCCATTGTGCAATTGTATTTGTTTAAATTATATACATAAACATGTATAAATAAATAAATAAACATATGTGGATATTCCCAGAGTATGTCAATTTCAGTAAATTACCTCATGACATACTTGGATGAGCTCAGAGTATTGACACTTTCAGTTAATGACCCCATGACATACGTGGATGAACTAAGAGTATTGACACTTTCAGTAAATTACCTTGTGACATACGTGGATGAGCTCAGAGTATTGACACTTTCAGTTAATGACCCCATGACATACGTGGATGAACTAAGAGTATTGACACTTTCAGTAAATTACCTTGTGACATACGTGGATGAGCTCAGAGTATTGACACTTTCAGTTAATGACCCCATGACATACGTGGATGAACTAAGAGTATTGACACTTTCAGTAAATTATCTTGTGTCATACGTGGATGAGCTCAGAGTATTGACACTTTCAGTTAATGACCCCATGACATACGTGGATGAACTAAGAGTATTGACACTTTCAGTAAATTACCTTGTGACATACATGGAGAATCTCAGAGTATAGCCACTTTCAGTAAATTACCTCGTGAAATACATGGAGAATCTCAGAGTATAGCCACTTTCAGTAAATTACCTCGTGGCATACGTGGATGAGCCAACAATTATGCTGAAGTTCCCTTTAAATGATCTCAGATCAATAAACGGCGCTTTATCTTTACTATAGATTTATTATATCGACTATAATTTATCGAGAAACACTAAGGTTTGTATTTATATAGTGGGATTTTCCCTAAAAATAGAAATTGTTTATCTCTAAAATAGAAAAAAATAGATTATTTGATCAAATGCAAAAAATGAACAAAGAAAATGTACTTAGAAAATGTAAATAATTTTCATTCCTTTATATTATCCTTTATACGGCATTGTATAATAATAAATTTGGTTCAATTGAACCCGGTTCAAAGTCTTATTCTGAAATTCAAATATTCTCATACAAGAATTATTTATTCTTATATGAGAATATTTGAATTTCAGAATAAGACTTTGAACCGGGTTCAATTGAACCAAATTTGTTTTTATAAATAACACTGGAGTTTAAACTGAACAAAAAGTTTTATTTAAACGAAAAACACATACACAATGCACAGTAAAACTATATGACAGGTCGCATACAACAGTAGCGCCATCTGGTGTTATATTCAGATATATAATTTAATCCAATAGGCTATCACACAATCTAAGAATGTAGAGAAACCAGCAACGGGTGTGCAGATGTGCAGTGTATAACCTTATAACCAATAAGCCCGCCAGTGTACAGTATATTTGTTTATATTATGTACAGAAAGTTGAATAAATAAATAAATAAAATGAAGTACGACACATGCGCGTGTCTCCACACACCATACTCGTCACACCTAAAAAGACACTAGCTTAGGAATGGGTGATGAACCTTATAACTGCCTGTTGTATTTTCTGTAACCCGGCCACTTACTAGTCACCCGTAAACGAATATAATAGAAAATAGTGGAAGCACTATCCTATGTCGGTACCTCACAGCAAATATTGTGTGTTTATTAAATCAGTCTACAGGGAAAGACAGAGGTCGATGGATCCATAGTGAAATATCTGTAGACCCTCGTGACTCAGTAAGTTATCTGACTGTTGTGCCAAAGGTTCCGGATTTGATTGCGGGTGGAGATACAGTTTTTAATTGTGTTTTCTGTATGGATCTGTGAGAATGCGGCAACTTGTTATTGGGTGCGTGTTAAATTAATATTTGAAATTGTACCTGTTAGTTACCCGAGAAACACTACAAAATAAAATATATGAAATATAAATAAATAAATAATTAACATTACCTTGCACCCTGCGGAAGTGGCGAGTTTATTGCCATATGGCAATTTCTTCCAAATAATCAGTGTTTCCAGCCCATAGAAGCAACATTAGCGTGAGAAATTATTTTAGATAAATTTTTCCTCTGCTGGGAATCGAACCCAGGACGCCCACACAGAAACCAATCGGCTTACCAGCTGTGCGACGGTGGTCGGCAAATATTTCTTTAATATTATCAGATATTCTAATATTTAATCGAATATTTTTTTTTTATTATTGCATATGCGCAAACATTGGATTTTTTTCCCTGTCGGGAGTCAAAGATATTTTTTTAACAGATTTTTTTAATTATCTCAATAGAGACGAAGTTGGAATATTTACTGTAGGAGAACCAGGAAATCAAGGCACCTAAGGGCTTACGACCTGTCATCGGCTGGTTTACGTGACGTAATCCAGCCGATGACAGGTCGTAAGCCCTGTAAGTGCCTTGATTTCCCGGTTCTCATACAGTAAATATTCCAACTTCGTCTCTATTGAGATAATTAAAAATCTGTCTAATATTTAAGTTATATTGTATTAATTTATATTTGTATTATGAAAATAAATATATAAAAAAAAGATATGCGGATGTATGATATGAGTATATTTGACACTCCATACTTATATATTATAGGTATGTATTGTACTACATACAAAAGTTGCTAATGGTATTATTGCCAAGTGTATGAGTAATTGTTTATCTGTTGCGTTAGTAAGAGTAGGTAGGTATGTAACTAGAAGTGTGATGTAACATTGTTGGTACGTACATAATGTATTATATTAAAATAAAAGTATGCATAGGTACGTAATAGTGAATAGCTGACCTTGCCATTCTACGCGTACTTACAATGTTGGTATATTCACTTCACAGTACTTTATTAAGTCTGTGCTTCACACCACAGTGTGGTGCTCAACCATTTCACTTCTAGGAAGTCTTCAAATACTACGCACGTCCAACTCATTAACTTCTTGGACTAATATAGGAACGTTCTGAAATTTTAGAATTAAGGTCATTACATTGCATTCGAGAACTGTGCCAAAAGTATGTTCCACCAGGAAGACAGCTTACATTGAGATCATCTGGATCAAAGAGTACTAACTCTTCAAAATAATTGGACAGTGTATAAGGCGGCTTTCTATGATCGCAGTTTCAGTGTGAACGGGCCTTTAAAATGGAATAAATTGTCCCTTGACATACGTGGAGCTCAGAGCATTGACACCTTCGGTAGACTTCTCAAGACTGCCTTGTTTCGTAGAGCCAACAAATAAGCTACAGCGCCCTTGGAGTGATCTTGTATCACTAAACGGCGGCGCTTTATATATTCTATTTATTATTATTAATACAATGTACAAAGTTAATGCACCATAGATAATGATTTGAACTCAAATTGTACTACGCACTGTTCGGCCATGTTTATTTATGTCATGTTGACGTGATGTTACCTAACCTAAAATTTCAATTGATCTGCACTGATATTCTTTTTATTTATTTTCAGCATAACGCAGCACGTGTTATTTACCCATTTTTATTTATTTCCGTACATAACTGATGCTTCTACTTGTGGTGTGAACTAAAATTCGGAACGTTTTGACAGTTGATTCGTCTAAAATGTGGTTATAGAATAGGGAATAGAATTCTGGTTATAGAATTGAACTAATTCATGAATTAGTTCGTGGAGTAAGAACGTTCATATAAATTTTGCACAGCACTACTACACGTACGATGCGGTGGTGTGGTTCAATCAACTTAAAACAGATTTGAGACTGGCAAATGAATATAATGGATTCAAAAGAAAAATAAACAATTAAATTTCAATGAGTTCGAATCCTGCCTCGACCGATCTCGTTCACCTATAGGACAAGCATTTATGCTTAGTTTAGGGAACGTAGGAAGATGTATATGTACTTGTTTAACAAGGACATATTCATTTTTATTAAAAAAAAAAAAATTGACTGATTTTTAATTTATATTAACTTTTTTGTATAGATAATAATTATGACAATTCAATAATATAGACAGTTGATAATATAGATAATATAGACAATTGTTACTATAAAAATACTCTGAAACATCTGTATTTGAAATTCAAGCGTTCGTTAGACTCTGAATTATTATTGTTGAGTGATGGTGATTGATTATAGGTATAATGTATATTTGTAGGGTTTATTTTTTTTCCGGTATTTTTTCTTTTAGTTTCTGTTCTGTGCTGTGTTTCTGTATGTTAGAGATGGAAGGATAGCTGGACTTCGTCATCCCAGGAGGCATAGTTTCTGAAGAACAGTCCAACTAGGTCTACTAAACGAAGAATAAGTTTCTGTTCTTTAATTTTTGACATAAGTTAAGTTATTATGTGTAAGAGAGTTTCTGCTCTGCCAAAAAACTGCTTTGCAGTTTGGCGGGAAAATGAAATCGTATTATTTTTTATTTAAAAAATAAACATCTTCAGAAAAAAATGTATTATAATATTTTGTGGCTTTTGTTTTTAAATGTCTCCTTTACACACGAGTGCTTGTACTCTGGTAAAGGGAAATATGTTTTTACTTACTGTGTATCTTTTTATACGTTTTTTGATTATTTTTTTATGTATGTATTATAAATTTAATTAAATTAAATAAAAATTCGGCGTTATGGAATATCAACATGGACTTAGTGGAATAGGGACGCATCTATTTTAGCCGGAACGTTCTTAAAAATTTATAAAATTGGACGTACTGAACCGACGTACGACACACACGCCACTAAATGATGAATGATGTTCTTTGATTTTACAATGATTTTACATTTATGTATACGACTAAAGTGATTTTACCATTTGATCCCCCTGTACATATGATAATAATGATTATCATTTAAGTTGGTGTCATGTTTATATCAACAACAACAAAAAAAACGTGTTTATGTCGCACTTGATCAAAATGTTGACTATCACAATGTTTAAAATCATAGCCTTTGTTTGACCTAGGCAGGGGTAGCAGGCTACACATTACATAATGTCTCTGGTTGCAGACCATAATAAATTTTACCTTGTAATATTCAAATCTTGTTTCTGGTACAAAGTCATTGGTTTACGACCTCTTCATAGAGACAGAACATAGTTAATGTTCCTACCTACAGTCAATAAGTATGTGACATAATTTTAGCATTAGATTGTGACAATTATCTTTAACAAGCAATTTCATAAAAAAGCAGCAAAAGGATCCTTTAGTTAAAGGTTTTTTTTTAAATTTCATGTCGCCTTTAAGTTGTTACGTTTCATAAGTAATAATGCGACGTACTTAAGCAAAAGGCAGAAATGTCACCAAAATACCTGATTGTTGGCTATATTGCTATCAAAATTTCTATAACATGTGATTTCTGTCATTGAAATGATCTTTGATGCAGCACACTCTGGTGGTAAAAAAATGAACTTCGTCTTAAAAAAGATTTTAGTTACTAAAGTACGAAGATACTAGACTTAAAATTAAAATGAACTTTAAGCGACATTTTGTTTTTATGAAACGCATTTTTTTGAAAATCGACATTGTCTCCTTAAATTTTTATGAAAGTGGCTGTAAGAGCATTTTTAGAGTTGTTGCTATGATTTTGTCAATGTAGTATCGATATTTTGACAAGACGATATTATCAAAAAATTGCAACGTTGTCATTTTTTCCTTAACTAAAATAATTAGACAGCGGAAATTTATGTTTTGACGATAATTTTTAAACTTTTTAAAGCCTTATGGCCCGTTCCCAATTGTCGTGTGTTAGGTCCGACAAAATGTCATGCAGTCTAGTGGCAATACATTTTAAATGGAGCTGTTCACACTAGACTTGTTCACAACAAACAGCTCCATTTAAAATGTATTGCCACTAGATCACACGACTTTTTGTCGGACCTAACACACGACAAGTGGGAAAGGGATCTTCGGAGCATTCCTAAACTCATTGGAACCATACCACACATTAATCTTAAATATTAATTAAATATTTCATTATTTTTGGTTATTAAATATTAAATTAAGGATTCAATTAAATTTTTTTTCGCCTGCACTACAATTTATTTTTTATCGTATTGAATTTCGATATTTTTCGATATTATTTCGATATTGAAAATTTTGATATTACCCAGTTTTGAGTGCTGTTGAGTTTTTATTGCTTTATTTTGAGCAAGTGTAGTTGAGTTTTGATTCCTCGATTTTGAGTTTAATAATGTTGAGTTATTTTTTCAATATTACCTACCTACCCAATTTTGAGCACGGTTAATGATAATATAAACACTTTCTTGCACACTGCGCAAGTGGAGAGTTTATTGCCATGTGGCAATTTCTTCCAACTAACCATTGTTTTCCAGCCCAGAGAAGCATGATTAACGTGAGAAATTAATTTACATAAATTTCTGCTCTGCTGGGGATCGAACCCAGGACGCCCGCACAGAAACCAAACGGTTAACCAACTGTTTTTTATGTTGCCGAATATTGAGCGTAGTCATGTATTGGAATGTATTAAAAGACTGAATTTATATTTATAGGGTAAATAAATAAAACATGCATTTTCCCGCCAATTCTTTTGATATATTCTGTTTCTTGAGTCAAAATGATAGATCGGAATAATTTGATCAAGTGATTTTTTATTCACGTCATAAATTTACAAGATATATCAGACAAACGCAACTTTGAACCGATATTGCATCATGGTTATTGCAACTTGTGTTTTCAAATTACATATTAAACTTATCAGAGTATCCGTCATTACACTTTTTGCAAACTTAGCTATACCTATTCTTACAACTCGATAAATGATTTAATGATGATTTCAATTCATCGCAAGCAAGTAGAATAAATGCAGTTGAAATTATATGGTTAAGGCCCTTGTATACCCTGGGTATACGGATGTACACAAAAATGCACACTAAATTACCTTCTAATGTATGAAACACAAAGCAATATTGCTAGATCAAGACAGTTGATTGATGCTTGTATACCCTGGGTATACGGATGTACACAAAAATGCACACTAAATTACCTTCTAATGTATGAAACACGAAGCAATATTGCTAGATCAAGACTGTTGATTGATGATTGTATACCCTGGGTATATGGATGTACGCAAAAATGCACACTAAATTACCTTCTATAATGTATGAAACACGAAGCAATATTGCTAGATCAAGACAGTTGATTGATGCTTGTATAATAATTGTATACCCTGGGTATACGGATGTACACAAAAATGCACACTAAATTACCTCCTAATGTATGAAACACGAAGCAATATTGCTAGATCAAGACTGTTGATTGATGATTGTATACCCTGGGTATATGGATGTACGCAAAAATGCACACTAAATTACCTTCTAATGTATGAAACACGAAGCAATATTGCTAGATCAAGACTGTTGATTGATGATTGTATACCCTGGGTATATGGATGTACGCAAAAATGCACACTAAATTACCTTCTAATGTATGAAACACGAAGCAATATTGCTAGATCAAGACAGTTGATTGATGCTTGTATAATAATTGTATACCCTGGGTATACGGATGTACACAAAAATGCAAACTAAATTACCTTCTAATGTATGAAACACGAAGCAATATTGCTAGATCAAGACTGTTGATTGATGATTGTATACCCTGGGTATATGGATGTACGCAAAAATGCACACTAAATTACCTTCTAATGTATGAAACACAAAGCAATATTGCTAGATCAAGACAGTTGATTGATGCTTGTATACCCTGGGTATACGGATGTACACAAAAATGCACACTAAATTACCTTCTAATGTATGAAACACGAAGCAATATTGCTAGATCAAGACTGTTGATTGATGATTGTATACCCTGGGTATATGGATGTACGCAAAAATGCACACTAAATTACCTTCTATAATGTATGAAACACGAAGCAATATTGCTAGATCAAGACAGTTGATTGATGCTTGTATAATAATTGTATACCCTGGGTATACGGATGTACACAAAAATGCACACTAAATTACCTCCTAATGTATGAAACACGAAGCAATATTGCTAGATCAAGACTGTTGATTGATGATTGTATACCCTGGGTATATGGATGTACGCAAAAATGCACACTAAATTACCTTCTAATGTATGAAACACGAAGCAATATTGCTAGATCAAGACTGTTGATTGATGATTGTATACCCTGGGTATATGGATGTACGCAAAAATGCACACTAAATTACCTTCTAATGTATGAAACACGAAGCAATATTGCTAGATCAAGACAGTTGATTGATGCTTGTATAATAATTGTATACCCTGGGTATACGGATGTACACAAAAATGCAAACTAAATTACCTTCTAATGTATGAAACACGAAGCAATATTGCTAGATCAAGACTGTTGATTGATGATTGTATAATAATTGTATACCCTGGGTATACGGATGTACACAAAAATGCACACTAAATAACCTTCTAATGTATGAAACACGAAGCAATATTGTATATCACATACGTGATATTCAATATTTTTTCGGGAAGAAAAGATAAAATTTAGAGTTTTTTTTAATAGCAAGAGTAGTAATTAGAATATTATAATATTAAAAAACTCAGCCGGTAGATTTTCATATTCTCTTTCGATTGAAATATAAATCTACTATAGGCCTTGTAGATTTTTAGTTACTTACAATAAAAATATAAAAAAGGGTTTTACTAAAACTAATTTTACAAGAAAAGTATAAAACAAATTAGAATTTCAAAAAACTCATGCAATAGAATAAAGATGTTAATTCAAACTGGTCTTTATTTCAAAGACGTATCTTTTGAGAGTACTGGGAAAATTATTTTCAAAATATACTAAATAACCTACTATAGCCTCTTAAGAAGAATTTGTAATAGAAATATGTATGACAGGGTAAGAAATGAGGGCATAAAGAAAAATGCAAGATGAAGAAAGATGTCATTTTTAGAATAAGAGATGGTTTGGACACATAGGGAGAATGAATTAGGAACGCCTGGCGAAGAAAATATACAATGCGGACAGAAAGAGATGACACGACCATGTGAAAGAGGGAAATGTTATGATCGTGAACAACAGACGATGCATGAATGTGGACGAGGCGAGGGATGCGAGCCAGGATAGAAAAATGTGATGTTCTGTTCTCTCTGCCTACCCCACGAGGGACATGGCGAGATGGTATGTATGTATGTATTTTTAATTGTCTTTAATTGGCTTCGAATTTGTAATCGATTAAATGTGTACAGCTGCAGATAAATAAAAATCTAAGAAAGAAGACAAAATATTGTCCCTCCGTAACAAAAAATAAAAGAATTTCAAAACCGTTTATAATTAGTGAAATAAAAAAACAAACATAAATGGTCTATCATTGGTTCATATATAGAAGAAGAAGAAGATATGCACGGAGGCGAATATTTGATTGGTTCCTTTATAATTTAAATTCAATGAATTGAAAAATCAATGACCGATTCTAACTGGCTGTTATATAATGATTTGTCCTTCGTAATATCTGATCTACTACGGTACGTGTTACACAATTATACTGTGAGTAGGTACATTAAAATGATCATATTCGTGCGCGCAAAACCGTGACGCGATGAACGCGCGATTCTTTGATTGCCACACGATTTTCAGATATGCCCAATTTTCATTACTCTCGCGCATAAATTTGTATATTAAATAGTCTCAGTGTTCATTAAAATCCATTTCGTATAGTTTTTTTTATATATCGCACGCCTTTCGCTGTGTATTTCCTAAGCTGAATCAACTGTTGCATTACTGTGAATCTTAAAATACAAAAATAGATCATCTTTTGCATTATTGTGAATCTAAAAATACAAAAATAGTCGCTCTCTGACTCTATGGAGTGATTATATCAACTCCGAAGCAGTATCTTAAATTACCCAAGACTATCCTCTATAAAGGCAAACTATTCGTCGAGTGGTTAATCCTCAAAATATCCTCAGTCATGAAGCCAGATGGAATTAAGATAGATTTCGCAGTCTCCTACCCCACCCTATTGGGAACGTTACAGAGCTTGTAGTATAGGTATTTCATACCCTAAGAGTCCAACCACAAACGTGGGGACTCGCCAGTCATGGCAAGGGTCTCTCGTCCCAATAGTGCTAGGCATCAGGCGATCCAACAGCGAGCCTTCACCACACATTGACAGTACTTTAAGTTTTTCGATTTCAACGCCAAGCGCGATGTCGGCTCGTCTGAATCATCAGCGTGGCGAGCTACCGCCGAGCGAGATGAAGAAGTCATGAGGCCAAGGACAATGAAGTTTATTTCTTAATTTATGATATAATCAGCTTTGCATTATTATCATCACCAATGGCGCTACAGCCTATCATGAGCATTAGCCTCCTCAAGTACTTTCAGCCATTCCTCCCGGTCCATTGCCCGCACTTTCAAATGAGTTGATCAGGACCCTTTCTACATCATCTTTTTACCTTAATGTGGGTCTTCCCACGTTTTGCCTCCCATCTTTTCGTGTGTTGAGAATCTTCTCCACGCACTGGAGATGTCTCAACCATCTGAGGCGATAAGTTTTTATGTACTTTACTATGTTGGGCCCATTGTACATACGTTCCAGCTCACGGTTATACATTATCCTCCATGTTTAATTTTTTCAGTCTCCTTTCAAACACCTGAAGCGCAATTTCGTCTCGTTTACTCAGGAACCAGCTCCATACAGAAGTACATGTCTCAACAGCAACTTGGTGCTTATTGGTGCTTGGTGAGAGTTAAGATGTTTTAAAACCTGTTTTTAGTTTTGCAAGCTGTTTTTATTTACCAAATAGATCAGAGAAAGAAAAGGGAACAACCCATCCACAAGTAATTCGATTCAGTCTTGGTCCAAATTTTTATTATTAGGTAGGTACCTGTATCGACCTTGGATCTTCGGAATTGGTTAAGTACTTATAATTCTCACCTCGGCAGTACCTATTCCAAAGGCGACGTTGCCAAGGGACTTCGTGCGTGAAGTAGGCTTGATTATTCCACGCTCAGCCGAAGCGCAATAACTACCTATAATTTGGCCCTTACAAGGTCAACTATAGCATGAAGTATGATACGATATAGACTTCTCTTACACAGGTCACTTAATACACCCTTTTCTTTAACTTCGAAATTTTGCAATCGATTTTTAACTAACTTCCCGATCAGAGCTCTGAAATCGATGACAATGCATGTTAAAACTGTCTCCAGTTTGATTCATTTGATATTTTGATACAATTGAAATTTTTTTGTATTTCATCCAGAGGAAACAAAGCTGTGCGTTTCCGAGTTGATCCTTAAAGCCAATATTAAGGGAAGATGAGGCATAGCAGGCCGTAAACCAACGTCGTGGCTGAGGAAAACTTTGAAAAGTGTGTCTTCATTTTTTTTAATTAACTTGTTTCGTTTTTCATTATGTAAATTTTGCAAATAACTCTTTTCCTCTTTTGACGAAACCAAACAGCTTGTACTTTTGGTTATAACTTTAACTAAGTAGTATACAGTATAAAACAATAGGAATTTCAATAAATAAAACATTTTAGAACGATAAATAAAATTATTTTATTTATTTTAAACTTGTTGAGCACATGCGCAATGCCGGGTTTATTTCCAAATGGCAATATCTTCCAACCAACCATATTCATTTGGTGAAGCATATTGTTTTTATGATACGTACTAACAATTTATATGAATAAAACATATAATGAAAATATAAATAGATATAAAACAAAAAACAATAAAGGACACGGAGGGGACAGGAGAGGGGGGGACAAGGATAGAATAAGGAGACAAATTTATAGGTAAGGAAATGATTCCTCGGATTTCTTTTGAAAGCAGAAAGTGTTAATGAATCTCGATGTTGCGATGGGATGTGAAAATTAGATTCTTTATAGGAGTTGTATCGCCAAAGACCGAGCGAAGTAGAGGAAGAGATGCATCGCTTTGCTGCCAACCAATCTCCAAGATTGAAAGCGAAGATGGAATTAGACACACATAAAACAATTTGCTCCTCTCAACTTCTGATTTTCCTACGCAATCCATATAATTACCAAAGAATTCTAAGACTCACTTTGTATGGACTTTAAACACCAGATACATTCTGAAATGGATTACTTTAGAATCTGATTTGTTCGTAAGCTATTTTTTATACCTCGTGAAGGTTATTTTGGTATAGAGGCCTTGACCTTCGATAGCCCTTTGTAGAATTGCGTTTACTGACAGCCAATAATTGACTCACAGGTACCTTCTTCTCTAGCTCTCGTCCCTCCAGATGTTGGATGTAAGCCTCTTCCATACTTTTCTACTCGTCTCTGTTCTATCCCCTCCACATCCAGGTTTTACCGGCCACTTAGACAATGTCGTAAGACCATCTTTTAGGGGTCTTCCTACACTCCTATTATCCTAGGTCTCCACTGAAGTATTCTGGGTGCCCACCTAGTATGCCCTTGTCTGGCCAAGTGTTCAGCCCATTGCCACTTTAATCCAACAACACGATCCATTATATCGGCAATCTTAGTACGGCGCCTTATCGCCAAGCATCTGCTTTTCCATGGATCGCTGTGCAATTTTCAACCTGTGGACACTTTTTGCTGTATGGGTCGTTTTTTCTAAACAATATGTCATTACGGGAAAATCACACGAATCATACATTTTTCTTTTTAGACATAGAGGGAGTTGTTTTCAAAAACACGCCTCAATTTACCTAAAGCAGCCCAACACAAACCTATTCTTATAGGTAATTCTGCCGTTTGATTTTCTTTTCTTATTTTATATCTTGTGACCAAGGTACACAATACACAACATACCTACTCGTCAACCATTTAAATTCTGTTATCGTTTGTTGTAATCTCATGGTTTTCCGTGGTTAGAATTTTTGTTTTCTGGATGTTCATTTCACGGGAAACACTTATTTACTTTTTTTCAAATCAATTTTATAAAAATTGATTAATTAATTGCGTTACAACAAAAATAAATAAAAATAATAAGAATGTTGTTCATAATTTCACACATAGATGGCTGTAGTAAAAATTCCTTATTTTCAAGCGAAAAGAATTTCAGTATTACAATATATAGATCTTTCAAAATTGAATTGATAGGGATCTCATTAAAAAGACATAATTGGTGAACGTTGCGCAAGCGCATAAAGTGATCACGTAAACCAGCCTATGACAGGTCGTATGCCCTGTAGGTGCCTTGATTTCCCGGTTCTCCTACAGTACATATTCCAACTTCGTCTCTATTGAGATAATTAAAAACCTGTTAAAAAATATCTTTGACTCCCGACAGGGAAAAAAATCCAATGTTTGCGCATATGCAATAATAAAAATATTCAATTTTATATTATTTTTCGATAGTTGTTACTTCGTATATTTATTATATCAGATTTGCTGTACATATATTTTTGATAATCATGAAATAACAGTTATGAGATTTGAATTTCATTATTTTATTTGATAATTAAAATTTAAAATAATAATATTTGCGAGATAATTTTAACCGCGCTTATCACCATGTTTCTATGTAGGTATATACATACAATGTATGGATTCCTCGCACTAATAAACGTATCAATAATCACATTTAAATACCTACCGAGAGAATAAATCCAAATATTATGTTTTTAAATTTTGGTGATAATTTCAAATCCATATATCAGTTTTAAGTGGATGCACTTATTGAATACCTTTTTCTTCAAGTGGTTTGTTAAACACCTTTTTTGTCTTCTAAGCATGCTTGAGAATATAGGACCACGAGTTACTGCCCGTTCCCACCTGTCGTGTGTCGGGCACGATAAAATGTCGTGTGATATAGTGGTAATACATTTTAAATGGAGCTGTTCACAACACACGTGTACGTGTAAACAACTCCATTTAAAATGTATTTCCACTAGATCACACGACTTTTTGTCGTGCCCAACACATAACAAGTGGGAACGGGCAGTTAAGCTTGTTAAAATTAACTTGTCTTTTAATGGATGACATTTGTGTGCAGATTATTGTGTAAGGAATAATTAAAGCACAAATTAAAATTGTCCATATTTTCTGTTTAATCAATGTAATCGATTCGTTTTTCGTCGTGGTTAGCGGTGATTAAGTCGGACATTCCTCCGCTAGCCTCGATTACACGATCATTTTGTAGAATATTCGAGAGCACACGCAAAAAATTAATTATTCAAAGGTAAAAATCTTTAATTAAGTTAATTAATGCACGCAACAAGTGAAATATGACTATGGCGGGCACGCTCAATTTCATTTCTTGCCCCATTGATTACGAAATCGAGAAGGTAAACGTAATTAACACTCGTTAATTATTCATCTTGGCAGATTATATTAAGTGGGGCTGCTTGCTTTCTACATAGAGAATACGGCCTATCTCGGGACATTGTCTGTCTAACTAAGGCTCTCTGCCTATATATTCTACGATTGCCTATTTTATTCGCAAATGTCAGAAATTAGTCTCCTGTCGAGTGTACGGGGGCAGTGCCGTAGCTAGGAGGAACGCTGCCATACAACTAGACACGCCCACCATATTTTATTCATAATTATTTTCAGTCAAATGAACATTTATATTGACTGTCACAGTATAGTACTAAGCCGTTTGGCTTCTGTGTCGACGTCCTGGGATCTATTCCCAGCAGAGAAGAAATTTCTTTAACAACATTTCTCACGCATATCTTGCTTTTATTTATTTATTTATCTTTTTGCACATATAATTCACACTGGCGGGCTTATTGCCATTACGCAATTTCTTCTAACCAACCAGATTACAAAATATGACAAAATTAGATAGGTATGTACATCAACAAAAAACTGAAAGCGAAATTAAAAACAACGAAAATATACATAACACATTAACACATTGTAGGTAAATATTAATATATACATTATGAATATTAAAAAAAAGTCATAGCAAAATATTGTTGTACGGAAACACTTAATAAGAAGAAAATGCCATGTGGCAACATCAAAAATTCGCCACTTAGACAAGGTGCAAATATTTTTTTATTGCCATAACTATTGCTCATTTGTTATTTTAGGCATTAATATTTTTTTGTTGATTACAACCACAATTGGGTTATTTAGTAAAACAGGTTTAGAAGCGATCGCTTTTTCCTTAGAAAAAATGACAACTGACACTATAGCAGTGGGTGATGGATCGACGTTCGAGGGGGAGAGAGTAGAAGGTAACGACCACGGGGGAAATAATTCTGTTCACGTGAACAAGTTAAGCCGTATAGATGTATTATAATATTAAGAAGAGTTTAATATAAGCGGAGTTCATTCAGAATCCATTTATGGAAAAATAAAACGGAATTTAAAACATCACTGGAAATTGTTACCACAAATTAACAAAATTAACCCACTTTTATTTTTATTTACACTTACAGCGTTGACTATATATATAGATATCTAGGCAATAAATGTGGGTATATCCCAAAGATGAAAATTCCCCACAGCTGCAATTATGTTCAGGTAAGAATGAGAGATTAGGACTGGATATAATACTTTAACTGTAACAACCACCCACCCTCTCACCTCCCTTTTTTGCTTTGTATAATTTTCATCTAATGTAATAGTATATAAGAAAAAACCACACCTTGTACTTCACCAGTTCAATGGCCTACACCAGGCGAAACAGTCGTTCTGGAGAGTAAAAATAAATGTAGAAAGAAAAACAAGTGTTTAATTTATTTAAAAATGAACCCAGTTTAACAAAGGGATAATACTTTTTAAATAAAAACAAACTGAATAAAACATCGAGAATTGACATTTAATGAATAAAAGATGTCTCGAGAATTAAGATTTCTAATAAATAATGCAAGGGAAAATTAAGAGAACTATCTATCTCATAATATGTAATAGATCATATAGGAACATTCCAAGGGCGCTTATACTTGATTGTTGCTTATTCAAAACAATGTAGTTTCAAATGATTTACCGAAGGCGACAATAATATAAACATCTCGTGTTATGGTATAATTTATTGGTATATTTATGTAGTCACTTTATTTACATATATGAACTATAAATGTTTTCAAATGAGTCAATAAATGATTCGTTATCAAGCTATCAAGTAGACCATGCTTAAAACCAACCAATAGCTGTTAATGTATGTACTTCAGATGAAATAGTTTTAGTATATTTATTATTTTGTCATACTTTTCACTACTAATCGTCAGGAATTCTCTTAAGCCATAATTTGGCTCTACTTTCCTTGTTGATAGGTCAAATGTAACATTCTGTTGGAATAAAATTTGACATCCTTTATTCAATAAGTTCATCTTTATGTAACTCCTCAATTGTCCCAATATTCACCAGATTTTTAGAGCATTCTCGAAGGTTCGAATAATATTATCAAAATAAGATAAAAGTGTCAAATCGACATGGAACACGGGTTAAAATATACTCTCTGCGCCGTTGTTCGATTCGAACCATTTTCGCGCCGTCCCTGTCCAAGGTCGAATTTTCCTCATTTTGAGTTTTGTTAAACTTATCGGAGGGTGAGTTCAATTTAAGTTGGGTCATTACGTCGCCGAGTGGTGAGTTTCTTTAAAAAAAACTTCACCTGAAACTCTATCCAGGATTATGCATATCATTTTACAAAAATGTATTACATTTCCTTACCTTACCTACTTATTACATTGAACGACCCCAACGACCTTTTCTCCGTCCAATTCTTTAGTTTTAAATTTCATTTTTCACATTTTCTCCAAGGTTTCAAAATATGATGATTTTAAAGATGATGAAGAGAAAAAATCGCACATGTCACACGTCAAGTTTGCATAATAATTTTTCAAATTTAATGGGTAATTATTAAAATTCAACTAATTTTTTGCTGTATGGTTGTTTAAAACAAAATTATGGACAGCAGACAGCATCATACTTCCTCATATCGCGCTGCACATTAAGCCTCACAGAACCCGCGTAAATGATGAAGAGATAGCTGGGAGTCCAATTCCTAGGAGAAGCAGGCCTCTTAAGGACATACCTAAAGGTCTACGTAAAAGAACAAAAAGATGAAATAGAAGATTTCGGTTTTGCCACAAAGCTGCAACTTATGAAGCTATTTAATTGTTTGAAAAAAATGGCAATTCATGAGAATATTTCTGATAGATACTCCTCTGTGAGGCGTCCTACACTCAGGTTGTATGATTCATAGAATTCTCGCCTACCTTTAAATATTCCAGTGGTCATGAATTATGACAGCCAACAATCGATATTTTTGAAGGTGATTACATTTTAAACGTAACATTTCTTAAAAGCTATTGTTTAGTATTATTAGTTAAGGTTTCGTCTGTTCTGTTTATTTCATGTGCGACTTCATCTATGAATCTCATTTTAATCTTATTATTTCTTTAATGCTAGACTCTTACTTTCTTAACAATATCTGACCTATTTATTATAATTAATTACGTTTATGCGTAGCCCATAATGTTATGTTTTGTACCTATTTATAACAACATTTGATACGAATTATTTTAGATTGGCCCAAGGTCTTTTTCATTTCCACACACAAGCATTTGTCGACAGCTTTCATAAATATACTTTTTTTTACACGATTTTTGTTTCACGCGAGAACAAATACTCCCCCTCAACCTCCCCCGGATATCAGTGAAACAATCAAAGTGTTATTTTCCACGGAATGCAAACGGGGAACATAAAATGTTTTTTTTTAAATTAAGCACGTACCTTAATTTTAATTGATTCGTATGTATTGGGTGCTAATAAAGAATGCTTGGACCACAGTTATATTATATTAATCACAAAATGTATGCATGTTACGACATATAAGATAATTTTTTACTTTGTGTAGTATCTAGAGTTTTTTTTGCTTAAGGTTGTCTTAGGAATGATTCTGCATTTCCACATGCCATATCCTTGCCACAAAAATATTACATCATCTTTTAATTTTTTCAATATTAGACACTGTCACTTCATGGTAGAACTCCATAATCAATTAAAACTATGAAAAAAAATTATATTTAATTTTACGTTCTACTTAAATTTTTCGCAAACGCGACTCCCATTCACCGGTATCGCTCTATGATGAGCATCGTCAGAATGGTGAACAATAGTGATGAAGACCATCCATATATAGATTCACAAAGAGGATAACAACAATAGATATGGAAGGGGGCAATTCTAAGAAATAATTAAATACCCGAAAGACATTAAGGTAAATATGTATGCAGGTATAATAAAAATAAAATTGAAGTGAAGGAATGAATATACAAATATTGTATTAAAAGGACAGCAATTATATTAAATAATGGCCAACAGAAAAACCCGACATTAACTGTTCTAATGGTAATAATAATGGAGAAGTATTAAAATCTATTTGTGCGTTAATCAAAGGAACGTTGCTGTTACATTTTACTCTATTTATCTCTAATATTTCAAGTTTGTCTAATTTTTTACCTTTTCTTAAACTATGTATAAGATTTATCCCAGTTTGTGAGTTAAACGAATGTTCACTCTCAAGTAAATGTGTCGCAAAGTTCGAAGTGTCTTTTTTCAAACGGAAACACGCAAGATGTTCTTTAAGGCGTGTATTTAAAGATCTACCCGTTTGACCAACATATATACCTGAGCATGTATTGCATGTAAGAGAGTAAACACCACTACGGTTTAATTTATCGATTTTATCTTTCCTGTTATTTAAGAATTTACCTAGTGTATTGTCATTATAAAATGCAATATTTTTATTGTTTTTTCTCAAAATATTTCCAATTTTGTTTGATTCCAATTTTGTTTGTTTCCAATTTTTTCTTAGAATTGCCCCCTTCCATATCTATTGTTGTTATCCTCTTTGTGAATCTATATATGGATGGTCTTCATCATTATTGTTCACCATTCTGGCGATGCTCATCATAGAGCGATACCGGTGAATGGGAGTCGCGTTTGCGAAAAATTTAAGTAGAACGTAAAATTAAATATAATTTTTTTTCATAGTTTTAATCATCTTTTAACATAAAAATATCAATCTGTTTACTGTCGTCTTCCTAAATATTTTTGAATGTCATTATATGTAGATGTAACCTATATTTGAATAATATTGTCTTAAGTCAAATCACACAATCAAGCTTAACTTAGTTTGATTAAACTAATAAATATTATTTGATTACTTGATGATCATCTTCAAAACACTATTTTTAATCTTTTTTAAACTTGCATATTCGACAATTCTTGGTGAAACTCCAACAACTGGTTATTTAAATTTAAAGTATACTGTCATTGACAAATTTTGGTGAAACTCCAAAAGTCAAATAATGAAACTCGAGCTTGTTTTCGATAATACACGGCGAAATTAAAAAAATACAGTTGTTTTTGGGCAAATAAATCAATTCATTTCCCTTAATTTATTCAACACCTTTCGCCATTACAGACGATGGTTAGCAAATGACAGTGTCATGAAACTAATTATATGAAAAACTTACATTTTATACTTTAATACGTTTAAAACTTGCCTTTAAAGAACAATATTCTTGACTCTCTTTGGAGTCTAACCAAGAATTCTTCTTCTTCTTCGTCAGCCCTCTTTCGTTCAGTAATGGACATAGGCCTCCCCCTGAGACCTCCACAGCTCCCTATCCTGGGCAGACCGCATCCATCCGCCTCCAGCCACTCTTCTGATATCACCAAGAATTGCCTGCTCTGAATTGAAAATAATAAAAATCCTATTTACTAAGTTCAAATATTGGTTTTTGAAATATTTGTGTTACTCATGGAACTTTTAAGGTCGTTATTTCATTATTTAAGACCATTAAGTCTAAAAAAGTATTTTTTACTATTACGTTGACTGTTTTATTTCTACAGCGTAGTTGTGAGCGATCAAATTCCATTTTGCACAGCTCTGACTGTGAAAATGACTATATTGTATCATGAATATATTATTATCTCACGGTCAAATGATATTAGGTAGTGCAAATTTAGCTCTCAAAACAAAATTAAACTATTTAAAAATCTATTTTGCTAATAATAGCCAAGTGTATAATATTTTGCTAATAATACGATATATGATGATAACGGCATATAATATGACGTGTCACTGACTTTAGTAGGACGAGAATACATTATATGATTATGTTTGGTTTCATCATATCTCCTATGACGTCTTATTATATTTCTTACTATTTTTCGGTGACGTTCTCTTATCTGCAGTGACGTCCTATTATTATAGATGACTTCCTCATATCTCTTGTGATGTCCTTTTATTATTGCCAAGCATATTTCAACGGAATGGACGACTCGATCAAGATATCGAAAGAAGAAATATGGCAGGAAACAGAGTGAATGGAGCACTAAGACCAATTATGAATGATCACAACATATTAAAGGATGCCAAAGTTGTCATTCATAACGCCGTCGTAGTGCCAACCTTGACGTATGCAAGTGAAACCTGGACATGGCAGACGACGCATGAAAGTAGAATAAATGCAGTTGAAATGAGATCGTTAAGAAGAATTTGTAATAGAACGATGTATGACCGGATAAGAAATGAGGACATAAGGAAAGAATGTAAGATGAAGAAAGATGTCATTACTAGAATGAAAGTGAACACATTGAGATGGTTTGGTCACATGGGGAGAATGACTGAGAACGCCCATGAAAGGGATGGCCACGACCATGTGAACGATATTTTGAAAGACGGAAATGTTAAAAGTGTGAGCAATAGACGAACATGTATGAGACGCTGCATAAATGTGGACGAGGCGAGGGATGCGTGCCAAGATAGAAAAATGTGGCGTTCGGTTCTCTCTGCCTACCCCGCAAGGGACATGGCGTGATGATATCTATGTATGTATGTATGTCGCCAAGTGTAAGTGGCGCCGAAGTATTAGGAGAACCGACTCTACCTAAAGTGGGTCAAGGCTAAGAAAAAGAAGAAGAATAGCCAAGTATATAGATGATTCTGAAGCAGAGCGGTAGGGAGTTAGGACACTAATTGTTTTAGAGTTCATTGAGCCAGATTCAAATAATTTTTATTGAACAAAACACAAACTTTTGCCTTTTAGTAGAAAATGTACAAAAACGATTATGTATCTACACCTTGCACCCTTGCATTTTTCATATTTCTCATCGTATATAAATTGTTGAAATAAGCGTTTTTAACGGGGGTTCAGGTTGATTTTGTAATCTTGACGTGTAATTAAAAGCAGATTGGAAAATAACCCATTTTTGGTTGGAAAAGCATCACAATTTTTGCGTTTATGCACTGGTTGGAAGAAATTGCCGTTCGACAATAAAGGCGCTACTTGTACGGGATACAAGGAAATTATCATTATGACTCGAGGTTATAAAAATGGTGAGTTTTTATTTTTTGTGATAAAATATCTTTATTTATTTATTTGAAACTTCTTGTACATATAATTTGTTCAATGGCGGTTTTTTTGCGAAACGGTAATGTCTTACAACCAACCAAAGTTAATGTTAATTTACAATGTAGGTATAGGTAATATGCCAATTTATTTATTTATTTGTAACTTCTTATACATATAATTTGTACACTGGCGGATTTTTTCGCCAAACGGTAATGTCTTCCAACCAACCAAACATTAACATGTTTATTTACAATACAATGTGCAGGTACATGAAAAAATAAAAAATAAATAAAATTAAGATGATTAAAATAACAGAAGAAAACTGAAAGTCACCACTTACCCGGGTTTCTCAGGTGCGTTAGAAAAGTAAAAAAGACAAAAAAGATTGAATATAATAAGGGTTCATAGCAATGATAGGAAAACAAAAAGATAAGGAGAGGAAGAGGAGAGGCAGAAGAAATAAGGTATCATCAGATAGCTATTTTTGCGTTAGCCTTTTTTTTTGAAAATTACTTTAAGTTAAAAGTAATGGAATAATTATTGGCCTTTGTGACTCAGTTGGATAGATATCGCACTCCTGAGCCAAAGGCCTTGGGTTCAATTCCCTGTGGAATTGTGTTTTGTTAGTTGCCCGAGAAACAATATAAAATAAATAGATTAAATAGGTCGGCTGTAGAGTGGGCATCGGTGATTACGAGTTCAAACCCACCTCGACTCGATCGATATCGTTCGCCTTCAGCACAAGCATTTCTGTTTTATTCGGGTTATGTATGAGGATGTATTTGTACTTTTTACAATGACATTATTTTTTTATAAAAATACCGCCGTATCACTAGTTGGCGCCGTGCACATTAGAAAAGTTAGTACATATCGGGATAATGCGTCACGGGCACTCCTTAAACAGACTCGAAAGGACAAGCTGTTATAATTACAACGAATAACTTACTTTGCTTGAGTCGCATTATTGCAAGTATGTAGGTATGTATATTATGATAATATATAATGACGTGTTAGAATATATCGGGTTTTCCCCTCGCGCACGCGATTCCTAGAACTAAGATCACTTTCGCTTTAGAACGAGTTATCGTTATCTGTCTATTAATTATATTATATATCTCTATGTATCTATAGTTTAAATTAATTTATATGTAGGTTGGTAGCTACCTCTTACATCTATGTCAACATCATCATCATCATTGGGGCTACAGCCCTGTGTGGGCCCTTGCCTCATCCAGAATCCTTCTCCTACCGTCTCTGTCTTCCACCGCTCTCCTCCAGTTTTCTATTCTGATCGCCCTCTATATCAAGAGCACTTTAACATTTTCATTAGATAATTAAGATATATTTATTAAATTTAATCCTTCCCGCATGGTGTTGTGGTATGGAGGAGTTAAAAAAGGCTGCACAACTGGACGAAACGATGGTGCAAAATACAGAGCCATGGAGGACATAATATATGGTATAAGGATGAGGAAAAGAAAAAGAATAACGTTTAAATGATTCCCCCACCACAACTTAATAAAAGGGGAGTTGATTAAAATAATTTGTATTTTAATAATTAGGGTTTCATTTTAGACCTTGATAACGCCGAGTCACCTCGGCATAAATGTTCAGTCATCGTAATCGAATTAAGAGGAAAATACTTTGGCTATATTTGTAAATGGATTTCCACTCTGTTAACACAAAAACTTTAGACTCGTTAAATTATTTTTTTGTTCTAAATTTTGATACCTTTTTGATTTATGGTATTTCTGTATGTACCTTAATTGTATAATCAGGAAGGCCCAAACTGCTGCCACTGCTGACGTATCCATTCTGCTAATCAAAAACTGGAAATCAAAGGTTTCAGAAAGGCAAGAATGGAAGAGACTGCTGGACATCCAGCGCTGACGAGCTTATGATGATGATGAATAATGCTAGCCCTAGAACAGGATTTCCTAGTTGGGCAGCAGTAAGTAATCTACTTATTATTGTCATTGTAAATGTGGTGTGATTAAAAGTAAATAAAATTACATATTTTATGAAATTAAAGTCTTTAAGGCTGGGTTAGTTAAAATATTTGAAATTGTTCAAAAATGCGTTGTTTGACACCATTAGATTTCAATGAAACAACCAAAACTTTTGAATAATTTTATGAAATCAAAGTTTTTTTAACTATACCTACCTACTTTTACTTGAATATCTGTACGAATATCCTTCTCTTCATCCACGGTGTGATGTTTCGATATACACCGGTATTTACCTTAACTGTGAGCAATAATATTTTGCTTCTGTGGTAGCACTTTGCAAAAACACGTTGCGAGCATTTTGTTACAGGCTTGTGTAGTACAGTGGGATATCAACAGGCAGCGGTTTAGAGTCTGCGCAGTGTGTAGTTAGCAACAGGTGTCAACGATGAGAATACTAAATTACTTATAGCTATCTATAGGAACATTGTTGCCTCTTTCATAGCTGGCTGTGCTAAGGGATGGGACGTATCTTATACCTACATTTAAGATTACAGTTGTATGTAAACTGTGATCGTAAAGCTACATAATATAATACAATTGATATGCTTTGTTATTAATATTTGTAATTCACACGTGACGATTAAAACAACGTGGTTCGCCTCGATTTTCGACATATTATAAGTGGAGAATATACCACCTTTTGAACTCTGTGTTTTATTTTATATTTCTTCTTGGACATTAGCATTTAGGTTACATATCATGTAAAATGTCAGCAACTATTATGTATTCAAAAATGTACCACTTATACTTCAAATTAGCGATTTAAAAATAACAATCGAAGGAAACTGGGTTAGATTAAATTAGGTTTAGTTGAATTTAAAAAAAATAAGACATAATATAGGGGCAGTTCGGGGTTGAACAGGCCCTATGATAAAGATATTTAAATAAATATGATACATCAACAAGTTGGCGTATGAAAGTTACACGGTTTCATCCATGTGCCGATAATGCACTTGCAGAATGTGCAAGTATCGTCAAATCAGGGTGATTAAGAATCACTCTGATATGAATTGTGGCATATTTTTTTACAATTTTCAATTATGATCAATCTTGGTTGAAGTGAAGTAACTAATGATAGTTATAAACTGTATGATGGTAGCTACAGCATGTATTTTATATCTCAGTATGGTTCCAGCGAATAGATACGACAAAATTCCAAATGATGGTTGCAAATTGTAAACAGTATCCTTCGAGTCTACAAAGAAGAACGACGATGACGTAGTCGTGTTTACTCTTCCAATCTCTCTTCGGCGCTCACAATTCCAAGTTGCATAATATTATGATTTGTGTAGGTAGACGTATGAGGAATACAGTGGGTAAACATAATGTATGTACAGAGGTTCTTGATAACACAACGAGTTAATTATTGTGGACCCCAGTGATGTCTGCTAGCAGAAGTCACGTGTGATCGCCGTATTTATTTTGCAAATATAATATCAGTCACGCACTAGTACCTACTGAGTAGGTACTTACCTGTTCCGCGAATTATGTACCTACTATTGCATTGATTTAAAACTGTTAAACAATTATATTCATAGGAGATAATACAGGTGATATAAACAGAAAAAAATCTGGTTTAGCAGTCTCCTAATTCTTCCTGTACGGGTATTTAAAGAAACTTATACTCCTCAAGATGACTGCGCACGACGTTGACCACTAATTATACTAAGGCTGGGCGTCTTTCAACAAAAGTATCAGTTATAGTACCTACCTATATAGCAAAATGGCGTCATTTAACGGCATCATATTTTAATGAAACCACGAAGAGTTTTGAAGAATTTTATGAAATTAAAGTGTTTTAACTATAATTTTACTTTAATCTTTGTTCGAGAAACACAGCCTAAGATTTTCACCACTACCATTAAGAGTCTAACCTCACATGAGGGGTAGAAACAATTTGCTACTTTCTCCAATTGATAGGTTGGGTTTCAGAAGATATAGCTTATTTCTTAACTTTATGACATATTGATTCTGTCGTGAATAAAAGTTAGAACCTGGGCTTCATACAAAGAATAACCAAATCCTTCAAAGAAACAACCTCGCTTGTTCTTCTGTTTAATGCCTTTGTTAGAAGTCATTTCGAGTTCGCACCAACCATATTGAACCCTAATTATAACGTTTACATCGACAGAAATGAAAAGATCCAGAAAAATAATATCAAAACGCTCAATTTTAGAAAAACAAAATACGGCTATAATTATTACGACCAATCATTAAAATTACATGGGTTTATATCCCTTGTGAAAAGTATAAAGATATCTGATGTCTATCTGCTTTACAAAATACTGAATAACCTTGTAAATAGCTCTTACCTACTCCAAAAATCTCTTTCAACTGCCCAATGAGAACAACACGCCATAATCACCATAACAACACAAATTACGCACATAATAAACAAATGTTTAAACTATTACAATAGTCTTGACCCCCAACTGGACATATTTAACTCAACGCAGACATCGATGAAACGTCAATTACAACGCAGTTATTGGTAATATTATTGGTTAAAAATCAAACCTATCTTCTATCCCTTCCTTGTCAACGCTTTTCTATGTGCATCACCCTTCCCTTTCCCCCGCATACACATATTTAACAACTCAACTACTTAGAATCTGTGTATTATTATGTAGTTAAGTGAGACTTACTAATTGGCTTATTTTTTATATACATTTATAATTAAACATAAATATTGTATAGCAGTTAAGTTTCCTACTAAATAAATAATAAAATGAAAATAAAATGACATCGTTTTATTGCAAGAACTTGTTTAAACCTTCACTAGGTTCAAATGTTCAATATAATCCGTACCAGGTTACATACTTACTAGTTAATGACCCTAAGCCTCTTTTTGATATATACATCTTAAGAAAAAAAAAATGAAATTGAATATTCAAAATAAACTACTGAGTATTTGAATTTCCATGTCATTGAGTAACAACCGTATTATACCAGCGTAATGAAATTGCAATTTATATTTTTGCTTGAGTAATCTTTTGATGAACAATCCGGTAGAGCTTTAGCCTCCTGGACAACAGATTTCCAAGTATTCCTGTCAACAGAAATTGACTCCCAGCCATCACAAACATTCGGTACATTCAGATATCGGACTTAAAAGTATAGTTGTTGAATATCACTAAAAACAATCTCAGCAAAAATTAATATAATAAAAAGTCTACGCATAATATTGGCGAATAGTAATTATATGTTCGCAAATATTTATAATATCATGATCAAACAATCTCCGACTATGAGTCGTGACAAAATTTCAGATAAATGTATGTTTAGCTGACAAACTTACTTCATACATACACTACACTTCATACATACACATAGCTAACTGAGCCGCAGACAAAATCTATCAAATGAGAAAATAGTATAATCGAAAGGTCTTAATCAACGGTCAAATCTTGTCAAAAAATTTATTTACATTGAAGTCGTTTGTACGATTGCATAATTACAAAATTGATAGAAATCCGAAATACAAATTAAGATAACAGAATGTGAATTAAAATTATTGTGCCTTAATAATCACTACAAAGATTAAGATTAAAACAATTAAGAAACATCGTACTAATATTCATAACTTTACAATGAAAAACAGGATTAGGAAAAGGAAATAAAGGAAAATTATCTTTATACGTCGTAGCTTTATTTTTGTGGCACATTTTAACTAATAAAATTAAAATTACAAATTACTTTGTTTAAACCACTAATGAGTATTTACGGTTGACTAGTTTCGGAGCTGACCCGCTCCCTCATCAGAACAAACTAATACAAAGGAAAATTATTAGGTGTTAACTTCTAAATATTTTTGCTTAAATCCAAACATGAACTATTCCAAAGTTCTACTAAATATTCTCAAAGAGCCATTAAAGTATTTGTGTGTTGTAAATCCGTAAAGATAGGACGTATACCAAATACATTTGGCCGATCAAAGCGGACATGCATGATTAGATTCGTAAGTGAATTTGGGATAAATATGGTACATAGTGTCAAGACGTAAACAAAGATTTGAAAATATAAATTCATAATTTGGTTTTATTCCAATGTAATTAAGTGTATTTTAATTTTTGTTATTTATTTTTAACGACTGCATTAATTATTATTTCAACTTTCATACGCTTAAATAACATTTCAAAGATAAGACTGTCTCAGAAGAAACATTAAAATGTGTGTTTTACGCCATAGATTCTGTTATCAACTCTCGTAATTTAATAATAATTTTGTGTCTTAAAAGACCATCTTGTGTGTTATCATCGTTATAGTACATATTTATTTATTTATCGTTTATTAAATATGTTTATAATGTGGAAAATCACCGAGCCATCATGTTAATTTCAAAACATAGCAGTGTCAATATTTTCAGTCTGATATTATTATTAATATATATTAAAGCATGTTGACCATGTAAAATAATATTCATATCATCATTATTACTTAATAATTTACGTAGTTCCATAAATTAAATGATTAGTAAATAAACTACATATAACGTAAATGAAATTTAATACTTATACGGGGAACCCCCAAGGGTCAGATGTTTGTCCTTATTATTTATATTTTTAATATTATTGTACGAATTTATCAGATTCTGTGTATTTTAAAAAATACTTTTCTAACATTATGACAGTGCACCATAGTGACAATGATAATATCGTTCCAGCAACCAACGTTTACTAATTTTTAAGCACAGATTGATTATTTGATGATCAATATTGATTTCTGTTTCGATTTCAATGGGTTTATCCTATCAGTATGCAGGATTTAAATACAGATTTATATTTTTTTTTATACTAAAATAATAAAAGTAGGGTAGGTACTTGTTTAATATAAAACATTATGTTTCATAATTATTATTTTGGTTATTTTTCGGCAAGGTTATGTTTATATAAAATTATTGCGACTGTGACCTATGTATTTGTATCATGTGATATTTGTGACACTTGTTGATTACGTCGTATCTGATTGTCACTTATGGAGACGCGTCGAAATGAAACATTAAATCGCGTGTGCGACGTTTCTTCTAAGCATATTATCATGTATTGGTTTTTGAGAACGTAGTTGATAACATAAATTAATGCCAAAAATAGATGTCATTTTATCAGCTCATGCGGTCTGATGCGTCCATAACCCTTTGTATCTTCTTATTCTTGAAATCCAAGTGTACGCGACTTTTCTACAGGGTAACATTTTTTCTGTATAATCTTTTTTTTATGTAGGTATAATTTTATTTAGAAGCTTTTCGATGTAATCTATTAACTCACAATATCTGCTTCTATGGAGTCTCTGTGGTATACTGTTTTGAGACGATTTCTCTTCGAAGTAAGTACCAGTAGTAAACGGAAAAAAATCTACTTTTCGAATCACAAATCAGAAAATCTTTGATGTGTCACATATTTTTAAATAATATAAACTGTAACAGCACAGTTGCTGAGAAATGTTGAATATTTCTTGAATAAATAATTTTTTGCTGTATATTGGTTTACCGAGTTTTTTATCTTTGTCTTTGATAGACAACCCGGAAGCCTTCTTTGCCTGTAATATATAGCAATAATTCTCGTGACCGTCTTATTAAATTTGTCGTCACAAGTGTATAAGAAAGTGTATAAGAAATATTGTATAAGAAACCAGTGTATTATGCCCAACTTGTTACCACTCCACTGAATATACACTAAATATTATCATTCATTAACATCGTCGTTGCGGTTGAATTTAAATCAGATGTATATCTCAAAACTCACTATATATTTGGAATTTGAAAAAAATGGAAATGCTAGGTTATCTTGAGACAGAGTCCCAGATTTCCTATCGAGCGAAAGAATCTTGTTGCCTGTCGGGGAACTAAAATTTGTTAAGCAATTTAACACGCATCAAATAACAAATAACATTCAGATTTGTGATATTTATCGTCTCACAGATCCAGACTGAAATCACAATCAAAAACTGTGTATCCACCGCGAATAGAACCCGGGTACATGATATTAACTGAGCCCGAAGGCCAGAAGATTGACAACAATTACGATGTTGCGTTGAAATTTTTGATTTTGAAAAATGTACAATAATTAATCTTACCTACATTGTTTTTTTTAGATGTCAACGTAGGAGACACCGGCTTATAGAATTTGGATCCATTCTACTCTTCCTAAGATGCGTATTACGTAGCGTTGGGGGGGGTTTACAATCTCCTAAACCATATATTTATTCTGATCTTAAAAAGACCCAAGTTGTTAGAAGGTAGATATGCTGATGTCGGAAGAACGTTCCACAATCGGGTTGATGTGTTAATAGAGTTCTTTAATTTAAAAATTCCCTTCGAGGAACTACAATTCCAGCATTGGGGTCGAAATTTTAATATTCTTCAATGTTCCCATAGCTAACTGCAATTCTCACATCGAGAACGAAATACTCATAGTCTGCCATGTTGCCGTCTAGCGCCTGTAATATGCGAACACGATTGTCTCGAGATAAAATCATTTTCATTTTTTTCGTATTTATCAGTAATATTAATTGAACATTTTAATATAATCTTATCAGATTAGCAGCTGCGACCTAATATCTACTATCTGATGTCTGCATTATAAAAAAATATATACAAAATAGTAATTGTGTCGTATAAAAGTATGCATGGCTAGCGTCCATTGTAAGTTACATTGGTTCGTTGACGTAAACAAACATAATATTATTATAGTAGTGAAGTATTGGGGGCTCGCCTATACGTCTGTCTCATTCGCAGAGTCTCGCTCTGACAAACTTCGCACTTTTACTCATGATGTTATTTTTATGCCACGGATTGTTTACAAACAAAACTCAAGCCTTAACGTCACAGATACCCGTTTTTTTTCCTCTCATTTTTCTTACGCTCGTGTTGTTTGTAAATATATAACGACTCGTTTAGCCTTTAATAAACTTCATTCGTCCTACAAACACAGTTTTTATTATATTATGGTTTGTTTTCAATCGGGTTTATTGTCATATCGTGTACGTTAGTATGTTTTTTTTTTCAATGGGTAAGCGGAGAGAGCCGATCGCCACAATTTGTCCATATTGACAAAAATTCTTCAATTTATGATCAAATGCTTTTTAAATTACGATTTTCCATAAAAGAATTTTTTGTTACGATTTAAACATTCTTGTAAATGATGACCGTTATTTTATATTTAAAACGTATTTTATTACTGAAATCAATATTTTATACTCAAATGAATACCATAATAACTTTAGAGGGGTACAATCTGAACCTTGTCAAGTTGAATCATTGTGGCTTGACCTGGGGAGCTAGACCATCCAATTTAATAAATTCAGCCATGGTATTACGTTTTTCCGCCCCTGAGTATGCAGCACCTACACATGGTTGTCCTCACCACATGCAGCAAAACACTAAGATGTAGCACTAAATGAAACCAGGCGTATAATATATGGATGCTCGCAGCCAACCATACTAAATGAAATATACCCGATAATAGATATAACCCCTCAAAATGTCAAAAGAAAACATAGCTAAACTGAACTGAAAGAAAGAAGCAAGAAAAGGACCAAAGACATCCTCTGTTTGTTCAAATGCCTCCAATAGCGAGATTAAAATTGGGAAAATGTTTCCCAACCACGACATCCCCCTTTGAAGTAGCTACCACTAGAAAGGGCACGGCAAAAGTACTGGATTGAACAGTACAGTGGAGGCCGAAACAAGCAGTCGGAGACTTTGGAACCGGGACACGATCTACTTACAACACATGAAAGACACTGAATAGAATACGTGTAGGTGTCACAAAGAGTACAATAAACTTGTACAGATGGGGTTTTAGGACGAGAAGATGTATCTTGCGATTGCGGCGGGTCCAAGATAAAAAAGTATATCTGATCAGTTGGAAGAAATTATCAAAATCCGTTTGGCATAAATCCTGACAATTTTCTATATGCATTTATATGTACACCAAATAAATACATATACAATTAAATAGTATAATCATTTATTAATATTTAAATCGATGGTACCTACTTGCCAGGTAAAATATGCACAATAAATTGAATTGCAACTAAAGAAAATTATTATACGTTTGAATACTTAATTATTGTAATAATTAACTATTTCTGATTCACAATTAAAACTTAATTAAGTATTTATTTATTTTCTTTGGGAAGCTACAGCTCATTTACAGTTTAATGATACAATATTATTTTTACAGTGTTAGAGCCAAAAAAAGCATTCCATCAACATAATATAAAAACAAATAACAGTTTACAAGCCAAAAACATTCATACACACACTCATACACACCATCACACACACATACATACATATATACATGCATACACATACACACATATAAACAACAACTAGGAAAGGGAAGTGAAAGGAGAGAAGAGAGACTAGGAGGACAAGATAGAAGGATATTGATCTAAATCTATAATATTTCGCATTGAATATGTCTATCTCAGCTGAGAATGTATCGTTATATTAGCTGCATATGCGTATAATTGTGGATTTTTTTCCTGATATTTGTTTTACTTGTTGAAACATGAAGTAATTGAGGTCTACGAACCATTCTTCCTGGAACATGGATACCTACTAGGTTGACACGAGTCTATGGCATTATTCAAAATTTTATGCAGCAGCGATTGGTCGTGTATGACTCTCCTACATTCAAGCGTATCAAAACTATGATATTTAAGTGAGTGTCGATAATTATTGAAGTTAAGGTGAAATTAGGATTTATATTGTTTATGAATTTTCGCTGTACTTTCTCGATTCTTGTGATGTGTACTAATATTAATATGAAAGCAGAGGTAGTATGAAAAAGTTAAATTTGATTTTAGCGTTTGAGACGGCATTTAAATTGTAGAACTCCATAGTTATAGTGGTTAAAATCTTCTTCGTCTTTACAGTTCATCTGAACACATTATAACCAATGAAACTGGAGAGGTATTATGTGGCATATTTTAACAACTCATTAAATAAGCCTCGCAGCTGTGTAAAACACCAGTTACAATATATTTAATTGAATTATTACTATATACCATCACGCCATGTCCCTCACGGGGTAGGCAGAGGAGCCCGAAATCCACAATAATTGTATCTTGACACACATTCATCGCCTCATCTATCAGTATTCATGCAGTCCCAACATGTTCGTCTGTTACCTACCTATTCACGTTTTTAAAGTTTCCTCTTTCACCATATCCTTCATATGGCTGTGTCATTTTTTTCTTGGGAGCCCTCGATCTCTTATTCCGTTCTTGTTAGCTTTGTATATTTTCTTTGTCAGGCGCTCTTCATTTATTCTTCCCAAGTCTAAAACCATCTAATATGTTAATGTCATTCTGTTAATCACATCTTTCTTTAGTTAATATTATTTTCTAGTGTCCTCATTTCTTACCCAGTCATACATCGTTCTATTACAGATTCTTCTTAACGATCACATTTCAACTGCATTTATTCTGTTTTCGTACGACTTCTCCCATGTCCAGGTTTCACTGCGCTTAGGTCAAAGGTGCACTACGATTGCGTTATGAATGGCAACTTGAACTTGAAAAAAACATGAGTTGACTGATTTTAGAATTTTCATGCTGAGCGACAGTCTATTTGTCCCAGTGAATGCCCAGGAGTTTAAACTTTTTTTGGTGGTGCAAGTGTTTATTTCAATAAGGCGATGTCGCTTAGGTACATTCATTCAGCTCTTATATCTGTGTTCCTTATCCTTACATTTTTTGCATAGTCTTCTAAACGACCTCATTTCTCTTTGTTGCAGTGATTCTATATTTATGTTCTTTGCAATGTCCATTTTTCAACTGTCATCAATAACATTGTTTTTTTTTTTTAATTTTGTCAATACTGACGGTGTTGAATATGTAGAATTCCATAAAAATGGGTATTTTAAATCAAACGATTTGGTCTACATATGATTTGGATATAATTTGGTCTACATATATATTTTCCTGAATCCAGGACGACCGTTTCAGCTTATTAGGCCCTTATCAACTGGTTGATAAGGGCCTAATAAGCTGAAACGGTCGTCCTGGATTCAGGAAAAAATATATATGTAGACCAAATCATTTGTTTGATTTAAAATACCCATTAACATTGTTTGTATCAAAAAACTGTTTATAGGAATTTATATATATCATTTTTTTCTAACAATCCTGAGAGGTGACACAGCGTGATGGCACAGTATTTTTCTCCATATATTTTGCTCAGCATTGATGATGATTTAAATTTGACCTCAATATTGGTGAACATTCTCGAATATTCCATTTAGCATGATGTACATATTTTTGTCATGTGTATGTGTGTGTGTTATTAGCTGTGTGTTCATGGTAAGTAGTTGACAGCGCAGGTCACGTGGTTACACACTTATCTCAATAAAGTTTACACCGACTCGCCAAGAGATGTCACTGACTTTTCTCACATTATAATATTACATACTTTCAAGACCTACAACATCGAAGTAAATCGCAAATCAAGCCATATCTCCCACGAGTCAAATAATGATGTAAGCAGAGTAAAATGCAATGCACACAAATGCTGTAAATGGGAATTGATCATCCATACTTAACATATCAAATAATTATGCTCTCAAGAGTCTCCCTGACTCCATACTAGTTACAGTAGTCACCAATCCTATAGGTGCTTATTTGACAAATTCTTTTTATGCTTTTAAACACAGCCCCTATATTTCACAAAATAGATAATATGCAATTGATAATAAGGTTTTTTCCAAAATGCTGTTGTGTCTTAGATTGATTTGGTTTTCTAATTGATAATTTCGCAGAATCCACAAGTGGATTTCTGATGTGTTGTTTTATTATTATGCATTAAATAAATAAATTGATATATCATAATGATGGTGGTATAGAAAGCATTGACCTGTGATCTTAAAATATTCCATCCACGTCCTCAGTAATTTTGTTGACATGTCTTATCTCTAGAGATATCATGAAATTATATATTACTTATAGAGTTATACATTTATACCTAACTGATATTGATAAGCCAATACAAACATTGGGTATATATGTATTTATAATATATAGATAATATACTGTATAACCTACAATCACGTGATTTGTTGCATCTATATAGAGAAGGTTATAAATTCAACGAAATGGAAGCCTTATTATTATCGCGATGAATAGGCTGGTTCCGCGCGTTGTGCCTTGGGTAACGCCAAAAGTTTGCTCTGTATGAGGTTGAACAATTTGCATTTTTTTAAACCTCCCAACCTTACTTCTTCCTCCTTCTGATGAATCACTTGACAAATGGTCTGTCTCCATATGGTGGACGGTATTGAGGCTTGGGTGATTGAACAACCTATAGCGGACTTAACAAGGTCATTCCATTGGGTCACTCAGGCTAAAACAGTCAGTTTCTCTATTTGTTCTTAACACAGAACAAGACGTAGGTATTTATAAACCATTCTCAGTGCTCAAGTCAAAACTTAGCACACAGATATGTATGGAAATTGTCGTGCTAAGCATTGAGAAAATTTTTAGTACGTTTTATAAATTCGGGCCACTATCACTGAAGATGCACTGTTAAACAAAATATTCTCTGGACATAGCAACAAGTTATTTTATCTTTGAATATTTTTTTTTATTTTCTTACCAAACGAGCTCCTCTGGACCCTATCAAACCGGGTTTATAATTTAGCAATTCGTTTTATAATTAATGGATTAAAAGATTCAAGATGATGCTAATGTTGGCTAACTTGATTATAATGTATGTGATGATCTTATGGGTAAGATCGGATATTATTGGTTAAATTATACTAAAAAACTCGTTAGACTGCTTCTGGTTCTAGATTATTCTAAGGTATGATTCTTTATGAAGATACCTGTGCAGACCTATACGTATCGATATTATATATAAAATAAAATAATTTTGGAGTTCTATTTGCGGTACATTTTAAACAATTTTGATTATTTTTTAAGTATTATTGAAGACTTATAGAATCTTGCAAGTGTGCTATATAAAGGATGCATAGAGAGCGGACTGAGGATGAATGCCAGCAAATTAAAGTCTTAGAGTGAAAACAGAATTGCGTGTCAAATAAAAGTAGAGAACGAATGACTCGAGCAAGTTGACGAATATATCTATCTACGAAGCATGTTTCAACGGAATGAACGGCCTCATAAGGAAATTGAAAGAAGAGAATGGAGCACATAGACCAATTAGGAATGATCTCAACATATCAAAAGAAGCCAAAGTTGCCATTCATAACGCTATCGTAGTACCAAACTAGACGTATGCAAGTGAAACCTGGACATGGCAAAAGGCGCACGAAAGCAGAATAAATGCAGTTGAAATGAGATCGCTAAGACGAATTTGTAATATAACGATGTATGACAGGGTAAGAAACGAGGACACAAGGAAAAATGTAAAAAAAAGAAAGATGTAATTAATAGAATGAAAGTTGACACATTGAAATTTTTTGGCCACTTGGACAGAATAAATGATGAAGAAAATATACAAGGCGGACAGGAATGAGATAAGAAGTCGAGGTTGCCCAAGATTCGTTCACATGGTCGATGGTACGACCATGTGAACGATATTCTGGAAGACGGAAATGTTAGAAGCGTGAATAACAGACGAACATGTATAAGATGATGAACAAATGTGTGCCAATATATAAAAATGTGGCGTTCGGTTTTCTCTGCGTTATGGTATGTATGTGGAATAATAATTAACTATTGGAAAATTATTCCTTTCACCGTATCGGTCAACATAGAGTTGAACTCTTGCGCTTCCACAGTCACAAACTTCTTTATGCAATGATGTTCTAGGTGAACTTTTATCCCGAGAACACTGCTCATTGATTTTGGATATGCTAGGAGATGCTCGGTTTCCTGCACCTATTCACATTTCATTCTCTGCTATTGAATATCTCTGTAGATTCTTCCCTTTAGCTGTTGAGTTGATCATATCCTGAGGGTAGTGCTTCTATCGTTTTATCAAATATGGTCCATTGCATGGTCTCCTTTGTGTCTTTCCAGAAGGAAAATTTTCAGTAAGAAATAAGTTCCACTAATATACTCACAAATATGTTCCCGCTACCTACTTCAATTGTATCCTTACCTATCACAATCTTCCAGTTTCCTTCCGTCTTCATCAAAGTTCCACAATATATTATATGATAGGCGGAGAGAGTTGGAAGTGAAAGTTGCAGGAGGCTAAGGTTCGATTTGGGTTGTAGTCATAACTTTGTTTAGTGGAGCAACAAAGACTAAGCTATAAGCACCTTTCTTTTCAAAAAATCCAAGCGTACCGAGGCAGATCCTTCTATAATTGTAGCTAGTAATATATTGAATGCGTGCATACTTTCGTGAATTTCTCTTAAAATTCATATTGTATGTACCTACTTATATTTGGAGATGTAGGTACATGATTTCGTTATCAATATAGATAAAAGTTATGGCGCATTTTTTTTTATCTTTCACATCAAATTGCATTATTATTTTCGTTTATGATAATATCCATCAATATACCATCATGTCGTATTCCTATAGGTTTCACTGTAGACAGAGATAAGAGAACACCACGCGCTTTTTTCTTAACTTTTGATTTTCAATGAATATGCACTCGTAAATCATCTTCTGTCTGTATAACGATTTATTCAACTCCAAAAAAATCTGCACACGAAAACTCATTATAATCTGCTCGAAAAAGTTTTTACGTTATCGTCAAGTTAATGCACTTTTTGCATAATATGATAATAATATCAATAAGAACTCATTTGGTACAGATTATAGAGGATGCAAATAATTCATAGTAGGTGTGTACTCCCTACGTGATGCTTGTAGTAAAATAGAGACCAAATCAATTTAAGAGACCATTTTTCCAATGTAGAAGGGTTGTCTTATTAATTTCAAATAATCCGCAAGACTGGGTCTTTGTCACCTGCTTAAGTGTAATAAGTACATTGGACTGATGAAGGTCACTGGGTCAGACATACTCGTACACTGTACTGTCGGTGATTAACTTCGTCAGTAACTAATCGCCCCATTTCATTTGCAATGGTCTGTGTATTAAACATTACAGCTAATTCTACATATATAATATTTCATGCTGTTTCATTCGACATCGTCTCTCTGTCTCTTTCTATGTATTATTTTGTAATATGCTGTTTATTATCTCTTATTTTTGTTTACGCGCTCTTTGTAGACGTCACAAAGTGTCTTGAATAACATAATTATTACGATACTACGTAACTACTGATTTCAGAACGACAATATTAAATTTTGCACAAAATTCAACTTGTAGTCAAATCATCACGCCATTTTCTTTTAAGAGTAGACAGAGAGAACTGTAAGCCACAGTTTTCTATCTCGAATCGCATTCAACGTTTCATTCGTCTCATACATGTTCGTCTATTGTTCAATCTTTTTAGGGTTTTCGGATATCGTTCACATGGTTCAAAGCCATCGTTTTCTATGGCTACGTTCACAATGAACGCCGAGTGCACCTAGTGACGCTCTAAGCCGTTCATAATGACCGGAAACAGACGCTCGAAAGACACTCTGTGGCGTTCAGATTGAACGTCGAGTGTACGCATCAAACGCTCGGTAAAATTGACGGTTGAAAAACGCTCTGACAGTTATAGTATCTGTTGACTCTATTTTAACTGTGGAATGATGTGTAGGTATGTATCTATTATGTCAGTTGACATTATTTATAATGACAATATGCATTCACAAAGAGGTTAATTTATAAAAATATCATTCTAAATTTCCATTGAAAAGTCAGAGATCATTATTTACTACACTGCCCAATTGTTGTCTTTCGATGAAAATATAACCTAAAAAGAGACATGTATGATAAATTTCATTTGACATTTAAAACGCCCGATGCTGCGTTCGGGTTGAATTGCCGCTCGAAAGCGTTCAGTGAGATTGGTGTGAAAAACGCCATAATCTGCAACTTCAGGTACGTTCGATGCCCGAGGTCAAGCGTTGTATCCGAACACAGGCTAGGACGATCCCGGCCTCTTGTACTATTCCTGTCCGCATTGTATATTTTCTTCGTCGAGCTTGTTTTTATCAATTTTATTACACCATTTTTTTCGCACTTCGTAACTCTTCTTTTCGCGAAGTTTTACTATTCGATGTATTTTTCAGGTGTTTTAATTTCTTGAATTTATTCCTGTTTTCTGACTTCTCAAGGAACGATTCGACTGTATAAAGTGCTCTATAAGTGATGCAATAACTAGTAAATAGGTTAGTATATAATCCTAGTTTACTTTGTGAAATAGGCATACATGCTCCTATTACATAATTAATAATTACATCAGAGGAAGAAATCACGCGTTGTTTCGTTGACAAATTTATTGGTCAAGTCTCCAACTCCAATACACAAAACCGTCTCAGTATTCAACATATTGTCGACGAAGTTTACGTCTTCAATATCAGTAAAAAATAATAATGGTTAATTTTAAATTGTAATTATGTATAGTATAAACTGTTTTTTTTAATTGTTATTGTGTATTGTTTTGTGATTGGTTATGTTGTTCTTTTTCATATCATGCCGGTTAAGGTTTTCCCGTAAAGGCATGGCATTCTTATTGTCAAATAATAAACAAAAAAAAAAATTCTGTGTAAAAATCTACTTATCGATGAAAATTTAATTATATTTTTATTCAAAAAAAGAAACATCCTTATGAATTTCTTAAATACTAAAGTTTTTTTTAAGTTTCATGTGCCTTTTGCTGATTATTTAATGAATAAATCAATAGGATTTAACTTGTAAATATAAGTGAATTTATAATTGTGTAAGGTAAAAGTCATTCTTATGTATAATAATGTCCGTAATTTAATCTCCGAAATTTGGGGTTATTAGTCTCATTGTTCTGGGTTTATGATATTATTGATAGCAATATTTGGTGCGTGTGAAATTAAGTGATGACATTGTTGACATACAAGTTTAATTTACCGAACCGAAAAGAAATATTTGTGTCATATACATACTTACATTAATATAAATCAATTGGCAAACGTATACAAAATAAATTACTACTTAAATTTTACTTTGAAAGTAAAAAAGGATATGTGATGGTTTCTGGAAATACTTGAACACCAACCGACTTTGCTGATCTTTATAACTCATAGGTACATAGCAATATTAATAGCACGAATGATATTTAAGGCAAATTGAGAAGCTTTGATAACAGGCGAGCATACATTAGTGTTAACACGACTCGCACAAAAACTCGACCCTGAATTTACGTCTAAAAAGAAATGTATGGCGCCTGGTTCTCCTTGCTTACTTCGTGTATTTATATTTGCCTTAAGTCAGAGCTAATAAATTTCCGATCTCAGTACTGTATGCGTCTCTCCAAGTGTCTTTTAGTACTTATAAATAGAAGTGAGTCTACGTGACAGGTTGTTAGACCTCTGTCGGTAGTTGGCGTAAGTTGACTGGCAGCCATATTGGTGCTGTATCGTCGTCATAAGTCGTCACCAATTCCGTGCCCCTTTCCGCATGCTTGCATACAACGCCACACAACACAGCTTCTCAAATATATTATATTCCGATACTCTTTGAAAACTCTGTTTTAACAGTAGGTAATCGACCGAAAAGGAATTTCGCCAGAATATATGTAACAACACTATCGTAGTGTCAACACTTATGTATGCAAATGAAACATAGACATGGCAGAAGTCGCACGAAAGCAGAATAAATGCAGTTGAAATGAGATCTCTTAGAAGAATTTAACAGAACGATATATAACAGAGTACGAAATGATTACACAAAGAAATTGTAATAGAACGATATATGACAGAGTAAGAAACGAGGACACAAGGAAAAATGTAAGAAAAAGAAGGATGTAATTAACAAAACGAACGTCAACATATTGAGATGGTTTGGCCACGCGTGAAGAATTAATGAGGATCGCCTGACGAAGAAAATATACAAGGCGGACAGGAATGGAATAAGAGATCGGGGGCGCCAAGGAAACAAATGACGGAATTGTATGAATATTGACTAGGCTAGGCGATGATTGTGTGTCAAGATAGAAAAATGTGCAGTTCAGTTCTCTCTGCCTATCCCGGGAGGAACATGGCGTGATGGTATGTATGTATGTATAATAATTAAGTGCAAAGGTCAACAAAAACAAAGGTTATGTTGAGCTTCAGTTCCTCATTGGAAATTGTCTCATTTACATGAACTCGTGCCATCTATAAACATCAATCTATTGAGTCCTCACTTTAGTTTTTGCATCTCATTTTTTTTCAATTCTGACTACCGAATAGTAAGTATTCGTCTTTATATTGATGGGTTATTTTCAAAGACAGCTTTGTTTCGGAAAACAAAACAGAACTAAGCTATTATCGGCGATAGACTGAGCCTTATTCATAAAACGGTTCTATAGGTTATAAATCGAATCTGTGGAAATATACTGTGTTCTATTTTATTTGTTACTTTTGAATTGCATTTTTTTAGCTTCGTTAAAGGAAATCGTTACATTATTCCTTATAAAAATGCCGTGTAGAAAGCAGTTTTTATGTATGAAATATATTATATTCAACCAATATGAATATAAAATATTCAGAAATTTATTTTTAGAAATTTTCTCTCTAGTGCTTCTCCATAGTGACGATAACCACTCTAACATGCTTTAGTGTCGAGACCATTTGATTTTTTTCGCCAGGAGGCTTTGCGCTTTGAAGTCAGGATTCATTACTAATTGTAATGAATGCAAGTTTTAAATATAATTATTAGGTACTTACTACGTATTAAAATTTCTTTAAACCCTTTTCATGTGGCGGGTTTGTTACCGAACTGAAAAATTCTTCCAACTTCCCAGTGTCGCCAGTCCAGAGAAACAAAGTTTACAAGAATAATGACTTTTTAAATCAATTTCTCCTCTGCTGAGAATTGAACCCAGGACGCCAGCACAGAAGCCGAAATGTTTACCACAGCTATGCCACGACGATCGACACTAGTACAATCTTGAATGACATAAGCAGAATCGCTTAAATTATACGATACAACATACAACCCATCGGTTTGGTTGGAAGAAATTGACCAATGGCAATAAGCCAGCCAGTGTGCAATATACCTATTTGTTTATATTATGTAGATACCAAAAGATAAATAAATATTTGGCATTGTCAAATACAAAGATGTCTCGATTGGCAGTTTGGAAACATCTGTGATTTAATAGGTAGGTATTGAATACCAAACTGTGTGACGTCACCTCAAGGTCGTTTCATCGTGGCCGTCTACAATGAATTTAAAATAGTTAGGAACTACATACCTACCTCCATTTATACCTATACATATACTTAACACGCATCTAATATTGTGAATTGTTGTAACTGCAATTTCACAACGGACAGATTGTAATTTGGTGACTAAAAACTATTGATGGTAGCATAAAACATAGTTTCACTGACGGCTGTCACCTTCAGGTTTTTTGAAATTGGAAATTCAAAGATCGTAATTTAGTGACTAAAAACTAATGATAGTAGCATAAAACGTAGTTTTACTGACGGCTGATACCTTCACTTTAGTGGTCTTTTGAAATTGGAAATTCAAATATCACAGTTGGTACACAATGGTATCGTCGTATCGACTCTTATGTATGCTAGTGAGACACGCACATGGCAGAAGATGCATAAAAGTAGAATTAACGCGGTTGAAATGAGGTCACAATGACGAATTTGTGGTAAAACGATGTATGATAGAATAAGAAATGAAGATCTTAGACGAGAATATATGATTACCCTATGGTGGTTTGGCCACATAGAAAAAATGAGCGATGACCATCTGACAAAAAAAGTATATAAGGATGCGAAAAAAGAGGAACGAAAAGTAATAAATGGAATTTTGAAAGAATTTTGAGAGATGTTAGAAGTAAGAATAATAGAAGAACGTGGATGTGACTGAAGCGAGAAGTGTATGCTAAGAGAGAGGATTCTGGCGTTCGGATCTCTCTGCCTACCCCAAATATGAAAATAGCGTGATGGTTTTTTTTATTTATTTCATTTATATTACCTACATATATTTAAAAAAAAGCACAGTCAAAATATACAGAAAAAGATACCTACCCAATAAAAAAACATATTATTGTCCTTTATCAAAGCACAAGCACTCGTGTATAAAGGGAATATTATGTATACTTACAGAATTACTGCTATACAAAATGAAGTGAAGATTATTTACAAATCAGTCAAATTTAACAAGTCGCGTCTGTTCGGACATATAGAGAAAATGAACGATGAACGGCTGACAAAGAAAGTATACAAGGCTGAAAAGAGTGGAATGAGATGTAAGGGTCGACCGAGAAAGAGCTGGCATGATCATATAAATGAGATTTTGAAAGAAGGGAATATACGAAGTCAGAATAATAGGAGAGCATGTATGACGCGATGTATGAATGTAAATGAGGCAAAACAGGTATGCCAAGATAGAAGAGGCTGGCGTTCGGTTCTCTCTGCCTACCCCAAATAGGGAAACGGCGTGACGGTATGTATGTATATGTATGTATTTTATTTTTCTTTTGAATTCATTATATTCAGTTTTGTTGGTTGAACCACACCACTCCATTGTACGTGTAGTAGTGCTGTGCAAAACTTCTATGGGTACCTACACAGTTGAAAATCGGTCCAAACCAAGATGAAAAATACAAAATATTTATTTTCCATCTTTGTATCGCCCGGTTAGTAAAAATATAGACTCAAACCACGGGCCTCTAGCCATGACGTAATGAGAAGGTTCCTCCAATTACCTAAAAACATAATATAAATAAATAAATAAACACACGCTAAGGGTGGTTGCCGCCTTTGAAAACCTTTCACTTTTGACAATTTACTCGGTAATAGTTGGCAAATAGTAATGCCCACTAAACACGTCGTGAGCCATATACCTTTTGATAAAAGTGAGAGGCTGTAACCGATAAGCCACCTTAATTTGCAAATAAATCCTTATAATATTATTTTAATCACCACGGCATTGGTACAAAGTGCTCTATAAATTTTCTGTTGGCATTTTGGATTCGTGCTTATTTTTGTGTCGCACGAACCTTGGAAAATTTGACTTACCTGTTCCGACCAACAATAATATATTAACATGTACAATGCACTAGGTACCTGTAAACCTGCGACCTCACGCTTAGAACTTACCCACTTGTCACCTTGTACTCCAGTATAAGCGTACGTTCCAGTTGCTGTTTTGAGACGAGGCATTAGAATTTGAGATGAAAGAAGATTTGACTCGGTATCAATTCAATGTGAATTTCTATCAACCATATTAATATTTATTGTCAGGTTTATTTTTATATATGTTAGATCTAAATGAGATCCTCAAATTATTTACTTTGAGGAAATTTGATATAATTTTCAAAGTGATGTGGTTCGTGAGTGATAAAAGAGTAATCACGTTTACTGGAAACGGACTATATGGATTTATTTTGAAATAAAAACCATTTGTATTGTATTTAGAGTATTTAAAAAGGAAATGGTTCAAATCTTCCTCCTCTCCACCACCACAATTTCAGAGTACCTTGTCCACGATATTCAACTTGTGCAAGTGATACTTGACAGCGGTGTCCTATTCGCATTTGACAAATTGTCGACACCGTTAGTTTCTCGAATTTGTACCATGGAATTTTTGGGATATTGGATTGAGTTGATAAAATAATTCATTCCTTTTGTAGTCGATGATTCTACGCATTGTTGGGACCAGCCATTAAACAGATCTATTTTGCAGTTTGCTAGAATATCAGAAGATGGGGTTTTGTATTGGTAATTGTACTCTAAATTTTCGGATGCTCTTTTAGTGAGAGTGTCGACTTTTTCGTTTAGTGTGATTCCGCAGTAATTTTGAATCCAGGCTAAAGGTATATTTTTCTTCCTCAGCCTATGTCTATCACTCCTGAACGAAGGCCTCTTCCATTTGACTCCACGTTGTCCTGTCCTGTGCAGTCTGCATGCAGGAGACGCCAGCATATCGTTGTATATCATCCTTCCGCCTCAGCTGCGGTCGCCCTACACCTTCGCATTGTCGTACGAGGTGTCCAATTCAGTACGTGTCTGGCCCATTTCCATGTCAGAGTCGCCACATGGATGGATTTTATCAGTTACTTGTGATGCATCTCTCGTTTATTTTCTTATTTTACCTCTTAGTGACAGACCCAGCATGGTTCTTTTCATAGTTCTTTGAGTGTCTCGCAGTTTTTCGGCACTCAGTTTAGAAAAAAATACTGTTTCTAGGCCATATGTAGCAACCGGCCGCACATTCGCTTCATATACTTTATTTTTTCGATATATTTTATATTTTGAAAACACCATCGAACAATATTGTCAAGTTTTTGAAATGTTAATGACAATACTTCCTTCTTTTAATCCTCTACAATTTTCTCGAAACACTATTCTTTAACGAAGTCATTCCTGATTCATGTTATTACCTGACTTCAATTCTAATTTTTCTATATCTTATTGTTAAAAATACTAGTTATATTTTCTATTAAACAGAAACAAATATTGAACTGTAATGTACGATGGTTTGACATTTTTTGACATATTTATTTCGTACATGTTTCATAACACTTCCGTGAATAACTAGTCATTGGGTAGTAGGTACCTGTATTGATTCTTTGGCTCCTTGCTAAGTATTGTGTGTAAAGAAATTGAACGAAGATTTAAAAGCTGTAGCATTGGCGTCGAAGCCTTGTTAGTTCTAAGCAATTTTCTCGGATAGAACTATATGTGACCTTGATTACCTGTATTTGGGCATTCACGGAATGACACATTTTTTATAAAGATTTTTTGACCTTTTATCCTAAAAATGTGAATTAAAATCTTCATTATAATTAATAATGAATACGTTTTTCTACATTATTACATCTATTAAATGCGAAAATCTGCATTATAATGGTGCTGAGATTAGGATGTTGAAGACTGCATGAACTATGGATTTTTGGATATTGTTCATTCTGGCGTTCTTAATAGGAGTCAATTGCATGTCGATTTGCGAAGCGGGTATTTGTGGAATTAGCGAATAATTGCATTATCCAACAACATCAAAAAGTAATGTAACATACATATTATCAAGCCGTGACCCCAATGGTTTAGACAGAAAACCGAACGCCATATTTTTCTATCTTGGTTCGTGTCGCCCATATATCGCCCCATCAACATTCATGCATCGTTTCGTAACGCTTGTCTGTTGTTCAAGCTCCTTACATTTTCAGAATGTCTTTCACATGATGGTTGAGCTATCTTTATTTTGGACGGAGCCGACCTCTCATTCCATTCCTGTCCATATAATGTTAATTTTTAAATAAGTACATGTTTTTTGTGGTAGTTTCGACTTATAAAAGTTATCTAATGATTGCAATAGCGAAAGGTGGCGCCCTTGATTAAGTTTCAATCTATTAGCGTATATCTGGTTGTAGCGGAAATTGGTTTAACTCCAATTCTTTAATGTATCGCGCATAGTGGTATCAGAATATACAAAGATACATTTATTGAATAATTATATGACCAGTAAATCCAAATACATTAATGCAATGAGCGAATTGGCTATACGAGATTGGCTATAATATTGACGGTATTTTATGCATTTAAAATTTAATTTTTCTTTCCCCTGGTAATGATTATCCCCAAATGGTGGTAAGAACTGCCTTTTGGTTCTTCATTGGTTCACTTTGCTCTGTGTGTCTTCCGAGGAGACATTGCAGTCTCATGTCTTGCCTGATATCTTCGTGCATCTTGCGCATTGCATTTAATTAGTAGTTATAAAATTACTAAGGAAAGCATTTTCCAATTCGGTCGTCTAGATCACAAACTATATATTGTAAATAGGAAATTAATAGAGTCACCAATGTAACTTACTATGATCGATATGTAAGATGTCTATTAAAGATATTCGTTTTGTATCGCAACACACCAACGAGTTACAAGTGCCTTTGGAATGCTGATTTTGAATCATCAAACGGCTGTATATCGATTGAACTCCCGATGTTTATTTTATTGATGATAATCAATATACCACGTTTCATGTAATGATGTCTTTATAGATTCAAAATATTGATCTTCTAAACAATTATTATTGTCTCCAAAATCATACTTCTTCCTACGTAGTATAAAAAGTTATTAGTAAAGACTGGATTGACGTCATGATATGTATATTTTTTTTTTTTTTAACAAAAAAATGAACATGTCCTTGCTAAACAAGTACATATACATCTTCCTACATTCCCTAAAATAAGCAAATAAATGCTTGTGCTATAGGTGAACGAAATCGGTCGAGGCAGGATTCGAACTCGCCACCACTGGATTACTATCCCAGCGCGCTAACCGCTCTACCATCGACCCATCTAGACCCATCGACCCATATATATGTAACTAGTATCATTGATATTGAATTAATAATTCATCCATTTTTTAGACATTGAAATACAAGTTTTTACTTTCAGTTTTATTTAATGAATAATTTAGTTAATTTTACAAAAGCAGACAACAATTTATGACCAGGATTAAAATTCTATGAAATAATGTATCTGCTTAGACAAAAATACAGAAATAACAATCTAAAAATAACAATTGCTCATTTGTAATATAATTAATACAGTATATGTAGCATGAACCACATTGAAAACAAAGAATATTACTTGATTGTCATAACAAACCTGTAAATGCATAATTTAACCTTTGTACACAAAACTTACTACTCATTAAAACACCTTTCTTGTTCAAGAAGGTACCCAATATGTGATACTTTTTCATTTTTGAAGTACTTAAAAAATGTTTATTTCTAATTTGTGTAACTATTTGATTTTTCTACTATTCAATCTTTAATATTTTTTCTTTTGCCAGTAGGAACCCAAAATGTAACTGTTTCCTTTTTCAAGTAACCATAATGTGACTATTTTCTAGTTCTAACTTACTCTCCTTTTTGAGTATCTGATTTCGAAAAGGAGCACACACAATTGTATCTTTACCGAATTTGTTCGAGACTTCGTTAAATGACTTACTTACTTTTCCTTCTTTCGAGATATCGTACACATGGTCGAGGTATCCTTTTTCTCTCTCGTTTCATTTCTGTCCGCTTCGTTTATTTTCTTCCTCAGAAGATCTACTTTCATTCTTCCCATATTGCCGAACTATCTCAACGCGTGTGGGTACATGAATTTAATACATAAATCTAGAATTTCTAAATTACACCTGAACGAACCAGCAAATCTAAAGCAATCTTTACAATACCACATAGGGTAGGAACAGTCAAAGAGTAAACTTACACTTCCGTTCCTACCATTTTTTTGCCTTGTTTTTCTTATAACAATGATTAAATTTTGCCAGTTTCGGTAAGTTTCAATAAGAATCTGAAATATGTTACGCAGTTGATCTACTTTCTTTTTTTCTATCTTCCACCTCTACAGTGTCATTCATTGTTGGTGAAGTCAACATATATAGTTGGATATCTTCAACCTTCTCTCCCAGGTCTACCTATGATCCTCAATAGAAGACTCAATAATAATTTATACACCCCTCTCTACAATATCATCTTTTTTGTGGTTGATATTTCTTCAACTTTTCTCTTCGTCGCCCCAACTTGATTTTTTTTATTCAATTTCGGAAAATTCTTATTAAATTCTCATTATACTCCCTCAATGACTTTTTGGGGTTCATATCAAATTACTAATTTAAGTTTCACAAAGATTTATTTACTTACATTTCACCTTAACCTACGAAACGGTCATCCTGATAAGAGAAATAAATGTTTGTCGAAACTTGATCAGTAATTTGAATTCATAAAACGTTAAGATGGAGTTCTACAGTACCAGCATCGTTAACATTGATCAAATAAAAACATCAAATTTGATCATCGCTACAGTTTGTTGTTTGAAGATGGACGGATTTCGTAGTTTTTTTTTCTTTTATTTTTCTTCTCGTCCATCTAACATGTAGTGCCTACCATAAATATTAAAGTGAGAAGTTTTGGGTAGCTTTATGTGATTATCCAAAAGTACATACCTTTATCCTGACTGTTCCTTCAAATTCATACTCCATAAACTCGATTTTTAATCGGCTTACCGTTCATGTCTTTCGAGTTCTTTCACCCATGCATCGATGGTCTTTGGAGCTGTTATACCCTACTATTGATCATCACATAGGTGTGAAGTAGTTCATGACAAAATTAAAAATTAGTGGACTCAAAGCCGAGCCCTTAGGCATGCCCACCTTGACATGTTGAATTTATTGAATTAATATTTTAAGGTTTAAGGTACTTTTAACAAACAACAATATAATAAAATATCATATCTAGTCCTTATTTCATCCATGACTATTATTTGATTTTTTTTATAATCTCAAAGGCTCTTGAGATGAATCGGTAACAGAGTTCTCTGGCGCGCTGGAACAGTCATCCAGGCGTCGCGAGTTCGAATCTCACCCAGATCGATTTATTAATCTGTACAGGTTCAAGCTTTTGCATAGTTAAGGGAATTTAATATAAGGAATATAATTAAGGAGTTTTTACAAACACAATATTACAACTTAAAAAAACAATACAGAACAAAATTTTGTAACATCTCAATGGATACAAAGTTGGAATATTAATAATAATAATAAAATATTATTAATGATAATAATAGGAGAACCAGAAACTCAAGGCACCTACAGGGGTTACGACCTGTCATCAGCTGTTTTTCGTAATCACTTTATGCACTTGCGCAACGTTCACCAATCATGCCTTCTCATTGAGTTCCCTATGAATCCAATTATTAAAATTTATATATTTTTATAATCATGATAATCTGTTCGTTTGAAAATAAGCTGAAACCACAATCGCCATCTATGTATATAGTTTACAAACTAATTTCTAAACAAAGTGCAAAGTGAAAAGTAGAATAAGCATATATACCTACCGTTAATTTCTGTGCTGCAGTTGTATTTTTCTTTGGTATGTAACAATATTAATTTTGAATTTTCTTATAGTTTTGCATGGTTCACTTAAAAAAAATATCAGGATATGTCTTATTACAAAAACATATTCATTATTTTTAAAAAATGATCTGCGTTTCACAGCGATGATAGGGATGTGACTTTGGGAAACTGTGTCCTTCTATGGATCTCGGGGTACGTAATAGGTACCCACAAAAACACTTGTTCAATTCTCCTTGCCCTGGGGGTGATGTATATTTATATAAGAGCGGTTGGTGGTGTACTCCGCGGAACACCGCTCCGTTATGATTGATTTATTTCAGTTGTTTGTCACACAGGGAATGTCTAACTCGGAGGATTTATTTGAATTTTTGCCAAGCGCCTTTTTACATACATCCCCCCCCCCCCCTACCTCCCCTCACTACCCGAGATCGGATATTGAATATTTTTTTTCCTTTCATTTAAAACTATATTGGCTCTAGAAGGGGTTGAAGTTCACCCCGCGGAATCAAACGCCAGATATTTTTAAGTTGTAATAATATAAAAACGAGCGGATCGTGGCCAATACTGAACTCAGTGTTATGCCCCGAGTATAAATGAATTTAATATCACTCTTTATTCCCGCACACCTTTCGCTGGTTACCCCACATTGTGGGATATGCCGTGATGGTATGAATGAATATGACTCTTTATTCTGCGCTAAATTAGTGTGTTGATCTATTTTCATGGATTTTGGGTTATAATTGATTTATTCGCACATATTATTTTTTATTTAATTTTTTGTTTGTATACTTTGAATAAAATAAAATAAAATAAAATAAATTGTTTTTTGTAAAAATGAGTAATGTCTGGTCAACACCAACCTCTTTTCTACATTGTTTTTGTATACATTTTTATTTTCTCTTGAAAGGTTGAAATTCTTTAACTACATATTTTGAGATGGAAGGACAACTGGACTTCCTCCCAAGAAAGTCCATTTTCACAAACAGGTTAATAGCATTTTTTCAGAACATGACGAGCATTTTTAAAGTTTTGTCAACATATTTTTTGTAGTCAAAACTTAAAAAACTCTAAAAATTTATTTCTTTTTAGGAAAGTTGACTGTCTGTCAATGGAAGGCGTGATTTCTTATATTTTCCAATAGTAAATATAAAAAATCACACTTTTATCTAACTGTCGATTCGTTCAAGAGAATTTAATTCTCTTAATGAATCGACAGTATTAAGCCATGGCGCGTGTATGAAGAAACATTTTGTATGGTGTAGTGGACTTTTTGCATGCCAAAAACACCAACTTAGAAGCATTGTAGCATATATATTCTTTATATATCAATGAATTAATAGTAATGAACACTTCCTTGAACCCTGCACAAGTGGGGAGTTTACTGCTGTATGGCAATTTCTTCCAACTAACCAGTGTCTCCAGCCCAGAGAAGCAATATTGCGTGAGAAATTTAAATAAATTTCTCCTCTGCTGGGAATCGAACCCAGGACGCTCACACAGAAACCTAACGGCTTACCTACTGTGAATTGGAAGTAGAACATTTTGTGTGTTTTTTGTGTGTCTGTGTGCCCCCCATATAACTTTTGATCCCCTAAATACACAGAGCCTAAAATTTTTGAAAATATAGAAAGTTATAGGCCTATAAAACTTTGGTACTACGAATTTAGAATTTTTGTTTCAATCAGAGGTTAGCAACTTTTGAATTTTTACTTTATTTTTTTATATATCTCAAAAACCATAAAAGCTAGAACGCTGAAAATTTGTTTAGTTATAGACAAACACAAAATCTCAAATTTGTGTTTTTTTAAAAAAAGTTCCTCAAACATTTTTTATTTAGAAATATATGTTTTTATGATAAATTTATGTGTTAAACTTCCTATATTTCCAAAGTTTTTAAAAATATCGAAAAAAGCCAAAACATCCCAACTAGATAATTTAATTTTCTATAAAAAATAGAAACATTGTAGCAGTACTTATATCTCAAACTTTTTTTAACAATTTGTCTAAAAATTGAATTTAGTAACGACATTGTTTCATACAATTTGTAAGGCAGTATACACTACACTATATCTCACTAAAATCGAATTGATGATCTCTTCCGTTTTAAGAAGTCAGTTTAAAATAAGCTTGACATTGTGAAATCTTAACTCTTCACTATTACATGATAGTGGAGAGTTAAGAGATTTCCCTCCCCTTTCATGTTTCACTACATCCCCCAAAGTTGGGGGTCGATCGGGGGTAGCTGTCAATGAAAGTTTCGCTATATTTTTTGAAGTATCGCGATTAATCAAAAAGTTACACCGCGATAACTTTTAAGTCTAGATTCTAGTAGTCGGGACCCTGAGGTGCCTTTTTTTTATGAGATACCTATAATTAAATTATTATTATTCATGGATTACAAGCAGATAGTGTGAAATATTTGATTTAGAAAATAGATAGACGGCGCCGTTGTTTTTCCTTTTACTTTAAGATATTAAAATAAAAGTAGTTGATATTTACGTTTTTACAATTTGCTTTTTTCACAAATTTTATTTTTGCTGAATACAATAAATAATATACCTATGTGAAAAAAAAACTTTCCCTCCCCTTCCAAAACAAAGTAGGAAAAAAAAAAGATTGAAAATGATTTTCAAACACCCGCACAAACGCTTCAATTTTAGCCTCGTATCATAAACGTCTTGATGACGTGGTAAGAATCACAAGAAACACAGAAAAAGAGAAATAATGATGACGTCATTATGTGCTGCATACATAAAGGAATGTTTTTCGTTCGTAATATTTTTTTTTATTTTTATTTAATTGGGCATGTTAACCAAACATCAAAATGTTGTAGTGTGTTTAGAAAAAAAAATGTCAAAAATATTTTTAATTTATTTACTGAATGAGAGTTATATCCTTTTTTACAGCATTTTTTAGTCAAGAATTTTGAAATCAATATATTATACAGTGTCTTTAGAAAAAGTCATAAGGATTTTACTAGCTGAGAAGCATTGGTTCGCTCAGTTTCTAAGCTAGGGCTTGCAGCTAGCTTTGCAAATATGCCACAAATTTAATTCAGAAAATATTATTAAAAACATATGTATTTTTCCTAATTAAACAATTAATGTGAATATGTACCTATTTCTTTTGTTTCAGGTGAGTCTAAGCGTAATATTATCATTGAATGAGGTTCAATTTTCGAACACTGCGCACTTATAATAATTAGGTAAATATATAAATGTTTTAATTTTTTTCACAAATGTCACCTTAATGATACAAAAAAATATACCTCAGTATATAAATTGTATAAAAAATGTTATCAATGTATGTAAATGAAAAGAGTGGGTTGTGGCCTTGTATACTCCTCGTTACCAAGTATTCAAATTTTGTATGGAAAATTTTCAGCATTTTCGTGAAACGAGTTTGTTCAATTATATTTGCTTTGAATATTTTATTTTTCTTTATTTTTTTTATTCATCTTTCTGTACATAATATCAACAAGTGTATATATAGCACACTGGCGGGCTTATAGCCATTAGGTAATTTCTTCAAACCAACCAAATTACAAAATAAGACAAATTTGTGTATGTACACCAACAAAAGATTGAAAGCAAGAGAAACAAAGAAAAAAATATATAACACTAAGATAACAATTAAAACAAAAAAAAAATGTAAATACTTCATAGCATAAAAAGGATAAGGAAAGGACAAGGAGAGAAAATCGTATCAGGTGTTCAGGGATAAATATTCTTTCTTCAGTTTTTTCTTGAAAATACAAAGTGATTTAAGACGACGCAATTTCCAGACTTAGGCTATTCCATTATCTCGCTGATTGTACTTCGACCGAAGAGTCGAGAAATTATGTATTAACTTTACCTACATAAAATCGCAATCTACATTTGGATCTCATGTGTTACATGCAACTAGTGTACATATGGGTCCTTTACGTATCGTCGTTACTAATAAGCGGGTCGGAAGTGTAAATAAAAACGGTAACAATAATATTATTGTTTGTTATAATAATATTACGAGCGTAAACAAACTTAAGTCGTTGACATTCACTATAATATGCCATTGTATGACATAAGTCTCACAAATCACCGTGTGTTGTTATACCTATGTACATACAATATTTTTACCAGGTTGTTATGCGATGATGCAAGCTGACATAACATCTTATAGCAAGTAAAAATTAAGTTCAAGGCTACAAATTCCCACAAACAATAGCGGCGACGCATATAAATATCGCGATCAAATAGGAATATCATATTCGCGTGCAAATTCCTTTCGACGTTTCGCGTACTTTGAACTTTTTGCACGCTGCGACCTATTAAGATTCCTTAGCGATAATGCACACTCCCTTTTCATTGGTGCTCCGTTCCAAGCTCGGCGTATTTTTTTCTTTTTTTTAATGAATATGTCCTTGTTAAACAAGTACATATACATCTTCCTACGTTCCGTAAAATAAGCATATAAATATGCTTGTGCTATAGGTGAACGAAATCGGTCGAGGCAGGATTCGAGCTCGCGACCACTGGATTAGTAGCCCAGCGCGCTAACCACTCCGCCATCGACCCATCTATTTATTTATTATCATTTTTTTATTTATTTATAACACCACACTTTACAACGACAACAAGCAAGCAGACTACTGATGCCCAACTAGGAAAGCCTGTTCTAGGTCTATAATGACAGTATAGTTATTTTTGAACTTGTTACACATATCACAATAATTATTCTACTCGCAACCACTACTTCAACAAACATCATAGCAGACACACAGCTCACACAAACAGATCAACAGGGTCCAAATGCTTAAATGGTATGGTATTAAGTAGTACATAATATATGTATTAATTTGATATTTTTTTGTAAATGTAAACACATCACATTTATATAAAATAGCAATAGTATACTATTTCTTCTTCTTGTAAGACTGCTTGAAGGCTACTAGGGCCTCTTTGTGCAGAGTTTGGTACCACTTGTGATGTGGACTCCCAATTATCTCTCCACCTTTTCGAGGCTCCTTCTTCCCTCTTGTTTTTCATATAGGGCGTTCATATAGTTGAGTTAAATGAACTAAAGGAGCACAATCAAAAGGGCAAAAATGGACACAACAAGACAGAATACAGATCAAAAATCCAACAAAATCTTTCATACCATCACGGCATATCCCACAATGTGGGGTAACCAGCGAAAGGTGTGCGGGTGTGCATTGCCTTATAAAAGGAAGCACAACACATATGTGTATACCCACACACCAGTCTCGTCTCACCTAAAAAGACACTACATTCAGAATGGGTGGTGAACCTCATTGCTGAACTACATATGTCAGATGTTATTGTTGCTTGTTGTATTTTCGATTACCCGGCTCTTACGGGACACTCGAAAACAGTAATAGAAAAGAGTGGAAGCACTATTCTAAGCCGGTGCCTCACAGCTAACAACAAAATCTAAATTAGCAAACATATCCAACTCCGGATCACTCAGACAATTTTTGTCTCCCAGTACAAGACCTGTTTACATATTAATTGGTACTACAAGATTCTACATATGTAAAAGAGGGACTGGTTTCTAATTATTCTGGGTGTACTGTGAGCTTAGAAGGGCTGTACTGTCGATATTACCGTATTTTGCACTAAAATCAGATATATCATTTTTAATTTCACGTCCTTTTTGAACTTTCAATATAAAAAAGCGGTGATATGACATTTCACTAGTAAAAATGATGAGCAATTTGTGTGTCAGACAGACAGATTAAAGTTTTGATTTATAAACGACGATATGACTAATGTTAATGTTGTACCAAATAATACGCACAGATTTATATAGTGTGAATGAACTGTCGTAAAAAAAATGTCGTACTAAACCTAATTATGTATGTATCTTAACTACACACTCTCAAGTTACTGTAACAATGTCAAAGAAAATACTTTTGTGCTATTCAGTGTAATATATTATTAATTATTCTTATGTTTGAACTGTCAAGGTTCAAGGTGTTGATTGTTGATATTGCAGAACTCGAACTTCTTCTTCTCGGTCACATTCCCTATTATTGGTCTGCACCAAGCACTGAATCTCTCCTCTCTCCGCCAGCCACTATATTTCATGATAGCAGCTACAGCGCAACTCACTGATGACCTTGTTCATATAACATCTCTAGGGTTTCCTCTAAGGTTTTTGCCTTCCATCATTCCTTCAGCGATAGTAATCGATTGTCCGTATGCCTGACAATGCCATTTTTGGGTTTTATTAAAATCATATCTCTTATCCCACATTAGGGTTTTATAAAAATCAAGTCTCTAATGCCATCTTAAGGTTTTATAAAAATCAAATCTCTAACCCCATCTTGGGGTTTTATGAAAATCAAATCTCTAATACCATCTTGGGGTTTTATAAAAATCAAATCTCTGATTCCACCATAGGGTTTTATAAAAATCAAATCTCTGATTCCACCATAGGGTTTTATAAAAATCAAATCTCTAAGTGTATTTTGATTTTTATAAATGCATAATCATTTGTAATGCAGAATTATAAAAATCCTGGTATTTATTGTTGATTATGTAGGATATGTATTAAGAACTGGGTGTGTTGGAACTATGTAGGTATAATGCATGATTGATAGTCTCAAAAATCTTAGTAAATTACTATCAATCAATAAATCTTGTTGCAATGGTGAATAAAACAACAAAAACAAAATAATGTTTTGTTTATTGATATTAAAACAATAAAGTTTTAAGTTTTATCTACCTGTGCTTCGCTGACCATCTTCAGAGTTTAACAATTGAAAGGAATACTTCAATTGTTAAAGCTGGCATCCCAAATATAAAGTTATGTTTATTTATTTATTTATTATTATACCTACATAGTTTATAGGTTCACATGTCATATTTCAGGTAGGTACATATTTAATATAATATGTCAGCTCAAACTTATATTATAAACTTAAAAAAATATACCGGAAAAATATATCGCACGGTGAAAATTGATATGACTCAATTCAAAATTTAGGCAAATCGAGTTTTCCATCAGAAAATTAAAAATACATTGTCTATACTTTTTTTTTTAAGAAAAAGTGATTGTTTTTTTAATTCTCACTGTGAGATATGGCTTGCTTTGTACACACACCCACCCATATTTTTGACATGTGCAATTTTTAACTCTGTTCCACTCCATAAAGATAGTATTGATCGCAAAATGACTACATATTTCAAAATTTGTTGGTGGTTGCAATCTACAAACTTTTTTTTTCTAATCTTGAGATATCCTTTTTCTACCCTTTTCAATTATTATTACCTATTATTATTATTATCTGGTTTACTACCCTCATACATTTTGTCTTCCAAAACCTTCCGTCATTTGTCATAATCCTTTCTCTTGTGTCATGTTGAAAAAAATACCCGACAGCGGTCACTCTTTACACTCACATCACCATACCTTATGCAGTCCTCCATTTGAACGATTCGCTTTATTCCATGCGACATATCCCACAATGTGTGGTAACCAGAGAAAGATGTGCGGGTGTACATTACATTATAAAGGGAACACAACACATGCATGTATACCCACAAACCAGTCTAGTCTCTCCTTAAAAGGTATTACATTCAGAATGGGTGGTGAACCTCATTCCTCATCGATGTGAGATGTTATTGTTGCCTGTTGTTTTTTCGATTACCCAGTTATAACGGGACACTCAAAACAATAAAAGATACTAGTGGAAGCACTATTCTAAGCCGGTGCCTCACAGCTGATTCATTATTTTAATGTTTCCTAACCACCTCAAGGCAAAAATATATATTTCAGTTGAAAAAATCAGTTCCTAATGATAGTTTTTTAAAAAAGCTAGACTATAATATACATTCATATGACGATGATATAGATATATTTTAGGTAATAGAGTTAAATAAATTAAAAATCTCAAGAAAAATGATCAACCGCTTTTTACGAAATCGTTCAAATGGAGCCGAAATTTCTTTTCGATATTATTTGCGAAATTTTCGTTTGTAATTCATCTACGTACTTAAACAAAGTATAGACAACTTCAATGTTTGTAAAAGTGTCCTATTGCCCACACATCATTTTCTGCGATTCATTCGTCAATTGTATCACACTTTCTACTAAAACTTCAAATTTGCTAGCAAATACGAGTCTCAACAACTTCAGTCTTTGTAAAAGTATCATATTTACCCCATTGTATTTTATTTGAAAAATACGTTAATTTTAACACTTTCTACTATTATGCCAATTTTGCTAGCAAATATTTGTTCGGATTGTCAATAGTGCGAGTGTATTGATATTCCTGCAAGACTAGACAGCCAAAAAAAATGCACACAAACAATTGGGCGCAGATATCTTTGAAAGCTTTTGTATAGCGAAATAGATAATTGATTTCTTTTGTTGCATACTTCATGTTGTATGCTCTGAGCGATAACCGCAGATTATGCATGACGAATTTGTGAAAAATTCCATCGCTTTGATCGATTCGTTGCCTAAGATGTACTTTCGACAAATTCCAAGAAGCCCATACTGGGCTATGGAGCCACAGTAATAATGAAGATGATCTTTGTACAATTAAATGTAGATATGATCCAAAAAATGATAGAATAGTAAAATATATTTAAGAGAATCATTCTGTGAAACATTACATATAATTGGAAATAATCCAAGACATGTTGGCAACGTGCCAAATTTTAATTTGAGATTAAAAATGAATAATTTGTTTCAAACTTGTAACACTGAAAGCGATATAAAGAAACTAAGAGGAGGCAAAGAGATAAAGTGGGTTGAAATAGAACAGTTAATAAATAAACTATACAAATTACTATTGAATTTTTACTTAAGGAGGCGACTGCTGCCAGCGTACCTATTTTTTCAATTTAATATTGCATCATTACTACAAAACGAATCATTTTGAAAAAAATTACTTAGTTCGTTTGGATATTAATAAATAAAAATATAATAACATTTTCAATTATGTTCTGTATATATTCTTGTAGAAAAATAAAAGCTTACCCCGATATTTGACTTTTATCGTATATCTAAAAAACTAAATGGTATAGAGCAACATTATTCTTTTAAATTTAAG